>WOXC01009845.1:0-107500 GCA_011680675.1 Gymnobelideus leadbeateri | reverse complement strand
TATCTGAAGCGCTAGTGAATTGTAAAATCCTATTGCTTAACATGTGGCATTAAGTATTGAACTAGGCAAAAAAAAATCAATTACAGGTTCAGTTGTTGATTAGCCTTTCTTTTGGAAGTGAAAGTAAAGTGTCATTATTACTATTTTTTTTAAATTCATAAACTATTGTATGTGTAAAGGTTTATCAAATAGATCTGGCCCATTAGAGATTGGTGTTGTCTTTCTAGTCATTGGCTCTGAGCCACAGCTCTACTTGGCTCACACATGGTAGCTTACTGTCTCCCACCCTCCCCCCTTTTCTTCTGGCTTCTCCACATATTTAGCATGCTGAAAAGCATTATCTTCTAAGACATAGATTTTAGAAGCCTTAGTCAATCCAAGAAGGATAGCAGGGAAGAAACAATGTCAGCTTCCTGCATGGCTACTTGGTAGCCCAGGCTGTTAAAAATAGGGATCCTTTAGATTTACATGGGACTTCAAGGTTTTCAAAGCACTTTCCCAAGCTGTATCTTCTCTGATGCTAGCAATAGCCCTGCTGTGACAATCGTTGAGCTTTGGGAGGTAGGAAGGGAGCAGTTGTTGCCAGGATTTGTTATTAGGGCACCCAACCCTCCCACTCAGAGGAGCTTATATATGTCTCTAAGAGGAAACATATCTAAGCCAGAAGGGACTGCACCTCTGACCCTACTTTGCTTTATTGTTTGAACAGTGCATTTAGGAATGAGGGAGAGGAAGAGGATACAGAGTAAGACCTCTTTGCACAACATCAATGCAGTTCTGAAGGATCTCTCTGTTCTCTTTAACTATTTCCCTATATGGTACATTTTCCCAAGAGCATCTCAGGGATCTGATAATATCAGGTGCCTCAGGTCTTAGGCAAATACTAGGTTATCAAGAAAGATTGGGTGGTGATAATTCTAGGTCATCAGGACACTGACAGCTGCATCAACACCTCTAAGTGGACTTGTATCAAATATGGTTAAACCCTTGACAGTGTCTGATCTTGGCCACTTATACTTAAAAAGTGGATAGAGTAGTTACAGATGAATTTTGATCTGCATTGAGGGAAAAGCCTTTTGAGTATTATAAATAAATATAATCCCCATTTTATAGATGAGGAAACTAGAGACTCAGAGATATGAAGTAATTTAATTCAAAATCACATGGTTAATGGAATCTAGTCCTGTTAAAATTCTTACAGATTCATGGAATTTCATAGTTGGAAAGAATCTGAGCCCTTCTATCAGCAGCTTTCCTTAAAGTTCAACTCTCCCAGAAGAAAAAAGGCACAACACACTTTCCAATTTCATCTGTGTTAATAAAATTTTCTCCATCACTTTCTCAAATCTGGTCAATCAACAAACAAATCCATCTTGGATTTGTAGCATTTGCTAATTTCTGAATTGTAAATGCTAATGCTGAAATTTTAATAACCAGTTCCAGCACAATCCTACCTTCTACCCGACAGTAAACTGGAGCAGGCTCTTTCTTCAACACCATACTACTTTACAAATAGTATAACTATACCAAAATCACCTCCAGAAATTGTGCAGAAAACCTCCTGACCCAGAAGCTCTCTTTTCTCCAGCTTTTTTAGCTTCCTCATTTACCTAATAGGAATCAAAAACCCATGGAAATCAGGGGTTTTGGTATTCTGAACCTCCATTTTAAGACCAGCCATGTTGCCATTTCTCTCTAGTCAGGACTTCCTCTACTATGCACTGACCTAGGTACTAACCACTCCCTGCCCCCCCAGACATATACACACTCCCAATCTCTTGCTTCAAACTTTTTCAGCTTCCTTTTATGTATTATTTTTCCTCATTAAAATGTAAGCTCCTTGTGGGCGGGGACTGCATTTTTTTCCTGCTTTTGTTTTTATTCCTAGCATTTAGCACAGTACCTGGCATATAGGGAGCACTTAATGAATGCTTGCTGACTTAAATTGTTCACTGAGTGCTGGGAAAGCAAAGAAAGACAAAACAAAATAGTACTTGTCTTCAAGAAGCTTACATTCTCCTGGAGAGGAAAGGATGCAACATATGTGCAGATAAATAAATATAACAGAAGTAATTAGGGAAGGCCTCATGGAGGAGATGGTACCTAAACTGAACCTTGCTATATCAATTTAGTATCATTTTTCTACAAGTAGAATTTAAGGGCAGGGACTTACCAATTTGATATTAGTATACCTAACTCAGTCCCTGGCAAATTGTAGGTGCTTAATAAATGTGCTAATTAACTGATGAATTGAATTCAAGACACTGGGATACAACATCATCTTCTTAATACCAAACCAAAGAGAAATATATTTTTTTATTCAGAAGGACCTCCACAATGTTATTGTGCTCCAGGGATTTATCATTTTAAACATCAATGATCATTGTATTGGCAAGTTTATGAGTAAGCATTAATAGAATTTTAGTTTATACCCCAGGAAACTTGTTTCTGAATCTGTCCTTGATCTATTGAATAACCATGAACACATCACTTTACCCAAGTCTGCCTCAATATCCGTATCAGTAAAAATGAGCGTGACAATTGGACTTCATAGAGACTTAAGGAAGAATCAATTTTTGTTATCTGGGGTGTGCTTGAAACACTGGGGGAAAATCATGCTGCATTGTGATGAACTGGTCTGTGATTATTTGTGTACATTCTTTTAATGATTCATTCAGCCACTGGTTTATTAAGTGCCCACTAAGTAATAGTATGGGGGGGGGGCAGGAATTGAGTCAGATCAATCAATTACTATACCCCACTTAACGTAAGTGAAAAGATGTTGTGCCCTGATAACTTTGTGAGGTGAGAAAAACCAGTCAGCCAGAGGTGTGAACCAGGTGTGAATAAAGCCCGGATGTCCTTATCACACTGTGAGGCTTAGAACTGAGCACAGTTCATCTGATGTGGTCTGGCAAGGGCAGAGCAAAGAGGGGGTTGCACCTCTCTATTCCTGGAAGCTCTGTCTCTTGTAATGTAGCTCAAGATAGAATTAGCTTTTTGGCTGCCATATGGCTGGTGACTCATGTTGAGTTTGTCTATATAGCTTTTGAGAAGACCTGACTTTAAATCTGACCTCAGATAACTACGTGACTATACAAGTCAGTTAACTATTATGTGCCTCAGTTTCTATGGTGTTTGGGGTCTTCAGGGAGGATTGGCACCTCTGCTGTGTGGTTTTGCTGAGCCCTTTTCAAGGTTGCTCATCTACTTTTGATGGCTCCCTTCACCTAACTCTTTTATGTGGCTCCAAGAAGTTGTAGCAATGATCAGTGGCCTCACCCTGATAAAACCTTTGCACATTAGAGGTTCAAAGATGAAAAACCATTCTTCCTTTCACTAAAATTGAAGTTTCATGGAAGGGGTGTGACACATACTCATGGTTGACATAAGGTAGAATATGATAATGGCAAAGGAAATATCCCAACAACATACCCTAGTAAAATTTGAGGAGATGGGAAGGAGAGAACACTTTTGACTTGGGGGGAGGAGAGAAAATTCAGATGGAGAAGCAGAGATGGTTTTATAGAGAAAGAAGGAGGAACTGATCTTAGCCTTAAAGGGAGAGAAGAATTTCAGCAGGAAGACATGTGGAAGGAATACGATCCAGGCATAGGGAAAGGCCTTTGAAGATGCATAGAAATGCCAGCATGGACCAGATTAGAGAGAGTGAGTAGTTAGTTCCTTCTGACTAGATTATAAAGTGCTTGAGGGGAAGTGGTATGAATGGAGGCTAAAAAAGGAGGTTGCAGTCAAATTGTGGAATGCCTTAAATTCCACCACAATTTAATTTATTAAAATTAAGTGAATTAATTTTAAAAATCACCTTTCCAAATACAGGATGGGGGGGCATGGTTAGACAATAATTTGTCCAAATAAAATCTGGGGATTTTAGTGAAATAGACTAATAGAATAATACATTTAGAGCTGGGAGGGTCCTTAGATGTTGTGGAGTCCAAACTTTTTATTTTACAGATGAGGAAACTGAGGCTTGTTGTTGATCTTCTATTTTTAAAGAGAATTAATGACATCATGGGTAATGGACTGAAGTGAGGCAGAGTTACACAAAGTTTTCAACCTTACTCTCTCTTCCTGAGTCATCAAAGTATAGTGGCAGTACAAAAGTCAAGATGACTGGAGATGGTCAGGGATACAGTGGGTGACCTTGGAATCTTTGATTTCTGACAGAGCTCTAAGCATTCCATGAGTCTGCTTCATGGCCATTAGAACAAATTGTTCTCATCCACCCATTCTGCCATGTCTTCACATGCTTGGGGTAGACATCCTCCTAACTCACTGATAGGTTTGAGGTCTTTCGCTTATCCTCAATCTAGTTTAGTCCAATTGCTGATATGATTTTGCCAGAGTATGGCTGCTTCTCATGTTACAGCTTCATGGAACCATAGGTGAGATTTGGGTGAAGGTGGACACCAAAGGTGAATAAGCGGCCCTGAAAAGGACTCAGCATGCCCTCAACACCAGAGGTGCTCATCCTCCCCAAACACCCCATACACCACAGAAGCTGAGGCACAGAATGGTTAACTGATTTGCCCTGAGTCACATAACTAGTACATGTCTGAGGCCAGGTCTTCTCAAAACCCACAGGAGCAACAAGCCCGACATGAATGATATGGCAGCCCAAGGAGTTAGTTCTCTCTTGAGCTTCATTATAAGAGGCAGAGCTTCCAGGAATGCAGAAGTACATCTCCCTCTTTACTCTGCCGTTACCAGACCACATCAGATGAATTGTGCTCAGTTCTGAATGTCACAGTATAATAAGGACATTGATAAAGCAGGAGATCACCCAGAGAAGGGTAATCAAGTTTGGGAGGGTCACTGAGTCAATTCTATATAAGGACTGGTTGATGGAGTTAACCTAGGGAAGAAAAGATACAGGGGTGGAGGGGGACATTGTATTGCTATTCAAATATTTAAACTATTGCCATCATAAAGATTAAGACTTGTTCTGTTTTGTTCCCTAAAAAAAACTGAACTAGAAATAATGCAAAAAGACATTTTTTTCATTTTATTTCAGGAAAATTTTAACAACTAGAGCTACCCAAAAGTAGAACGTACTGTGTTGTGTGGCTGTCGATTCTCCATCACTGGAAGTCTCTTTGGGATGGAAAAAAATGACCACTTAGCCCCCTTCTAACTCTAATGTTGTGATTCTGAGATCATAAACCTAACAGGTTTGTGTTTTATCCTATTGGCAATAGGAAGTCATAAATGCAAGAAACTGTAGCAGAGAAATGATACAATTGGGTCTGTTCATTAGGAGGAATATTTCTGTAGGTGTTTGGTGGATGGATTAGAGAGGGGAGGGACCAATTAAGAGAATATTATGATAGTCCAGATGAGAGGACCAATTAAGAGAATATTATGATAGTCCAGATGAGAGGTGCAGTGTACCTGGAGAGAAGGAAATAGACATAAGAGATATTATGAAAGAAGGAGTAGCAGAACTTGGCAACAAATTGGATATAAGGAATTAGAGAGAAGAGACAAAAATTACTTGAAGGAAGGAAACAAGCATTTATTAAATGCCTACTAAATGCACTTTATGTCATTTAATCCTCACAATAACCCTGGGATTTTGGTGCTATCATTGTCCCCATTTAACAGATTAGGAAACTGAGGTAGACAGATTAATTGACTTGCTCAGGTAATACAGCTAGTAAGTATCTGAGCCTGAATTTGAACTCAGATATTCCAGATTCCATGTTTAGGAGTCCACTGAATCATTTAACTAACTCTAAGGCTTCAAATTTTGATGATTGAGAAGATGGTAGGCCCCCTTGAATCCATCAAGGAAAGAAAGAAGTTGAGAGAGAGGAGGTGCAGATGATAAAAACATTTTGAAGTACTAATAGGATTTCTAGGTAATGACACATGTGACCAGAATTCAAGGTAGAGATTAAGACCAAATAGATTCAGGGCTCATCTGTATAGAAGTGAAAACACAAGCCATGGGAATAGATGAGATCACCAAAAAAGAGATAGGGAGAGACAAAAGAACACCAACTAGTAAGAGTCAAGAAGAGGATAAACAAATGAAAGAAATCAAGTTGGAATGGTCAATCAAGTAAGAGAACAATCAGAAAACAGTTTACTGGAAACGAGGAAAAGCAAGAATATCCAAACAGAGAAGGTAGTAAACTTTGTCAGAAAGGAAAAGATGAGGAATGTGAAAAAGCCATTGGACCTGGCAATTATGAGATTAGTGGCAACCTTAGAGAAATTGTGGTAAAGTAATGGTGTACGATGACATTACAGAGTATTGTGGAGTTAGTCAATAGTGAGACAACTGTAGACCCTTCTTTTTAGAAATTAGCAGTGAAGTGGAGGTGAGCTATGAGATGGCAATTTAAGATTTTGGCAAGGTCCAAGACAAACTACCATTATGACAGGGGATGCCTGAGAATGCTTGTAGGCAGAAGGTAAGAAGCCAGCAGAGAAAGAGTTTGAAGATGAGAGGGATTGATAAATGAAGCAAGTTTTCCAAGCAGATGGGGGGGGGGGTACAAGATAAAGGTCACCAATGAAACCTTGACAAAGCAAAGCCTCTGAGATGAGAGCAAAAGAAAAGAGCCTATGTAAAGGTGTGTGTTGAAGTATGGAAAATGGGGGGTAAAGAACTCACCATAGATGGCTTTAATCTTCTCTGCAAAGGAAGAAGTGAGGTCAATCAAGGAGAAAGAGAGTCATGGGGATAGAGTTGGGAATGTGAGAAGATTCAGAATAGGTACAGTGGAGGGTAATATCGGAAGTAAATCAGAGATGAATAAAAGTATTGCTATGCATTAGTGAAGATCAAATATGTCACTTCTAGGGATTCTCTGAAGGACACATGGACATTATACTCCACTTAATATAGGAACTTGCTTAGAGTCTGGTTGGTCATCTTAGTTGCTAGAATACAAGGCCAAGGTGAAAGTTTGGTCTCAAAATTGTTTAATATTAAACTACAACAGGCTGCTAATAGTCAGTGATCTGTAAGGCTCAGCCAGAATTTCTTAGGTGCTAAGGCCAACGTAAACCTGAAGGGGAGGATACTACTTTTTTATTTCTAAGATGGCTTTGCTTTTTCTAACTGTTCTCTTTCTGCTCTCAGTCTTTCCCCTTCCTTCCTACTTTCTCTTCCTTATTTTCTCCTTCTCCCCCTCTGACTTTTTATTCTGTTCTTCCTCTGCCCTTTCCTCTTCTTCATCTTCATTTCCACTTTCTCCCTCCCACATCTTCTTCTTCATTCATAGACCACAAATAGAATTTTGGATCTATTTATCTAACCTTAGTCTCTCTCCTGAGATCTAGTTCTAAATCACCAGCTGTCTATTAAACATTTTGGGCTGAATAATCCTTAGGTATCTCAAACCATTTTCCTACCTCTGATGATTACTATCTTAACTACAAGTCACTTTTTTTTTTGCTTTTTGGAGGGCAATTGGGATTAAGTAACTTGCCCAAGGTTACTCAGCTAGGTTTTTTTTGTTTGTTTGTTTGTGCATGTTAAGTGTCTGAGGCTGGATCCGAACTCAGGTCCTTCTGACTCCAGGGCCGGCGCTCTACTCACTGCACCACCTAGCTGCCCCTACAAGTCACTTTTAGCATCTCTAGGCCTTAGTTTCCTCCATGCGCAAAATGAGGAGATTGAATTAGATTGCCTCTAAAATTCCTTCTATCTCTAATCTTAAATCCAAAACAAAATTCATTATATCTTGCCCCAATCTCAGCACGTCAAGGATTACACCATCTTTCCAGTCACCCCTCTTTGCAACCTCAGTGCACAACAGAATCCTTGAATCCTCCTCCTTACTCACTCCACACGTCTAATCAATTGCTAAGTCTCGTTATGTCTACTTTTATTACATCTCTCACATCCTCCCCGTTCTTTCCGCTCACACTTCCATTACACTTGTTTAGGACTTCCAGATCACAATCATCTCACTTTCTTTAGTCTTCTATCTTTCCTTGACTAATAGTTCCTTCCCTACTCTTTTCGAGCATGTGCATGTTTCCTTGCATCAAAAAGCAAAAACAACCATTACTAGACTCCACCATCGTATCAACCTATCATCATTTATCTCTTGCTTTTCCCAGCAAAAATTCTAAAATGGAAAACCTGTCTACATTTATTTCCTCTACTTCCTCTCTTCTAACTCTAAATCCTTTGCAATTTGGTCAAATCCTGTGATTATCATCTCAACAACATCTACCCCCAGAGATGCAAAGGTATGCTGGTATAAGTTTAGCAACCATGTCTCAAGAAATAAAAACAAAACAGGGGCTGCTGGGTGATACAGTAAATAGAGCACTGACCTGGGAGTCAGGAGGACCTGAGTTCAAATTTGACCTCAGTCACTTAACACTTACTGTGTCACCTTGGGCAAGTCACTTAACCCTGACTGCCCTGCCTTCCCCCTGCAAAAAAAAAAAGAAAAGAAAAAAAGAAAACAAAACATGTGCACTTGCAAAATACCTTTTTAAATTTAATCTGCATTATTGACATTTTATCATTTAGACAACCAACAAATTAATAAATCAAGACTTGATTTGTAGCAAAATGTTCATATTGAAAATTTAATCATTGGCTTTAAAAGCTGGTTTGACCTGGCTCCAGCATACCGCTACACAAATGGGTACATAGCTGAGCCTCTCATCTTTTGCCTGGACAATTACAATAGCTTCCTCAATGACTGACTGTCTTAGACAATGCCTGGACTATCTCTTAGAATTCTTAGTTCCTTCAAGTCTCAGCTCAGATGCCACCTTCTTTATGAAGTCCTTCCCATTTCCTCCAGTGTCTCCCCCCACCCCAATTAACTTGTGCCTATTTGTAGATTTGCACATATGTGTGTATTTGTTGTATCCTCTGGCTTGATTGTATGCTCCTTTAGGAATAGGGCTCAAAATAAAGGTCAGAAGTAGAATTCATTAGCAGGAGAAAGCAGAGGTAGTAGTCATGATCTCAGATAAAGTTAAGATTAAAATAAATTTAACTAAAAGAGAAAAATAGGGGAACTATACTATATGTCAGCCATATTCATCAATATTATTTTAAACTATTTAAAATAACCAGACAATATAATGTTGGAATATTGCTGTGGTATAGGAAACAATGAGTTGGTGGACTTAGAAAAATATGGAAAGACTTAGACCTATGAAGGAAACCTCAGAGAAACAGAGGATAAATAAGTATGGTACAATATGAATACATATGTGTATACATGAATATGATTATAGACATCTAAGTATATATATGTGTAAGTGTATGCGTATATATATATGTTTGTGTGTATACATACACATATGTGTGTATGTATAGATATGTATATACATCCATGCTTAATTGGAGCCTTCAGGGTGGGAGAAGAAAAAAGAACAAAGTAAAAAGTGCACAGAAGAGGAAAAAAAAGAAAACTTACAAGGAAGCAAAGAAAAGATGGACAACTTGGAATACAATGGGTAGTATTTATTATGTAGATTTTCTTGAAATGGGAATTTATTGCTGTATATTTTGAATGCTCCCTTGCTTTCTGCTTTACATATGGCATGTACACATTTTCTTTATTATTTTATATTTTAATTTTGGTACTTAAGTTTAAAATACATTTATCAAAAAAGGAAAAGGGCTGTTTCATATTGATCTTTGTACCCCCAGAATCCGGCATAGTTGTTGGCACATAGTAGGTGATTGATTTATTGAAGCGATCTCAGGTTTTATCTAATTCAGCTCTCTCATTTTTTTTTAGATGGGATCATATCCCTAAAGAGATGGAGTGACTTACTAGAGTTCACATAGTAAAGAGTAAGTTGCAGGACCAGGATATAAACCCAAGTCATCTAATTTCAAATTCAGAAGAAAACTTTCATCTGCTTCACTTTTCCCTATACTATATATTTCACCTTTCATCTCTCTCCAAATTCCTCTATTTCTCATCCCCACCATCCTGGATGCATGAACCTTCACTCTTCACTGAATTTCTGATCTTGAAAAAATATTTTTGCCCCATCAAGCCAATCTAATTATCATTCCCATAAACAAAATCTGTGTTTTCTCATGTCAATCTACTGCAATCCCCCATACACTGAGATGGAATGGGGTATATATGTATGTGTAGAGGGAGAGATTACCTGGACATTCCTAGAATGCCAAAATATTACTTAGATAACTTTATTCCAATTTATAGTCTCCCTCAAGATACTTCTATAGCAAAACTTGAAAATGAATTCCATGGATGGTTTTGAGGGTAATGTGTGAAATGGTGGTGTCTCTTAATTTAATGGTGGATAACTAAATGAAATTATACTTTTACATGTACTTCAACTTCAAGATGTAAATGATGATATCTGTTACATCTCCAAGCAGGAACTTCTAATGGATGAATACTGTCTTTAGTTACTAGGGCCACCCCTGCCCAGATATGTAGGAAAGAGGGCGTACATGAAGGAATGAGTGAATGAAAAAGTTATTAAGTACTCAATTGCAAAATACTGTACAAAGTTCTAAAGATACAAGGAAAAGAGCAAAACAGTTCCCATTTTTCAGAAGCTCACATTTCTAGTAGAAGGCAACAAAATTGGGAGACTTCAGGTATAAACAATACATGATCATAGCAATTTCTATTTATTTTTATTTTTTTATATTTGAAACATTTAATTTTAAAACTTCGAATCCCAGATCCATTCCCTTCCTCCCTTGTCACCCGCTCCCTCTGGGAAGATAAGCAATTCAGTATGTGTTGTACATGTATAGCTATGCAAAACATTACCATAGTAGATATATTGTAAAAGACTGCTTATGTTTCCCTCCCACCCATCCCACTCCCGACCTGGTCCATTCCCTACTTTGATCCTGTCCCTCTTCAAAAGTGGGTACTTCCAACATCCTCTCCCCACAGAATGCCCTCCCCTCCATCATTCCCCCTCTCATCCCCCTTTGCCCCACTCTCCAGCAGGGTGAGATATCCTATTTAGTATGTATGTCATTTTCTCCCTGAGCCAAATTCAATGAGAATATGGTTTTGCCTTTTTGCCTTCCTGTTCTTTCCCTCCCCCGCAACCACTTCCCCTTGCTTCTTCTACATGAGATAGTTCACCCTACCCTGTCTCTCCGCATCTCCTCTTGCCACTTCCCTCCCAGGGAAGCCCTCTACCAGGCTAGAAGTATATTTCTGTTTCCTTAAATATTGTGAATCTAACCCTCTAAGGGTTATGAATGGATTCAATCTAACTTCTGATCACTTTGTCATTTTTGGGGAAGGGCCCCCCAAGGTCTATATCCAGCTCTTGACCCCTTTCCCACCTAATACCCATTCCACAATGAACATATGTACAGAAAAGAAAAAAAATATCCAAAATCATAGCAAAATAGAAACCAAAGAAAGTATATGTGGAAGAATACATACCAGACAATACACGGTGAAGGAGTTCTTCCATTTGGAGAAAGATAACTCAACTCAAAGGAGACAAGATTCTGTATCTCACCCAAGGGGAAACTCCCTATGGTCTCTAGAGTAGAAATCTGGGAGCAGGGATATAATGAAGACCACCTGCCCACTCCTCTCATATCTTGTCCAGGTCTTTTCCTTCAGTAACTTGAAGTAGAGTTGTCCTCTTCCATCTTCTCTCTCAAAGTTGGAAGCTGGGATTCCCTGAAGGATGAGTTTGTCAAAGAGAGACTGGCCAAGAAAGGAAGCCCTCACCTCCCACCAATTCTGCCTAGTTTCCTTATGTAGGGCAGGGCCTTCATCTCCACCTGCAAGGACAGAGTCCCATACTCATGGGCTTTGGGTCAGGGGTTACACTGGCTGCCTTTTTCTTCTGATTGTCACTGTGTAACCCTGTTTCCCTTAATTTCCTCATGTGCAAAATAGAGATAGCACTGAAATCTCAGAGTTGATGGGAAGATAAAATGCAAACCTTAAAAAGCATTGTTTAAAAGCTAATGATTACACTTATAATTGTTGTTATTAATAGAAGTCAGTGAATTAGAGCTATGTGGGATCAAAGATCTAAAGTTAGAAAGGACCTTCTTATTTTACATATAGGCAAACTGAGTCCCTGTAATGGCAAGCTGTGGAAAGATGCATGTGGACACGTATTACCAATATTTTCCTATGAAAATTTATATAAAATATATCATTAAAGATTCTATGACTGGAATAAGAAGTATCCCCATGCTATGTCAAGAGCAAAAGCTAGGACAAACAGCTAATGTGTTGTACCACTATTACAGATTATTAGAAGAGCAAGAGGAAGGCCTCCAGTGATTTGGACATGAAACCCAAAATCCACTCCATTTGGGATGGTGTCTACACCATCTAGGTGTAGAGGAAGAACTAGGAATAAAGGAGGAAGATGTACCATACCCACAAGATGAAAGCTCCATCAAATTATCCTTTCCCCAAGTTCCAGAATTGAGGCTTATGAATACCAAATTTTTAAAAATCAAAATTGTAAGGACTTAAAGAGCTATCATGAAAGAAATTATATTTATTCACCTTGTAGGTCAGAATTAGGACCAAGTTGAAGCTACAAGGTGGGGAGATTTTGACTAGAATTAAGTTCTGAAACTTAAAGCTGTCCCAAAGCAGAATTAGCTGCTTTAGATGAGAGTGGGTTTCCCCTTCTTAGAGGTCTTCCAGGAGAGTCTGGGCCACAGATATCATAAGGGGGATTCTTTATCAGGTACCTGTTATATTACATGACCTTTGAGGTCCCTTACTCTTCTAGCATTCTATAGTAGTCCACAAGTCAGGTTCAAGCAAGGAGCAGCACATCGGTATATGAGGATACAAAGGTTTCTCTGACAGTAGGTGTCCAGGGAAGCCTGATCGGGTAGATCCAAATGAGCCTCTGAGCTCCTCCCCAATGTGGCTATTAAAAAAGTCACTCCCCATTCTCTCAAGCCCCCCACCTACTCTACCCATCAGGCTATAGAGGTGGGCTCAGTCACACATCATGGCTTTTCACCATTGTTTAATCTGTGAGGAGCTGAAAATTCTGGCTCTGTTTGCAGGAATTCAATTACCCCTGAAGATTACACAAAGATTATCAAAGTTGTAAACAGCGGAAATATGCTGAGAGATCAATGGAGCACAACAAAGATCATATTTAACAGGAGAAATAAAAGTTCGAGCTGGCTGGCAGGCACTGACAGAGGAGTATAATGTCACATCATCATGCTGAAGGTTAGAAAGTAATTGAAATCTCTGTTAGATAACAATATATCCTCCTGCTCTGGTTTGTACTTGGAAAGCCCGGTTCTAATTTCATATCTCAGCAATTCATTTGCGTTAAATAGACACAGTATTCACTATGTGTTTCCATTATGTCGGCCATGCTGAGAGGTTCAAATTGGGTTAGACAGTGCCAAGCAGGCCTGGTATCCCCAACAGGAATGTGATATACAGTTCATAAAATCCATTTATCCTCACTAGGGAATGTTCAGTCTAAGAATGGCAGACAGGTCCACTGAAGAATAACATATACTCTCTCTTTGCCCATCCTAAAAATCCCAACTCAGCTCTTTTGGACATGGGTGTTTATTTTTGGTTTTTGTTGTTGTTTGCTTGGGGAACAGGGGCCATTTAAGCTGAGATTTGAATTGCTCGAAATCATAGAATTATACAATTGTATGTTTTTGATACCTCACAAGAAACCTTGTTCTAAATCACACAAAGTAACCAATAACTACCTTTTGGGTCATTAACTATGTTGATTATGTGGGTCAGCAATGCTAGACATGGAGAGTAAAAACAATTATAATTATCTATATTAACATAGACTTTTGTATTTAGAAAGCTCTTTCACATGCTTTGTCTCATTTGATTCTCACAATTACCCTATAGTGATAATGATACAACTACAATCTCCAGTTTAAAAATGAGAAAACTAAAACCAAATAAGGGTAAGGACACAAAATTAGTGACTGGTAGAACTAAGACCTCAAAGATCCAAGATCTGTGCTCTTTCCATCACCATCTAATTTATCATCAAGTGACTATAGTCAGTAGACTCATGCTTCTTGGTATTGTCCTAGTTCACCACACAAAGGTTTGCCATGAACAAAGGGGAAGGGAGAGGACCTAAGGATGGGGAATCTGCAGCCTTGAGGACACACATGGTCTTCTAGATCCTTGACTGAGTCCAAGTTTTACAGAACAAATCCTTTTATTAAGGGGATTTGCTCTGTGAAGTTTGGATTTGGCAAAGGACCACACTTGAGGACCTAGAGGACCACATGTGACCTCAGGGTTACAGCTTCCCCACCCCTCGGATAGGCTATGTTTTCATGGGTCACAAATATATGCCCTGTAGCTAGAAGAGTTATTTATTCTGGTGAAGAATAAAGTTGCGGGGGGTGGGGCGGCATCGAAGCAGAATTTGTGACTTGTTCATCCTTCCCTCCTCTTTCCCTTTCCTTCACATTCAAACACTTAAGTGTATGGGAGTTTTTAGTGGTTTTGAAATCTACTGTGATTTGTCAGCCAAGGAAGTCAATGTAATCTTAGTTTATACCGAGAGGGTCCAGAATAAGGGAGATGGTAAGACCAATTTACTTTGCTGTGGCCAGACCAAATTTGGAGGATTGTGTCTGGGTTGGGGCCCTATACTTTGGGAAGTATGTAAATAAACTAAAGAGTGTCAAGAGAAGAGAAATGAAGATCACACAGCATGTGAACCTATTAGGTAGCTGCTAATAGTGTTAAAAAATATCTATAGAAAGGTCAAAGAGGATAAGGTGAAAGACTAAAAAAAGGTCATGGATTTAGTAATATAGAGAATACCTGCAAAGGCAAATAATCAACAAATATTTATTAAGCATCTACTGTGTGCCAGAAACTAACCTAGGTGATGATGATGGTGATGATTCAAAGACAAAAGTAAAACTTGTCCTGCCCTCCAGGAGTTTACAGTCTAACAACACACATATCTAATTCTAAGTGCTACCAACTACAGCAAGACTTTTGGTACGTTTTGTGTGTGTGTGTGTGTGTGTGTGTGTGTGTGTGTGTGTGTGTGTGTGTACAAAAACAAAACAGAGATACAAGTACCTTTGAATGCAAGGCACTAGTAGCTGGGAGGACAAAGGAGGCTCATGGAAAACTGAGTCTTGAAGGAAAACAGGGATTCCAAGAGTCAGAGTCAGAGGTGAGGAGGGAGTATTTTTCAAACATAGGGCAGAGCCAGAGCAAAGTCATAGAGATGGGAGGTGGAGTGTTGCATATGAGCAACTTTAAGAAGATCAGTTTGGCTGGAACCTGGAGCATGGGAGGCAGAAAGTGGAAGATGGAGACACATTATGAGGAATGTTAAATTCCCAAAAGAGGAGTTCATATATAATTCTACTGGTGGCTGGGAGCTATTGTAGTTTACTGAGGGGTGCAAGGGGAGGTATCTTTGTTTTAGGAAAATCACTTTGATAGCTTTTTGGAGGGTGAGTTGATATGGGGAAGCAAAGAAGTAGGAAGACCAATTAGGGGACTATTACAAAGCAAAAGACAACAAAATGAGTCTGGCATACCACAGCAGCTAGGTAATACAGTGGATAGAGCAGTGGTCCTGTAGTCAGGAAGATCTGAGTTCAAATCCAGATTCCTACACTTACTAGCTCTTTGACTCTGGGGCAAATCCTTGAACCTCTGTTTTCCTCAGCTTCCTTGTCTGTAAAACAAGGGTAATAATAGCACCTACTTCACAATGTCGTTGTGAGAATCAAATAAATAAGAATTATACATTACTTGGCACAGTCCCTGGCATATAGTAATTGCTTAATAAATGTTTATTTCCTTCTTTCATGTTGATGAAGTCATCCTGGATCTTTGTGATTATCTGCTCTGCCTTAGGATATTTCTCTTTAAAAATACATTTTAAAGTTTTGCCTGAAATTTAAGTCAAACTCTAGGGACTGTGAAAGGCTCCACTCTCCACATTTTTGTTTTTTGTATTTTTTAAAAATTGGTAAATTTGCCCTTCGCTACCCCAGGGCTAGCTCTCCAATTTTCCATAATCTTCCAAAGATCACTTAAAGCACCTCAACAATCAGATCTGCCTGTTGTTCAGTCCTCTGGGATATACTTTATCTAAGCCTGGTGACTTGAACTCATCAAGGGCAGGAAGGTACATGCTTACTATCTCACTGTTTATCTTTCCTCCAATTCCTTATTAGCCATTTTGTTCTGTTCTTTACAGCCCAAAGATCATTCTCCTTGGAAGAAAAAAGAGACAGAACCACCCCCAAAAATTCAATAGCTCCATTTTCTTGCCATCATATATTACCATTATTCCATCCATCTTGAGCAGTGGTTCTATCTGTGCTTTGATACCCCTTTCTCTGATATTTATTTAAAGAGGAAAAAAGAAAACTTTTATTATCCTTAGATTTCCTTCCAGCTTTATCATTCCTGATAGTAGCCTTGGAAGATTATACCATGTTTCTTTTAAAAATTTTATCCTTTATTTTCCATGTTATTTCCATTTTCCATTCATGTCTGTTTTTGCATACATATTATATTTTAATGATGCCTTTGGTTTTTATGTCACATTGATTTCTACACATACCCTTTCACTCTGCCAACGGACACTTCTTCCCACCTTATAATTTAGCAAAACTAAACAGCATAAGCTGGCAGTATATACATTTGTGCATGTGTATATACATATATATATATGTGTACATATGTGTGTATTATATAAATGCATATGTGTATATGTGTGTATGTGTATATGTGGACATGTGAATGTGTGTATCCATACCTGTAGTCCTGGGACTGTTCATTTTCTCAATGCTTCTCTAGAGCCAGGCTTAGACATTATAACCAGACAGTATTCAGTTTCAAATCATTATCCTTTTTACTTGCTTTTGTGTGTACTGCTTTTTTTTCTATTTCTGCTGACTTCACTCTGCTTCACTTCATATAAGTATTCCTTCCCATGCTCCTCGGAATTCTTCATATTCATTATTTCTTATGGTGCTGCAGTAATATTTCATGACATTTATGTACCATAATTTGTTAAGCCATTCCTCAAATGATGGGCATTTACTTTGTTTCTAGTTCTTAGCTTCCACAAAAAGTGATGCTATGGATATTTATATGGGTCTTGTCTTTGATTTTCTTGTGGGCACACGCTTAGCAATGAAATCTTTAGATCAAAGGATTTCGAACATTTTCATTATTCTTTATGATAATTCCAAATTACTTTCCAGAATGTGTGGACTAATTTACAATTCTCCCAACAATGTATTAAATGTGCCTATCTTTGCCTAGCTCCTCCTCCATCATTAACCATTTCCACCTTTTTTCCATCTTTGCCACATTTGTACTGATTCCCTATATCTTGAGCATAATACCCTTATCAGAGGTAATTAACATTAAGAATTTTCCCCAATCATTGGCTTTCTTTCTTATCCTCCCTGCATTGATTTTGTTTTTACAAAACTCTTCAATTTCTTGTAGTAAAAATTATCCATTTGATTTTCTGTGACTTACCCCCATCCCTATTTTGTTAAGAATTCTCTCTCTAGGTATAGTTGTAAAAGATATTTGAACTTATTCTGTCCTATTTTTTAAACTATGTCACCTTTTATATTTAGAACATGTAAGTTTATTTTGATACAAGGTATAAAATGTTGATCTAAGCTTAATTTCTGTCAAGTTTCCATTCAGTTTTCTCAGCAGTTCTTGTCAAATAGAGAATTCCCTAAGTAATTTTTGTTCTTGAATATATCTAATTATAAGCTATTGAAATGAACTTTTTTGATTCTTGTTTATTCAGCTGTCTGTCCCACTGATCCACTTCTCTATTTTTTATCCAGCACCGAAAAGTTTTGATGATTACTGATTTTATAATAAATAGCATAGTGCTTGCAATATAAGAGAGGTAATTAAGTGATACAATGAGTAGAGCACTGGACCTATACTCAGGAAGACCTGATTTCAAATCTGTACTCATATACCTACTAGTGTGTGACTTTGAGCAAATCACCTAATAGCTATCTCCCTCAGTTTCCTCATTTGTACAATAGGGATAATAATATCTGACTCATAGGATTATTATGAGAATAGAATGAGGCAATATTGATAAAGCACTTTGCAAACCATAAACAATTATAAGTGCTATATTATTATTATTACTACTACTACTACTGCTGCTGCTACATAATAACTGCTTAGTAAATGTTTTTCATTCATTTTCACTTATTTATGGCATGATTAAATGGTTGAAAATGCCATTCCCTTTTAATCCTCACTTTACAAACAATTAATTACTTTGAGATTCTAGAGCTTTTCTTCCTCTGAATGAATTTTGTCATTCTTTCTATTTCTATAAAACACCTCCTTTTTCATTGGTATAGCACTAAATCTGGGGAAAAACTGTTGTAAGTTGTTTTATCATTTCTATTATGTTAACACAATCCAGCCATTACTAATGTTTATACTTCCATTTTCTTAAGTTCATATGTATCTTTTTAAAATTTATGTTGTTGTGAGTTCCTTGTGTATCCACATCCATCTCAGATTTCTCTCTTTTTCTTTTCCTCAAAATAATTTTTCTTTGAATCCTCAGAACTTCCTTTTGAAGAGTTTCCTGTTGAACCTATCCTGATGAAGTACCTAAAGTGGGATTATGGTTATGGAAAAGGTAGAAAAACTGGCTAAGTTATGAAGAACTTTGCTTATATTTCATCCTAGAGGTGAACAGGTTATTATAGTTGTTCAACCACATGCCCTGGGAAAATAGCATGTGAATAGATATCTGCCTCAGGGAGCTACCAACCACCACTACTTTTGTCTTCTTCCCCTTTCCCTTGTTGGATAATTTCTTACCTATGGACACCTGTCGGTCCATTCTTCCAGTCTTTGGAGGGATGAGAGGGGAAACAACTACTGCTTTCTCATACTCCTCTCATCTTCAAGAAGATTTTTTTTTGTATCACTTAGCTCCAAAACTTCACAGGTCTTTGTTTTTCTCTTCCTTCTCTGTTTCACCTTTTTTTCTACCCTCCAACTACCTGACAGGTCATAACACTCTTTAGACCCTCTCAGTTCTTCATATTTTACATTGAAGACATTTTTCTATTTTGAAAGGAAAATTTCATTCTCATTGATCATTTGGAGTGTAGAGAGATGTTCTCCCAGACTTTGTGCCTTATCTTCTACTCTTCTGCTCTTCCTCATGGGTATACTTTTCTTCTGAGTTTTTTTGTGACACTCTTCTCTCTTCCTCCTTTGAACACTCCTTTTCAGTCTCCATTTGGTAAATCATCATCTGAATGCTTGGTTGTACCCCAGAACCTGGGCTTACTTATTTCTCATCTCTACATTGCCTCTTGATCATCTCTTCTATAGATGCAAGTATCATTTTTATACAAATGACTCCCAAATTTTTCGCATCTAACTCTCAACTCCTTCCTGATGTTCCAGATTACCTGTTGGATATCAACAGCTGGATGTGACATCAACATTTCAAACTCAACATGTCCAAAACCGAACTCACTTTTTTGGTCATCTTTACCTTTAAACACACTCTTCTTCCTAACTCCCATTTTTTTGTTTTGAGTATATCCAGCCTTCCACTGTTCTAGATTCATAATCTTGGAGTCATATTCAGTTTTTCACTCCCTCTTGCCTATATTCTATCAGTTGCCAAATCTTGCTTTCACAGTATCTTCCACATCTGCCCACTTCTCTTTATTCACTATGTTTTGGGACCTTATTACCTCTTACCTAGACCTTACCTATAGTCACAGCCTCCTAATTATTTCCCAGCTTTCATTTTCTTCTCTCTCTAATCCATCCCACATGTAGCTGCCAAAATGATATCTCTAAAGAAAACATATGGTCACGTCACTGTCCTGCTATTGCCTCCAGGAAAATAAAACTCTCCTTTCACAATCAGGCTCCAACCTATCTTTCCAGATTTATTTCACATTATTCCTCCTTTTGTACTCTTATGTACATTCCAGATAAACTGTTTTTTCCCCATCTGGATTATTCCATCCCCACCTCTATGCCTTTTACCAAGTGGTCCCCCATGTCTAGAATGCAAGCTATGCCTCCCACCTCCAAATATTGGAATCTCTAGCACTCTTCACATCTCTATTCAAATTTTGCCTCCTATGTGGTGACATTCTTAATGCCCAGAGTTGTTAAATATACCTTCAAAATTATTTTTAATTTTTAATTTTACTTTGCATATATTTACATTTACTGTCTTTTACTTTTCTTTGTATCTCCAGTGTTTAGTATAATATCTGCCACATAGTCAGTATTTAATGAATGTTAATTGACTAACTGAATGATTTCTTCACGGAATCATCAGGGATGGCTTCCCCTTTTCTGGAAGCCACCAAGCAATGTTGGGGTGATGATTTGTTAGCTACGTTGTAGAGATAGCTAGATGGTATAGTGGACAGAGCACCGGCCTTAGGATCAATCATTTGTCACAACCCAAACAGAATGTAAATTCCAAGATGGCAAGACTGTCTTACTTTATCTTTTCTTTTTTTTTTTTTTCTCTTTTTTTTTTTTTTTTAAAGCAATTGGGGTTAAGTAACTTGCTCAAGGTTACACGGCTAGTCATTTGATTTATGCGTGAGTGCTCATTTTCTGAGGCCAGATCTGATCTCGGGTCATCCAAACTCCGAGGCCGGCACTCTTACTCACTGCACCACCTAGCCGCCCCTTTAGGGCAATTGGGGTTAAGTAACTTGCCCAAGGTTACACGGCTAGGTTTTTGTTTGTGCGGATTAAGTGTCTGAGGCCGGCTCCGAAGTCAGGTCCTTCTGATTCCAGGGCCGGCGCTCTATTCACTGTGCCACCTAGCCGCCCCTTACTTTATCTTTTCATCCCCAACATCTAACAAGACAACTGGCACCCAGTAGGCATTTAACAAATGATCTTATCAGCAAGGTCAGCCTCTTTACTTGACCATGGCAGGAAGACAAATATCACACATTCTATGGTGGTCATTGCAAAATTCATCTTTCTCTCCATACTTGATGGGAGTAAAGGTCTCAATCTCTCATCATTCTTGGTAGTTGTTCTTGTGCCAACTCCTTGGAGAACTAACACTAATCTCTGATGTTTACAATTTACTAAGGTTTACACTTTCTAACATCAGTTCTGTAAGCAAGTAGAATATCTATCAAATATGAAAGCCATTTTTATTAATTTAATTCTTTGTAACAGATGATGACAAAAATAACAATATACTTATTTAATATTTGAAAAGCATTTTACATAAAACATCTCATTTGTGGAAATGAAAAGCCTTTCCCCAGGATTACACAGCAATGCCAGACAAGGAATTCCTAGATCTCAGCACCACAGTTATGCCCCAAACCAGTGATCCTGATGCTTCTTGAGGACTTTCTCAGACTTTATTTATTGTATGTTAACTCAAAGTCCTCATTCCAATTGAGTTCATTCTTAGAAAACCAAAAATATGGGAAAGATACACAGTGCAGAGAGAGTGAGAAGGAGAAACTAGTGAGGCAATTGAGATACTCTACAGCATGAAATTTCTGCAAATTCCTCCTGGTCTGATTCTGCTCTAATTTCACTCACTTCTGAATGGGTTTCTCTCAGATGGTCTATTTCAGATGAGACAAGGGGATTAATCTGGGTGAGCTGACCACTTGGTTGAACTAATTGTTCAATATTGCAAAGTGACAAATTGATCTTCTGTGTGGCCTCATCACAGAGATATTTCCCCAACACCACCATCACCCAATATATATGAAGGTATACAAAGTTAGCAGTGTCATTGTGTATATAGATCTGTAATAAAAAATGTGTGCTATATATGTGGTCACTTTTCTATTAGTGTATACATAGATGTGTCTGAGGGTTGCACACTTACATACATTTTATGTGTACCTCTATGTCCTAGTTTTTATATACCTAAGTGTATCCTTGGTGTATATATTTACATGCCTCAATCAACCATTTATCAATCATTTATTAAGTGCCCACTATTTGTCAGGCAATATTCTATAAGTTATAAAGAATATTTAACTTTAAGGAATTTACAATTATACAATTTAATTGTATGCAAATTTACAAATGTACAATTTAAGGGAAACCTGCCTAACCATCAGAGGTATCCAAATATGGAATAGAATGCCTTGTATGATTGTGAATCTGTCATTCCTGGAAGCATTCAAGAAGAAACTAAATGAGACTGACCATCTAATATATTCTGAAGAAGGGACTCCTACACTGTGTGAGGTAGGATTAGATGCCTGCTAAAATCATTTCTAATCCTGAGAATCTAGTGTAGAGACTTGCTTCTCTGGCTTCTTACTATCCCACCTTCTGCAGGAAGTCCCCTTAATTCTAGTGTTCTCTCTGTTGATTATTTCTAATTTATTTTATATATAACTTATTTCTACATAGTTGTTTGCCTATTGTCACTCCACTAGACTGTGAGCTTTTTGAGAATAGGGACTGTCTTTTACTTTTCTTTGTATCTCCAATACTTAGCACAGTATCTGCCACATAGTAAGTATTTAATAAATGTTCATTGACTGATTGAATGATTTCTTTCCTGAGTCACCAGGGAAGGCTTCCCCTTTTCTGGAGGCCACCAACCAATAAAGGGCTGATGATTTGTTAGCTATGTTGTAGAGATAGCTAGGTGGTATAGTGCATAGTGCACTGGCCTTAGGGTCATCAGTGCCAGGATAAGTACCATCAGTGCCTGAGCCAAAAACTTAATGGAGAGGATTGGGATGATTTATGTCCAACTCATAGAACTAGAGCTATTACTTCCAAGACTTGCTTGGAAACCAAGATTTCCCCCACCCTTTTATTTTCTTTTCTGGGCACAGTGTAAATACTTGTTCCATATATGCAAAGGATATTCCAAAGCCCCACATTGAAATTCACAAGGAATTTCTTTCTTTGTCAAAGCCGCCAGTTTCTTTTAACAGGGACTCTTCAAAGCAGATTAATTACTGTTATCTGTGCCCCTGAGGTTCAGGCCACCTGTCTCCCCTACTCCTGACAATCACAGCATGGGCAAACACAATGAAAGAAGACTCCTCCATCCTCCCTCTCTCCCTATTTACTCGGGCTTTAATCTGCATATTATCATCAGGACAAAGCCCTCAGAATAACATCTGACAAATGATGTCTATTAAAAAAACTGTGCGCACTTCTCTCTGGCCGCCTTCTAATTTGGAATAGTATTATAACTATGCATCAATAGACAAGCAATATTATGTTAAGAACATGATAAAATACCAGCAGCTCTGTAATGGCACCAACCAAATGGTAATTTCTGCTTCAGAAATTGGTCATTTATTTTGCTGGTCTGTTCTTACGTTCAAATTAGATGAAGTTTAATATACTGTAAAATTGAATGTATTCTGTCCCTTTCAACAAATATGGTGCATGGGCCAATGATTTACGACTCTCACAAACCTCTAAAATGTTAAGTAATCTCCTTTTTTTCCCCTTTGTATTTCTTAAGTAAGTTATGGCCAAGAGTTTAAATACAGGGAAGCAAACTTTATTAGCTCCCGTCCATCCCCAGTCATTGCTTTATTTGGCCTCGGTGAGAAGGAAGGCCATTGAACTGAGAGCACCAGGCTGAGTGGTAAGAGAAGCTACATTAATTGCTACATTAATTTTCTTCTATTAACAGTAATTGGGAGGAAAGCAAGACTTCCCCAGTGAGTGTTATAATTTGTGACTTAATTTTTAATAAAGTCACAATGAGCCCATGGGCACTGAGTTCAGATAATTTCTTCTTCTTAGGAGGGCAGGTTTTCCTTTGATCTTAGGCCAGACCCATTTCAAGGAAAGGTTATCATTGTACCTTCCCCCACTTTCTTTCTAGGAAACAGCTAAAGATTAAGAGTCAGGAACTCTGGCTCTTGGTTCTAGTTCAGCCATTAATTCCCTGAGGTTCTTTGGCCATGTACTCTCTGAGTTTTGGTATCTGTGTCTCTAAAATGGGGATAATAATATCTACTCTCCTTTATTAAAATAGAAGCTCTTTGAGGAAAAAGATAGTTTTTGCTTTTTCTTTATATCCTGACCATTTAATACAGTGTCTGGAACAAAATTAGCATTTAACAAATGTATGTTGATTGATAGTTTATTATTCTGCCTTCTTCACAAGGCTATTGTGAGGATCAAATTAGATAATATATGTGAAAGAGTACTGGGAACTATAAGGGACAGCGGAATAATAGCTCATATTTATAGAGCACTTTAATCTTTTTTTGTATTATTTTATTCAAAGTTCTTGGAGGCTATTTACTTTTTCTTCTCCACATCTTCCTCTGCAGCCTCTTTGGCTCATTTCGCCTGGATTCCAAAGAGACGGGCATTGGCCCGGGCCATTCAAAGACTAGCAAATGCGATGAAATTCTTCTCGTCTTCAATAATGACATGAGCTTTCTCTTTCTTGTAGACATTTCTGATGGTCCTGTAAGCTGGGTTGCCAACTTGAGTTCTTCAGCAGAGCTATCTCCCTTCTTGGGTACAGATGGTTTCCTTGGGAAGAGAATCAGTTTGGAAGGACATTCTTTCAGTCGCTGCACATTTGCCTCGAGAGACTCTTAGACTTATTTCGGCGACGAGGGTCCGCAGAGATACCAATGGTCCATGCTACTTTTGTTATGCATACCAGCCACCTGAAGTTCTATCAAGCTGAATCCTCTCCCAACACGCACTTCAGTGTGGTATCTGATAGTAAGGCACCTCATGATGGGCTGGTTAGGACTAGATGCAGGGCGAGGAGCAATTCAGCAGGCTTTTGCTTGCCTAGCCTTTCACCTTCTGATCTTCCTGGCTGGCTGGTTAAACCATGTGGCAACTCGTCTCTGCCAGTCTTTGTGGAAATAGGGCTTCAGAATCATACCATTTCGGCTGGGTGCCATGGCTGCTTAGAGCCCTCCTCACAGGCACCTCAGCCGATAGGAAAAGAGAGCACTTTAATCTTAACAAAGTACTTTCTCAGAAGAATGTAAGCTTTTTGCTCAATTTTTGAAGTTGAGTTTTCTTCCTGGGGCACAGGGTTCACTGCCCCAAGCTTCTTATACTGAAGGGTCAGGGGTCTGATCACTGGCTTTCCACTCTTGAGCTTCAGGTGCTGGTGCCTTGCCCACTGTGCTGGGGTGGCCCAGCCTAGGCCCACCTGTTGTACCAAGGTTCCAGGACTGGAAATTTCTATGCTGGGGCTGGAGACAATTTCTATGCTGGAGGCCTCACATCTGGCCTGCTGTGCCACTAGCTTGCTGAGACAGGCCAGAGGGGTCTCATTTGCTAATGTGTGCTGTGCCTAAGAGTTCCCACTTAAAGAACTCCCACTGGAGTTCCGGGACATCATCTGCTCTGGGCTGCACTCCTCTTTAACCCAAGTGAGACTGACATTACCTGAAGTTCTAAGTTACCTTAAGCTAGAAAATTGTTTCACTCAGTCTTTTTGTAGGTTCTCTTTCTCTAGAATCCATTTAGAGGCTTGATTTAACATTGTTTCTAAGAGAAATTGGGGAGAGCTCAGGCAACTTCCTGGTTTTTCTCTGCCATCTTGACTTTACCTTACATGCAAGCTTTTTGAGGCACAACCCTGGGAGACAAGAATCATATTAATGTAATAACAGACCTGCTGGGGCATGAGGTATTTGCCCTATCACACTAAGGGACCTCTAGCTCTGGCATCATGTGGACCAAACTGAATTTATGCTTGGTGGAAGCACTTCCTCTAAAGATAATATGTTCAGTCTTTTTCTATTGTGTCCAACTATTTATTATCTCATATGGGGTTTTCTTGGCAAAGACACTAGAACTATTTGCCATCTCCTTCTCCAGCTCATTTTACAGATGAGGAAGCTGAGGCAAACAGGGTTAAGTGACTTGCCCAGGGTCACACAGCTAGTAAGTGCCTGAGGCTGGATTTGGACTCACAAACCTGTCTTATTGACTCCAGGTCTACTTCTCTATCTATCATACCACCTAGCTGTCCTCTAAAGAATAGATTTTTATATTCTCTGACTCTTTACAACCCTTTTCCAGAGGCCTAGTTAAAGTTTAGGTCTGGCTTAAAAGTGAATAGAAAGGTATTCAATGCACAATTCATATCAGATATAGAACAGCTATTATCAGGTATATTTATATCAAGCACTGGATATTCCCTTACTCCCAGGAAAAAAGACTTACTATGCAAAAGTCTCAAGAACAGTTACTAATACTTAAAAATGACAAGGTAATCTATAAACCCTTTTATTCTACTCTAGAAGGATGATATTTAAAGTTTTAAAATAACATTAAAATGTGGGATATTTAGTAGTACTGTTGAATAGACTTTTCACTTTTATCTTAGTCCTGAACTGTTCAAATAATTCTCTAAAGGTCCATGCCTTTGGGCCAGCCAGTCTAGGGCTCAGGTTAGTCATCCTTTCATGTTCACTTTCTTTCAAGAAGAATATAATTGCAAAATATACTCCTGCTATCAATAAACTGTGAGTGAGGGACCCAGGAGTTCCTGATTTCTCAAACTCACTTTTGCCTCCAAGGATGAAAACATTTATCTTGAAATTACTATTTAGTAACCTCTGATCAGGAAAAGAAATTTAGGGGAAAGAGATTTCAATATGCCTAAAGCATAGGTTTGAGTTTGCCTAAACAACTTATATCTAGGAACAGGGGGAGAGTGATCCCACAAAGAGAGAGTATGTATTTCTGTGACATACATTACGGAAAGAGGAAGAAAAGAATGAGACTGTAAGCATAGTCCATCTAGATTTAATCAAAGTGATTATCAGTTGCTACAGAGCATATTGCCTATGTCCTTTCTGCAATAGGGCAGCTAAAAGTAGACACAATTCAGGTAGCTGACCAGGACAGAACCAGTGGCATTATCAGATCTCTCTTCCTATCCATCTATCCCCATCAGATTCATCATCCTATCTATTAATGCAGTTTAAGAGCACATTAGATTTTACTGACTATCCAATCATCTTGAATTTACAGTAATTCACACCCTTTTATATGAAATTCTATCTAGCTCCACCTTCCTCAGACTCTTTCATCTTCTGCTTGTGAAACTAAAAGTTTGTACCCAAGTGCAGAACTTTACATTTATATTTGCTCTTACTAATTTCATTTAGATAGATTAGGTTCATTGTTTCAGCCTGTTGATATAATTTTAGATCCCTTTTCTGGTCTCCCATGTATTAACTCCTACTCTCAGATTTATGTCACCTACAAATGTTAGAAACCTGGTCCCATTTAAATAATAATAAAAAGCATCGAATATAATAGTGTCCAAGGACAGGTCCTAAGGGAGCTCACTATTCAAAACTCCCTCTAATTAGCACCAATCCATTTAACAACAATATCTGATTACAGCTGTTAAAATCACTCCAAAATAACCAAATTGTTGTTGCTTCTGGAATCTCTGACTTCCAGCTTCAAGAGAAAAGGTAGAAAATGCCAATGCCACTTCAGGTTGCTGATGACAGAATAAGACTCTGGAAAGAAGCTGGCAGAAGAGGAACTAGCAGTCTCCACCATGTACCTATCACTCCCTTGCTATATTAGCAGCTTGGGAATTTCCCCTTGGGTGAAATTTGGGACTCTTTCCATTGAACTGTTACTTCTCTCAGTTGGGAGAGCTCCTTCACTCCATATTGTTTGGTAGAGCAATTGGTGGGAATGTAATAATGCCTTAGATATAAAGCTTAGGTCTTCCTTTTCCCATTAAGGAAGAGGAATCAGAAGGCTGTTTTGAACCTGAAAGCTATTTCTTATAGACTAATATTTACGGGAACAGATAGTTATAATTCTAACCTGGTACTTTCTCTCCCTGAGGAAAGCAGAATGGTCAAGTTTCAGACCCCAGTCTCCTTCTTCCTCTTCTAGCTGGAATTATAGTCTTCTTTAGAGAAGGGTTGGGGGAGGAGAGGCCAAAATGTCTATTCTGCCTCCCTTAAGCCAAATAATGACACCCTAAGCTACATGTGGGGGACAGATTAAACACGCACACACACACACACATAATATTTATGTCCTAATATATGATCAGTCTTTGTAAAGCTACCATAAATCACTGAGAAAAAATGTGTAGTCCTTTCTATTTCCATCTAGTCCTCTACAGATGTCTATCATATCTAGCTTATTTGAAATTCTATTCATTTCCTTGACTTCTTATTTTTTGTTAGATTTATCTAGTGAGAGATAATAGATTTGCAGTTTCATATGTAATCATCTTTTTTGTTATACTATATTCCAGAAATGCTTGTCTTATTCCATAAATTAAAAATAAAATAAATAAAATTAAGATGAATAGACATATACAAAATATATATTTTATTTTGTTCTGAACCCATGATATCAATGGGATTAGATGCTCTCAGGTAGGACATCTCCTCTGCCAATGCAGATAAGCAGCTTCTCAATATATAGTCTTAAAAAGTTGCTTGAGGCATTGAGATTTTAAGTGATGTACCCAGCTCACACACTATTCTTTCAGAGGCAAGACTTTAACCTCAGTAATCCTCACTTAGAAGCTACACTTCTATCCACTCCATGACACTGCTGCTCTCATACAAAATATATGCAAGGTAGATTTTTCTCTTTGTGGGGGAAAGCATTTGCCTTCCCTTGATTTGGGGTGAACAGGAAAAGTTTCACGTGGAATATGTCAGAAGCTGAGCACTTGGAAACTAGATATTCTAAGTGGAAGATATGAAGAGGGAATGCATTTCAAGCATGTATCACAGCCTGTTCAAAGATATGGACAAGGGAAATGGAATGTCATGTTTTACAAACACCAAGAAGACAAGGTTGATAGACCACAGAGTGTGTGGAGATAAATGTATAGTTACTGGAGAAGCCAGTTGTAACTAGAGAAGTAAGATAGAATCAAATTGTGAAAGGCTTTAAATTCAGAGGAGTTTGTATTTGGTCCTAGAAGTCATAGGGAACCCTTAGCATTTGCTGAGTAATAATGGAGCATAGTCAGATCCATGCTTTAGGAAAATCATTTTGTTAGTGGCATGGAAGATGAATTGGAGAAGGGAGAAATGAGGCATGGAAACCAATTAGGAAGCTATTACAATCATCCTGGAAAGAATGGATGAGTAATTGAAGTAAATGGTAGAGGGATAGGAGAAAGACAGAAGTGAGAGATATTGTGAAGGCAGAAACGACAAGACTTGGAAACTTCTTGAATACAGGGATGATCAAAAGTGAAGAGTGGAAGATGATTTCAAGGTTGTGAATCTGGATGAGGACAGTAGTGCTCTTGATGAAAAACAAAAGTTTCAGGAGAGGGACGTGAGTCTTAGGGGGAAAGATAATGAGTTCTGTTTTGGATATGTTTAATTAGAGATGTGTACAAGACATCCAATGGCCAATATCCAATAGGCAGTTAGGAATGCAGGACTGAAACTCAGGAGAGAGATTGGACCTAGATATATAGATTTAACAGGCATTTGCATAGATGTGATCATTATAGTCATGGGAGTTGATGAGTGTCTGTCTCTTTCATTCTCCTTATTTTCTTTCCCCCATTCCCTTTTTCCTATTTAATTTGTACTTCTTTTCCCTTCCCCTATTTCCATTCTCCTCCTCCTTTCTCTGTCATACCATTCTTCTCTGCCTCCCCTATCCCTGCATTTTTCCCCCTTCCCTGAGGTGGGTCTCCAAGATTGTCTTCTCTAGAATAGGCCCTTGTCAATAAGATACAGAAAACTGCACTGAGAAGAAAGAAGGATAGAGAAGTCTTGAAATTATTTGCATAATCAGACCCTGCTGTAACAAAGAATTATGCCCATAACAACTTAGAAGAAGTACTAATCAAGTGAAAGTGACTTTGAAGAGGTGCTGAGGAAGGGAGAGAGGGAGGGAGGATGGACTCATTATGAGCTAGATAACACAGTAGATAAATCATTGGAACTGGAGTCAGAAAGATCAGAGTTCAAATCTAGCCTCAAATACTCACTAGTTGGGTGACCCTGGGCAGAGCACTTAATTGCTGCTTGACTCAGTTTTATTTTCTATAAAATGGGGATAATTAAAAGTATCTACCTCGGGGTTGTTATGATGATAAAATGAGACAATATTTGTAAAGTGTTTTGCAAAACTTAAAATGCTACCTAGTGTTATCTAGAATGGGACATAGAGACACTTTAGAGTAAACCAATCAAGGAGAGATTCCTATAACACATATAATTATAGTCCTAGGCTGTGGGAGCCAGTAAAAACAGAATAGAGGGGAAAACATCCTGGAGCTAATCCTGGCTCTAGAATCTTGGAAAACATCTTATACCAAGAATCCTTCCCTTCCTCTCCCTTCACAGTTCAGCATCTCTAAGGCTGGAACCATCTCTGGGACAGGAGAAAGGACTAGACTGGACTGGGAAAAGCCAATAATGGTCAGTCAGCCCTTGGGAGATAGTTTCACACAGATAAGTTATATATTTTATAATAATTCTCATGTAACTACTCAATGATTGATACATAGACAGATAGATAGGGCTTGTTATGCTGACTCTAAGCAGGAGAAAGAGTGTATTGATGAAAACTGTATGCACAGAGGGATGAGGACAAGAGGAAACAGATGACCAGAGAGAGATGGAGTCATTATTGGAGTGAGCCCTGACATCCCTTTTGTGGAGGTCCTGACCAAGAAAATGTTATAATTCAGGCACTGACCAGAACCCTAGTGAAAGGAATTCTTGACCTATAGACTCAGGTAATAGTCTTTTTCTGTTTACTGTCTAAATAAAAGTGGCCCAACATGCAAAAATCATGAATATAAAGTCAGGAAAACTAAGTTCAAATCCTGATTCATACACTTACTAGCTGTGTGACCTTTGACAAGTCACTTGACCTCTGTCACTTAACTGATTTGTAAAATGGAGATAATAATAGCATCTTGCTTCCAGGGTTGTGGGGCTCAAATGAGATTACATGTGAACAATGTTTTGCAAATGTTAAGATACTGTGTAAATGTTAGTCTTTTTTTTTTTTTTAAGCAATTGGGGTTAAGTAACTTGCTCAAGGTTACACGGCTAGTCATTTGATTTATGCGTGGGTGCTCATTTTCTGAGGCCAGATCTGATCTCGGGTCATCCAAACTCCGAGGCCGGCAGCTCTTACTCACTGCGCCACCTAGCCGCCCTTTAGGGCAATTGGGGTTAAGTAACTTGCCCAAGGTTACACGGCTAGGTTTTTGTTTGTGCGGATTAAGTGTCGGAGGCCGGCTCCGAACTCAGGTCCTTCTGATTCCAGGGCTGACGCTCTATTCACTGCGCCACCTAGCCGCCCTAAATGTTAGTTTTTATGACACCTTGTGATTCTAAAAGGTTGTAAGGGGAGCTGATGGTCACCTTTTGAGGGTACTGCTAGATATGACTTTCTCAGGTACAATCTAAGAAGGAAAACAAAGAAATGTTAGGTACCCAAAAATGATACATTGATACATCCTATTTATGTCAGGAGGGAACCTTTGTTACAAGTGTTAGACTTTCCTCTTCTCCTTACCCTCTAATCACTTTATCTTAGAATTGAAGTATTTTTTATAAGCAATTGGGGTTAAGTAACTTGCTCAAGGTTACACGGCCAGACAATTATTTATGTGTGGGTGCTCATTTTCTGAGACCAGAACCCATCCTGGGTCCACTCGACTCAGGGGAAGGTGCTCTTACTCACTGCGCCACCTAGCTGCCCCTTGAAGTATTCTTTTAAAAAGATTTTTAAAATATATTTATACTAGGAGAGTCAGTGTTGCATAGTAGAAGGAAAGATGGCCTTTATGCCAGGAAGATATGGGTTCATCCTTCCTCTGTCACACACAGTGTGTGATCCTAGGAAAATCACTTAACTACTTAGTGATCTAGGCAAAGAAGACTATACATTACAGAGAAGGCAGCAGTCTGCATTGCTAGGTGTGCCTTCACCGAGAAATCCTCTATAATAGTGAAATTCCAGGTCCAGTCCCTAGCCCCTACATCTACAAAACTGAATGAAATTATTTGTTCTCCTTTTTTTAACCTAAGAGTTTTTCAATTTCCTTTTCAATAAAATAGATACAAATGCCTATGTTTAGCTACATTTTAGTTGTGTTGTCCTTTGATTCCTTTTTTTTCCTTATTAGTGGCCTTAGGATTATTAGTGTACCGACTTCTTTTTTTATTTTATGTTTATTTTTAGTTTAACAACATTCATTTCCACAAGATTTTGTTACAAATTTTCTCCCTGTCTTTCCCCATACACAGCACTGAAACAACAATCCCACTGAATACCCCTCCCTCAATCTGCTCCCTCCTATGTCCTCCCCCATCTCCCTTCCAACTTTCCGGTAGGGCAAGATGGATCTCCATCTCCCAGTGCCTGTATATCTTATTTCCCAGTTGCATGTAAAATACTACTACTACTACTACTACTACTACTAATAATAATAAATTTTAAACATTTTATTTTAAAACTTTGAATTCCAGATTCTTTCCCTTCCTTCCTTGTCACCCACCCTTACTGGGAAGATAAGCAACTCAATATAGGTTGTATGTGTGTAGATATGCAAAACATTTCCATAGTGGATATATTGTAAAGGACTGACTGTATTTCCCTCCATTCTATCCTGTCTCGAACTTGTTCTATTCTCTACTTTGACCCTGCCCCTTTTCAAAAGTGTGAACTTCTAACTACCCCTCCCCACCCATCCCCTTCCCCCCTACTCTTCTGTAGGGCAAGATACCCTATTTAGTGTGTATGTTATTCCCTCCTTAAGCCATATTAAATGAGAGTAAGGTTGATCCATTCCCTTTTGCCTTCCTGTCCTTCCCCTCCATTGTAACAGTTTCCCCTTACCTCTTTAATGAGATAATTGACCTTATTCTGTCTCTTCCTATCTCCTCTCATTATATTCCTATCTCACCTCTTAATTTTATTTTTTAAATATCATCTCTTCCTATTCAATTGATCCTGTGTCCTCTATGTATCCCTGTACACATATATACATACACTCACAATATATATTCATATGCACATATACCCTCCAATATACATACATTTATATTCCCTTCAACTATCTTCATACTGAGAAGTTTCATAAGTTACAATTATCGTTTTTCAATGTAGGAATGTAAATAGTTCAACTTTAATAAGTTCCTTATGATTTATTTTCCCTGTTTACCTTCTCATGCTTCTCTTGCTTCTTGTATTTGAATGTCAAATTTTTTATTCCACTATGGTTTTTTCATCAAGAATGCTTGAAAGTCCTCTATTTCATTGGATGACCATATTTTCCCCTGAAACATGATACTCAGTTTTGCTGGGTGGGTGATTCTTGGTTTTAATCCCAGCTCCTTTGACCTCTGGAATATCATATTCCAAGCCCTTCAATCCCTTAACGTAGAAGCTGCTAGATCTTGTGTTATCCTGATTGTGTTTCCACAATATTCAAATTGTTTCATCTTGGCTGTTTGTAATAATTTTCCCCTTGATCTGGGAACTCTAGAACCTGGCTATAATATTCCTAGGAGTTTTCTTGTTGGGATCTTTTTCTTTTGCTTTTTTTTTTTTTTGGAGGACATTTGGGGTTAAGTAACTTGCCCAAGGTCACATGGCTAGGTTTTTGTTTGTGTGTGCATTAAGTGTCTGAGGCCAGATCCGAACTCAGGTCCTTCTGACTCCAGGGCCGGCGCTCTACTCACTGCGCCACCTAGCCGCCCCATTGGCATCTTTTTCAAGAGGTGAATGGGATTCTTTCAATTTCTATTTTGCCTTCTGGTTCTAAAGTATCAGGGCAATTTTCTTTGAGAATTTCTTGAAAAATGATTTCTAGGTTCTTTTTTTGATCATTAGTCCAATAATTTTTAAATTATCTCTCCTGGGTCTATTTTTCAGGTTAGTGGTTTTTCCCATGAGATATTTCACATTGCCTTCTAATTTTTCATTTGTTTGGATCTATTTTAATAGTATCTTGATTTCTCATAAAGTCATTAACTTTCATTTGTTCTAATCTAATTCTGAAGGAATTATTTTCTTCAGTGAACTTTTGAGATTATTTTTCCATTGGGCAAATTCAGCTTTTTAAGTCATTTTTCTCCTCATTGGCTTTTTGGGCCTCTTTTTCCATTTGAGTTAGTCTATTTTTAAGGTGTTATTTTCTTCAGTCAGATTGTTGATTCTCTTTTCATGATTTTTCTTATATCATTCTCCTTTCTCTTCCCAATTTTTCCTCCACTTCTCTTACTTGATTTTTGAAATCCTTCTTGTGCTCCTCCATGGTCTGTAGCCCATTCATATTTTTCTTGGAAGCTTCTGGCGCAGGAGTTCTGACTTTGTTGTCTTCTTCCCATTCCATGCTTTGATCCTTTTTGTCCCCCAAAAAAGGGATTTAAGGTTTGATTGCTGTGCTTGCTTTGCTTCCTTTGCTTGCTCATGTTGCCACTCAATTGCTTGACTTTTGATCTTTTCACCACAGTAGAACTCTGCTTCCAGAGAGGAGAGCTTTGTCCCAAATCACTGGGGTTTCCACAGCTGCTGGAGCTATTAGTTGGGTGCCCTCCCTGATTCCCCCACTCTGGCACCTGGTCACCCATCCCAGGACCTCCATCCAAGACAGCAATCCAGATCCAAGCAGGTTAAAACAAGAGTGATTGCCCTCTGAATATTCACTTGGTTCCCCTAAGATCTGCAAACCAGGAGCTTTGTAGCAGCTGCATTGCAGTGGTGGCAGGGTTGCCCCACCTCTGCCACTTCTCACCCCATGGTACAGTGGCCAAACTGTGCCCTAGGTCCCCCTGTTCCCACAAAATTCCACACTGACCTTTTACTTTGTCTTTGGCACTTAGGGATTGATGATTCTGGAAACCATCACAGCTGCTGGTGATACACTTTCCTGAAGTTCCTCCAGCCTTGGCTGGTCGAGGCACCCTGGGGATAAAACCAAGGGCTCATGCAGGGCTGGGCTTGGCTCCTAGCACCCTGCAAAGGACCCTTCTTGTAGGCCTGCCAGGCTGCCTTCAACAGAAGATTTATTTCTCTCTTTCACTTTGTGGTTTCTGTAGCTCTAAAGTTTGTTTAGAGTCATATTTTATAGGTATTTGAGGTGGTTATGAGGAGAGCTCATGAAGTTTTCCTGCTTCTATGCTGCCATCTTGGCTCCGCCCCCAATGTGCCAACTTCTAATTGTCTCTGCTCCAACTAAAATGATAACGAATTTATATTGAATGAGACTTTGTCCCAGGTCACCAAAATTTAAGAGGCCTAGGAACATAAGATTCCCCCCAACAGGATCTCTGCCTACCCATGGTGCTTTGTAGTACAATTCCCTGCAGGCTTTAACCCCACCAACTATCATTACCATGGCACCCTATCCTGAGGACTGCTTTCCCCATACATTGCCAGGGTCAATGTCCATTCTCCTTCTACCACTGCATTTGGAGCCCAGTTAGTCATTACTCCTTACCCGCTTTCTAGTGGTCATCTACTTTCATCTTCTCTTGCTTTCTCTTCAACTATTTTTTCCTAGGTGAAGAAATTTCTGATTGTGGCTCTGGCTTCAGTTCTGCTTCTAACTTGAGTTGTAATCTTAGGGAAGGCATTTGCCCTAGTTGATCTCTAAGGTCACTTCCAGCTGTAACCTACTGTGACTTACGACACCTTTTATTTCTAGAATTCTATGCCCTGAAGTCCCCTTTCAGCTCTGCAGTTTTAAGAATATAGTCATAAATTCATAGATTACAAGAATTATAAGATTCCTTCCAGCTTTAACCTTCCATATATTTTTGTCCAAGTTTTCTTCCAGCTCTGACAATTTATAGTCTAAGATCCCTTTCAGCCCTAACATTTCGTGTTTTATATTTTAAGGTTCTCTGCAGCTCTGAATTGCCATCTTCTCTGTCCTAAGGACCTTTCCAGTTCTGACATTATGGTCTAAGGACCCTTCCAATTCTAACAATGCTATGATTCCATTTCCTGTACCTAGTGGAATTTTTATGGAAATGCAGTCAATTGTCCAATTGGTTTTGCCCAACAACCCTCACTAGCCATAGGCAAAACTTGCTCAGCTCCGAAAAGATGGAAATGTTGACCCTATTGCTTTTTCTATCTCCCCCCCCCCTTTTAATGTTTTGCTGTCCCCATCTATGTTTCTAAGTCTTGGTGCTTTTCATTTACTCCTGGAAATGAGCTGTACAAAAAATGTCCAGAGGATACATAAGAGGTTAATCAAAGCCATGGGTGGCATCTCCCAAGTCCCAATCTGCTTTAAAGACGGGATTGTTGTTTTTCTCCTTGTAGGCATTTGAAACAAGCCAGTGATTTATCACTTGAACTTCTGTAGCCACTAAAGTCCCCAAATAGCTAAATAACAAATAGAAATTGTGTTTCTTTTCAGAAGCTCAGCTGACTTCCTTACTCATTTTATCCTTCCCTACAGTCACCCAAACTTTCTACCCAACCAGGATTATATTGCCTTTTTCTTCAGTTAAGGACAAATATTATTCCTTAAACATTTTATTTCCCTTCCCAGTTTAGCAGAGTACTCTTCACAGAGTAGGTACTTAATAATTGTTTATTATTAAAGATTAATTAACTACCTTACATGTGCAAGGCATTGTAGAAGGGAAACTGTAGAAGACCTTGAATGCCAGGGTAAAGAGCTGGGGGGAAAGATAATGAGATCTATGATTATATTCAGCTACTTCTCTCTAGGATCTGAACCAGCTAAGTGGAGCAGGGGTAAGAATAATACAACATTCATCTCCATTTTACTTTATATTGTTTTTCAAACAAACATAGGAATGTGTTTGTGTCTGATGACCCAGGAATTAAATTTAAAGGAAATAATTAAATGACATTATGAGGATTTGACTGACCCAAGAGTTCCTACCAAATTGTCCCCTTTCTCTACCTTATGTTGCCTCACTTCTCCAGAAATTACTAAAAAATGGACAAAAGATAGTTCCAGTACTAAGAACATAATCACATTTAGCATCTAAGTGACAGTGCTTCCCTTCTCAGTGATTGTCTTGGGAAGCTATATATTAGGGTCCTAAGATCTCTAACTGTAAGAGTCCTGCCAACTATGACATAGGAACACATTAGAGAAGAGCTCTCAACAGGCACTGAATTGAGCATTGAATTACATTGATAAGTGTTTGCAGCTGCCACTGACCTTATGCCACAGAGTCAATATTGCCCAAATACTGGTATTTCTGTGCCCAGTACTTCAACCAGCTCAAAGCATTGCCCAGCACACAAGACATCCCCAGGACAAACAGGAGACAAGAGAATGCTCATATAGAAAATAGGAAAAGCTGTCTAGGAACACCAGAACTACCCAAAGCTCTGCTACTCTCCATCAATACACATTTAACTCTTACTTCTGGCAACATAATAAGCTTTGCAACCACGACATAAGGATTACTTTAGGAACACCAGCTCCAAGATTCTGGGTCTCATGGCAGGCAGCCCCAGAATGCAAAAGTGGCTACTGTTCTTGTCAGAGAGCTGTGGGCAACAGCTGCTGTCTCTCTGCCCCAGCAGCTTACTGCCCTGCTTACCTGATTGAGGAACATAGTATACCTATTTCAGTGGTGCTACTGAAGAAAAACGGTTGCTTAAAATATTTTTGGCATTCCTCTGCAGGAATTTCCTTCAAAGCCCCTTTATGAGTCAACAAGAGAACTAAACTCATTTTGTTTAACCAAAATAATGTTCTTTAGCTTAATTACCAACCTTGCTCACCAGCCTTGACTCATAATGAACTTTGGCCACTTCCAAAAGTGAAAGCCTCCTTAAGAGGATAATGATTTGACATTCATGATCATACACACACACACACAAACACATAAATACACACACCCGCATATGTATATGCTTATGTATGTGTATATGTGTCTATACACATACACATATATATTATATAGATATTAATGTATTCAGAATTTAAGACAATTCTCAAAGAGAAACTCCAAAGATGTTTTGCAGGATGGCAGCATCTGAAGCAATAATATCACAACGGTAATATTCCCTTGAATTTGGATTTTCCATTTTCCAAATACCTTAGATGGAGTCTATATCACGTGCATCCATAACCACCCTAGGAGATGCCTATTATCACTATTTTACAGGGGAGAAAAAATTCATATCCAGATTTGGATTGACTTCAAGATTATTTCTTCTGCAGAACTGGGGTCATAGAGGTCTTTCCTGAAGATCTTCCCTTGCTCTTTAAACCACTGATGTTACTCTAGTGAAATACTTGCTCTGATATTGGATTCCAAGATTCCTGTGGCTCACATCCTGTGGACATAAACTCCATTCCTTGTACCTAGAATGGAAAAAGAATAAACAAAAAAGTCAAAGGGTCAATTTCTCAGGGACCATAGGTCTCAGTGAGCAAAGGCCCTAAGGAATACCTTTCCCTTTTGTTACACGGTCCTTCATCAAACTCCCCTTGATGCAAGTGAAGGACAGAGAAAACTGTGGCTGACTTTTTGAAGACACTGACAATTTGGTCAATTGAAAATGCCTTCCTCTCAGTCATGTGCATAGCCAATTGCAGCCAGTTATAGAATGTCCATACATGCTCCACAGTCTCTCCTTGTATATCATGATGATTTCCCTGCCACAACCTCTGACCTTCTTCCCAATATTATTCACATGGAGAGGTTGCATCAGCTGAACAATCTGATGGGAGTCTACATACAAACCAGGCTCCCACTGTAGTGGGAAGAATTGAATTTGGAATCAGATCACCTGGAATTGAATAAGAGCTCTTCCACTTGCATGACCTGGGGCAAATCAGTTTCTGAGCCTCCTGTTTGAAGGGAGAGGGTTGGATTAAGTTAAAGCTTCTTAACCTGAGGTCCACTGATTCCCCTAAAGGTTATGGATAGATTCCGGAAGGATGTGAACTTGGGTGAGAAAAAATAAAATTTTACTTTTACTAATCTTTCATTGAAATAGAGTGTTTCTGTCAATTACGACAGATAATTATTATTATAAGACATTATTCTGAAATTTGGCATTTCCTTCACTTATAAATAGGAAACAAAATATTTTTCTAAGAAGGTATCCATTGGCTTCACCAGACTACAAAAGGGAAACATGACACAAAAAAATTTTATGAACTTCTGTACTGTGTGAGCTCCAAATTCTATGAACCTTGGAATAAGATCAGTAGAATTAGAACCCAGGACTCCAGTGTTCTAAGAGTGTTTGTGATATCCCTATGCTTGGAAAATCAAGGAAGAACTCAGAAACCCCAAGGCTTAGTTCTCCTCTTGCTAAGAATCTTTACTCTGAATTGCTAGAATGAGGAGAGGTGGGGTCAACTCTCTCCTGGCCTTGGATCTCCGAGGCGACTTTCAACTTACTGACTAAACAAGAATAAAGGCCTGGAAGGTCATGAAACTGCAGTGGGTTTAGTGGGGGACTGCGCCTCATGAGCATGCAACACACAAACCTCCCTTAGGCTTCACAGAATGCTACATGTGCTTTGCTCACTGCCAGTCTGTACGGAAAAAATTAGGCATCCTATTTCCAGATAAGTGGGATGACAGGTAATAGAAGTGCCCTGCTTCCTGATTCAGAACATGGACAGGCATTGTTTCCAAGACTGACTGATGAACTGGAACTAAGAGGGCAAACAAAAAATGTACAGTGGAGCAGCTAGGTGGTACATTGAATAGAACCCTGGTGCTGGAGTCAGGAGGACCCGAGTTCAAATCCAGCCTCGGATATTTGACACAACTTGTTGTGTGACCTTGGGCAAGTCATTTAACCCCAATTGCCTTGCCTTCCCCCTCCAAAAATAAAAAGATGTACAGGGAGGAAGCTTAAGCCTAGAGAAAGGAAGGCAAGTTCAAATATGATCTTATACACTTATTAGCTGTGTGACCCTGGGCAAGCCAATTAATCTCCATTTGCCTCAGTTTCTTCTACTGAAAAAAATGGGAAATATAATATAGCACCTACCTCCCAGAAGTGTTGGGAGAATCAAATAAGAAAATTATTGTAAAGCATTTAGCACATATTGTCATATAAATGTTAGCTATTATCATTAAATGAAATATTTGTAAAGTATTTAGCATAGTGTCTGGCACATAGGCACTATATAAATGTTAGTTATTATTATTATTATTATTGCTGTTGTTGTTGTTATCGTTATTGTTATATTTCCTCCCTGGCTGCAATCAAGAAAGAGATGCTATAAACCTCTGTGTGAAGAAAGGAGGCTAGCATGTAATCTCTCCATCCAGGTTAAAATTTGACTCATGGATATGGGTTCTGTTTCTTTGTCTCTTGTTTTCTGCTTTTTGGTGAAGGAGTGTCAAATTAGGCTGTAACCCGGTAAACTTTGAAAGATTGGGAGAGCAAGCTGCCATCAGTGTGGACACTGAGTACCTTGCCTGACTTCGTAGATGACTGAGCTGAGCATGTCGAAGACCTAACTGACCTGCTGACCCAGCAAAGGAATGGAGAACATTCAACCAAGTGGGAACGGAAGCGATTCATCCATTCGCCATTCCACATTCAGGAGAAGACTTGGTCAGGCAAAATCATTGTAGCAACTGCTTTAAAGTCTAAGTTCCTAAGGACTAAGGTGGTCTAGGGGAGACTGAGCTCCCAGGTGTTGTGGAAGGAGGAAATGCTTTGGGTCATATGTTTTTGCTATACTTCCTCAGTAAATATATTTTTATAAAAAAGCAAAATGATGTTAATTGTGAAATGATGCCAGAGTACTCATTGTTGGTAGTTATCATGAGCATGAACATGCTGGAAAGGGGCTTACACCAATTTAGAAAATCATTGATCCCTCATGTATTCTCCTAGAACTCTGAAGGAGGAAGAGATACAACTTTTCTGTGGGAGTATACAGATCATCAATATGACTGGAAGTTGAGATGAGCATCACCAGAGTTTATATAGGCTAGCTGGGCATTAGATGTGATTATTAGCATGTGATTGATACCCATTTCAAGGCTCCTGGGCCAGCCCCAGAGCTGTATAAATCACTAGCCTGACTGTCTAGTTCTAATGCAACAGGAGATATCAGAGCCCCTAGTATTTCACAGAGAAGTCATTGGTAAAGCATATAAATTATTTTTTGATTGAATGAGAAAACACCCCATCACTGAAAATGATTCACTAAATTACAGTCCATGGTGACAGGTTTGGAAAATGAAAATTATATATGGACCTACCTACCTAGCAATGAGAGGAATTCCTGGCAAAGTGACTGGAGCCCATGACATGGATCAAGGAAGACCTGCATTCAAATGTCATCTCTGATGCTTACCTGCTTTGTGACCTCAAGCAAGTCATTTAACCCCTCTGACCCTCAGTTTCTTCATCTATAAAATGGGAAGAATAATAATAATGGCAACTGTTTCAGTATTGTTAGAAGATCAAATGAGATGAGTTATGTAAGGGCTTTGAAAACCTTAAAGCATTATATCACAGTGTTTGGCACATAGGTGCTTAAGATGTATTGATCAAAATACTATGTAACTACTCTTTTTACTCTTCTCTACTTCCCTTCCTTAGCTTCCTTCATTTTCTCTCTGGCTCTTCCTTCTTCCTCTTTCTCCTTTAATTATTCCCTCTTAGTTTTTTTTCTCATTTTTCTCTCTCTTCTCTTGTTTTTCCCTTCCTCCCTCCCCTCTTCTCTGTCTTCCTCTTTTCCTGATTTCCCCCATTTTGCTCCCTTGAACATTTTCTTTTGAATATTGCCCTTCTTCATTTTCTTCTTCTTTCTCTCTCTTCTTCTCTCCTTTGCTTTCCCTCCTCCTCTTTTAAGATGGTATCATTTCTGACCTAAGAGCAGGAATTCCATCTAAAGAGGATAAATGCCTTTAATTTCAAGTGGTATAGCATCTAGATTAAAGACCACAAGCTTCCCAGTATTTCCAAAACATATGTGATGTTTTCCCTAGTAGGAGAGAAGTATGGGTTTACCAACCTCTTTTGTACAGTTGTGAGAATTGGCATGGTCCTCAAACCTGCCTACTTGGATCTGGGTCCTTAACATTCTGTATTATGTGTTCCCAAGAGAGTGAGCATACCCAGGTGGGTTCCTACTAGTGAGAGTCTATGGGAAATAAGAAGAAACCAGAGGATAATCAAAATGGTTTTTAATCTTTTGAAGTTCTTATAAGTGGAGCTAAAACATCTTTCCATTGAGAATCAATCTTCCTTTGATGGAACCTAAAAAAAATCATTCTTGAAAGTTTCTTACATTTTTTCTTTGGGCCTAAAGAAAGAAGTGTCACTCATTTTTTCACTTCCAACACCCCAAAGACTACCTTCTGTGAAAATATACGGGGCAGGTATAGTTTCTCTTTTCTCTGAGCTTAACACCTAGGAAAGAGGATAGTGCCTTCACAATTCCACAATTTTTCGGTAAGTTCTTTATGGATAGAGAGTAAGTCCTAACATTGTATCATCCTTTCTTATGTTTTTTTTTTTTGTTGTTATTGTATGCCTCTTTCTTAGCACAGGCCTAAATGATTTCCCTAAAGGCTGGGACTGACTATGCCATCTTATATTCAACATTCTCCAATTGCTCCCTATTACCTTCAGGATCAAATATAAACTGTTATTTAAAGCTCTACACAATCTGGTCCCTTACTATGTTTCTGCCCTACTTAGAATTGATTTCCCTCCATGTCCTGTAGAGTTCAGCCATACTGGCTTACCTGTTCCTCATATAGGACTTCCCATCTCCCATCTGTAGGCTTTTGCAAGAACTGTCTCCCTTATCTGGAATTCTCTCCCTTCAAACCTTTGCCTTCTAGAATCATTGGTTTTTTTTAAGACTCAACTCAAACATTATCTACCATAGGAGACCTTTCCCAATTCCTAAAGATTCAATTGCCTTCCTCTCCAAGATTACTTTACATTTGATTTGAATATGTCTTGCGCATCCCTATAAACCTCCACATTGTCTTTCCAGTTAATATGTGCCTTCTTTGTAGGCAGGGTCTCTTTTTGTTTTTTGGCTCTTTATCCTTCATACATAGCACAGAGACAGGCACATAGTGGGTACTTTTTTTTAAAATGCCATTAATTGATTGATGGAGCATTGCAGTGGGTCTGTCACAAACTAGTTCACAGAAAGTAGTCAATGCCTGTCTCAGTAAACTTCTAAGACTATTTTCTTCCTTTTTTGTGTTTTAAAGTCAGACATAACCAGGTATCAACTGCATGGAGAAAACACTAGCTTTGAGTTACATAATACAAATGTCAAATTCTTGTCCTCAACCTGAGTTTTTTTTCTCGATCATCACTTGACTAAGAACACAAAAATCTGCTTGGGAGGACTATATCTCATTCATTGGGCATATACCCTCACTCATTTCAGCTAAGCCTGAAAACATGTGAGTTTTAGTCTATTTATTTGCCTCTTCTAATTATGCATGTTGCCCTTTTGACCATCTGGCAAGCTTTCCCCAAACTGGGCTCACTGCTGGGTGCCAGTTTTCTCAGGTTTCTCCTGGGTTTGCATCCTATGCCCTCAGTGGGCATGGGTGCTATGTCATCCATGTCAGGAGAGATTGCAGAAAAAACGAAAGGAAATCAATGTGAGCTGTGTGCCTGGAAATGTTTCTCCTGAAGAAGAGGAGATTTAGTGGGGGCATGATGTCTGTCTTCAAGTGCCTAAAGGGCTGTCATGCGGAAGAGGAAATACATTTGTTCTGTGCTGCTCTGGGGACAGAGAAGACAGATTTCAGTTCAATACTAGGAAGAACTTCCTAGCAATCAGAGCTGTCCAAAAGTGGCATGGACTGCCTTGGGAGATAATAAGTGCCCGTCCATGGAGGTCTTCAATCAGGTACTATAAAAATAACTAACATTTTTATAGCCCTTTAAGGTGCAAAACACTGTACTTATATTGTCCCATTTCTATGTTCACAATAATAGGTTGTTGGTACTATTTTTATTCCCATTTTATAGCTGAGAAAACTGAGGCAAACAAAGGCTAAGTGACTTGCCTGACACCACACACATTTACATCTACTAGTGTCTGAAGCAGAATGTGATTCAGGACTTTGAGTCCTGCACCGTATTCACTATGCCACCTATTTGCCTCCAGATAGCTCCTTGTTGAAAATGCAATGGAATTCATGAACTGAGTAGAGATGGGTCTAAAAGATCCCTGAGGTCTCTCACACACCTAAGTCTATGTTTCTGTGAGTACCCATAAATCTAGGGTACATTAAAATGACATCGCTCAAATGGCAGGTTGCTATCCTACTCTCTTGAGTGAATGGGGAAAAAAGCACCCTTTACTAAGAGCTTACCAGGTATTTGACCTAGGAATGCAAAAAGTCCCCATGCCCAAGGGGCTTACATTCTAATAGGAAAGAAAATGTATATAGGGAAATGGTGGCCAGAGAGGGGAGATTTTGATTGGGTAAATCACAGGAATATGGAATAGAATCATTAGGCATTTAATCAACATATCCCTTCCAAGAGTGGTAGTATTAACTTGATCATAGTTCCCATAGCTAGAGATGGAAACTGAGTAGTGGAGGGACATAGTAGGGAAAGAATATGATGGGTGGCATGACATAAGGGTGGCTAGAGAGCAGTACAGTGAGTCTGAGATTGGGATAAATATGGTAAACTCTCATCAATCATAAGCCTAGGGTTCCATCATGGTGTATTATTGGTGGAGGACAAGGGAGCAGTCACCACTATTTTACAATTACCCTATCAGCTTAAAATGAGGAGGTGACATTGAGCTAGGGTATTTAAGGAGAAACGATAGTGATTACCTAGGAGATGTTACAACATATGTATTGTGACATGATATATCACAGAGTATCACAAATTTGGAACTAGAAGGAATCTCAGAGGCCAAGTCCAACCCTCTCATTTTGCATATGAGGAAACTGAGGCCCAGAGATATTAAATGTCTTGCCCAGGGTCACTTGAATAGTAAGAATGTGATGCACAAAGGCCAGGATTTGCAGCCATGTTCTCTGACTTCAGCACTAGTGATCTTCATTGTTGTATACCTGTGAAACCTAGACAGTCTACCAGTGCCATGCCAGAAAATTGAATACCTTCCATTTCAATTGTCTTAAAAAGATTCCGAAGATCACCTGGCAAGATAAGGTACCAGACACTGAGGTTTTCTCTCAATCTGAACTGCCAAACATTAAAACTCTACTGCAGAAAACACAATTCAAATGGGCTGACCATATGACCCAAATGCCAAACATGCATTTACATAAAACACTATTTTACAGAGAACTCAAAAAAAGGTAGACACTTACAGAGAGGTGGGAAGAAGTGGTACAAGGACCCTTTTTAAAATAAATATTTTTTAGTTTTCAATATTCATTTCCACAAGATTTTGAGTTACAAATTTTCTCCCTGTCTCTCCCCTACCCCCACCCCAAGATGGCAAGCATACTGAATACCCCTTCCTCCAATCTTCCCTATCATATCCCCCAAACTCCTCCTTACTTTCTTGTAGGGTGAGATGTATTTATATACCCCATTGCCTGTATATTTTGTTTCCCACTTGCATGTAAAAACAATTTTTTAACATTTGTTTTTTTAAAACTTTGAGTTCCAGATTCTCTTCTTCCCACTTCACGCACCCCCATTGGGAAGACAAGTAATTCAATATAGGTTATACATGGTACAAGGACCCTCTTAAGGTCTTTCTGAAGAACTTTGAATCTATTGTGAGATGTGGGAGACACTGGGGCAGGACTACCCAGCATGGTGTGCCTATATCAAAGAAGGTGCTATGCCCTATGAGCAAAGCAGCACAATGGGAACATGTGATGTGAAAATCTACAGACATATCCATCCAATGTTCAAATGAACTATTTGTGCCTGGCCTGTGGGTAGAGCCTTCTGAGCTCATATGGGACTGGTCAGCCCCAGTCAATCATATTGTACCTTGACCCTGACATCATGATGTCATTGGTTTTCTTCAAGTATAAAGACTGAACAACATCTAAGAGCTGAACACTTTAGAACTGAATTAGAATTCTTTCCTAATCTCTCCAGAGTATGTCTTAGGGAAACCTTAGACATTAAAGACTGACTATATGTTATAACCTCTCTAGGCCTTAGTTTCAAAGGAGAAAAATAAAAAATAACTTGATTATCTTAGAACTGGGAAGGATATACATATACATATTACACATTTGTATTTATAAAACATATATACATTTATATATATGCATATGTCTATACATATACATGTATACACATATATACACACATATATGCATATAAAATATTTTGTAGTCCTGGGCAAATCACTTAACCTTATTTGCCTCAGCTCCCTCATCTTTAAAATTAACTAGAGAAGTACATGGCAAATCACTTTAGTATCTTTGCCAAGAAAACCCCAAATAGGGTCGCAAATAGTTTGACACAACTGAAACTACTGAACAACAACACAAAATCTAGGAATGGTAGGCCCTTGGTCAAGCATAGAATATACCTTTTTAAAAAGCAAGTAAAGGGGCGGCTAGGTGGCGCAGTGAGTAGAGCGTCGGCCCTGGAGTCAGAAGGACCTGAGTTCGGCTCTGGCCTCAGACACTTAACGCGCACGCACACACACACACACACACACACACACACACACACAACCTAGCCACGAGACCTTGGGCAAGTTACTTAATCCCAATTGCCCTCCAAAAAGCAAAGAAAAAAAAAGCAAGTAAAAATGTATTTCCTTGGGAATCTAGTGAGTCTATTCAAGAGCACCTTAAACTTTAATGATGAGGTAGAAAAATGCCTATGTACATTTATCAAGCTATCAAGCCATTATGTGGGGAGGAAGAGCTAGGATGGGAAGAACAGTTAGTAAGACACCCAACTCAAGAGTTCACAGGAGACAAAATCCAAGCAAGGAGCCAGTGATGAAACCTCTGGTCTATACACAAGTGTAGGGAGTTTAGAAAGAAAGGAATGATGAATTAATTTTGAGCTCATAAGCATCTCTCAGCCTTGAAGGAATTGCTAGAATGTGGATCTATAGTAGTATAATTTTATTTGGAAGGAGTAGGCTAGGTAGCGTGTGAGGAAGAAGGAGAGAGGATGGGAAGTAACATGAATAGAGAGGATTTGGGTCAAAAACAATAAAGGGACCAATGAAAGCAATTTTGTCCTCGAAATATACTACAGACAACTTGGACATAAAGAAAAAAAAATAAGTGAAGAATTTGGAAAACATATCATAATGCAAAGAGACATGATAGTTTTTCCAGGTATCTGTTGGAGTTTTCTTCTAGCCAAATGCCAAGTAGCCAATAACTTCTTGACTTGTTTTAAGGATTATTTCACATTTCAAAGGATGGAGGAGCAAACAAAGCAGGATAAGACTTTATTCTGGATTGAATCTTACCCAACAGAGAGAAATTGTTGCTAAGATGAAGGGAACCTTGTGAAGAATCGACCACTATTTCCTAGAGTTTGTGATGGAGGAAAGAAAAGATAGACATGGCACAACATTTGCTCTGTATTTGCTTAGAGTGGATTTCAAAGTTTCAGAGGAAGAATAGTTACAAGAAGTAGAGTTCAAAGGACTACAATTTAATAAAGGAAGTCATCCCAGGAAGAATGGGGAGCCCTCAAAAATAAAATTCTAAAAATACAAAGGAAAACAAATCCAACAATGAGGAAAAATGAGTTATCTAAAGAAACTGATAATGGATGAATGTAGAAAACTCACTAATCAACTCAGATATTTTTAAAGACACCCATAGAATATATGAACAAGTGATGGTAAGAGGATGAATTGCAAAAATGTAAACAAGATGGTATATAAATAGTGATAAAGCTCAGAATGATCTTAGGCTAATAAAAAAAGTTAAAGGCAATAAAAAAGGTGGTTGTTTTCTAAAAGCCCTATTGTAGAAAAGAGTAGGATTAAAGCAAGAAGAGAATGCTTAGAGTGGATGGGACAAATAGAAGTGACAACAGAAGAGACAGCAGTGTTCATTCCAATTTTGTTTCTGTGTTTTCTGCCAAGGAGAATAACCATTAGAATGAACAGAACAAAATGGTGAATTGAGTTGATTTCCAAGATAAAAAGGAAGTTGTAGGTAAGGACTTATCTGCCCTTGTTGAGTTCAAGTACCATTCTCAGAAGAACAATGTGTTAGGCTGTGGAAAAATGTTGCAGTTGTTGCTATTGTTAATCTACTGTTAGTGGTAGTTGAAAGACTGTGGAGCACAGGAGAGATAAGATGAGACTGGTGATGTGGGAAAGAATGGAATGTGCCACTTGTATGGCAGTGAACTTGGCTTGATTCCAGGAAAAATTAGATAATGTATTATTAAAGAGATTGTGAATATCTAGGAAAAAAAGGCAGTGACTCCAAAGGAGCCAGCATGGCTCTATCAAAAACAGGTCATGTTATTCATTGTATTTCTTTTTTCATAAGACAATGAAATCAGTAGGTAGGAGGAAGTGTTATAGATAAAGTTTACCTAGATTTTATAAAAGCATTTATCAAAACAAAACAAAACAAACAAAAAAAAAACCTCTCATGTAGAAAAGATAGAAAGCCTAAATAATAAGGGAGATTTATAATTGGTTGAATGGACAGACACAAAGCATAGCCAATTTTTTTAATATAAAGCTGTACATATTTGTTATGAACATTTTGTTTTTAAAGAATGTTAAATTTCACATGATAGTAACAAACTACCTTGCTTTTCTATGTGCCCTTCTGAACTTTTGTATATTCCTTGATGTGTCCTTTTTAAAATATTTCATTGATGCTTGTTATTTTTTTGCATCAATCTCGCTGCGTCCCTCTGTCCTCCAAATATAAAATCTTCCTTTTAACCAATATGCATAGACAAGAAACCCAAAGAAACACACTATGTCTACAACAGTGTTTCATTTTCCACATCTTTTCAATCACTTCTGTTCCAAGAGATAAGGTGGTATTCTTCATCATGAGACTTCTGAAACTATCATACATTACAGCCTTGATCAACATTCTAAAATCTTCTAAAGTTGTTCTCCTTTATTGAGTTGTATATATGGTTGTCCCTGTTCTCCTCCCTTTACTCCATATCATTCCATACAAATCTTTCCAGTTTTCTCTGAATCTATTATTTCTTTACACACACACACACACACACACACACACACACACACACACACACACACACACACCCTCTGGTATCTACATTGTTTCCTACTATATGGTACAGCAGAGGCTGAATGCTACAATGAATGGGGAATTGTAGGAACAAAGGTCTGGGCTCAAATCCTACTTCTGGATCTATATCATTGGTTATGTGACCCATAAGCAAATAACACCTCTCAGTGCTATAGGTAACTCACTAAGACCTGAAGACAAGATGACCTCCATTAGGAGAGGCAGTTTTCTTTCCCAGGGGTTCCCTATACTGATGGAATCATATATTTAGTCCTTATTCCTATTTTGCCTTATTTTAAAATGCTACAGTAAGTCTTTTGTATATTCAGCAGCTTATTCTCTCCAGGTCCACTCCTACTTGCATTAGCAGGTTAGGTTCCCAGAGGGTGAGATTACAGCTTCCATCAGAGTTCTAGATATATTCCACAAGGGCTAAGGTTTCTGGTACCATCAGTTATATGTCCCTAACAGTGTATTACCCATTCACATTAGTTCGGCAAATTGGAATTAATTCTTAAAAAGGCTATTTACTAAGGTGGTAATGTTAAGAACAGTTGCTACAAAACCTTTCCCCTAAAACATACCCTCTCACAAGTGCACACAGATATATGGAACAGTGTCCTCAAAGTGTAAAGTAGACCTTTAATGAGGCATAGAAGAGAATACCATGTGTGGTCAAAGGATAAACTCACAATTCACAATAACTGGTGTCTTTTCTTGAGTCCATAGCTGACGTTCTTCCACTATGCAAGAGGTTGGGGTCCTTAAAGCTATTACATTTCTTTCTTTCTTTCTTTCTTTCTTTCTTTCTTTCTTTCTTTCTTTTTTGCTCTTTTTGGGGGAAGGGGGAAGGTAGGGCAATTGGGGTTAAGTGACTTACCCAAGGTCACATGGCTAGTTTTTGTGTTAAGGGTCTGAGGCTGGATTTGAACTCAGGTCCTCCTGACTCTAGGGCCTATTCTCTATTCACTGTGCCACCTAGCCATCCTATTACATTTCTTATAGGCTATCTCTGTTCCTCTTGATCTGAGTTTGCTCTCAACAAGTTCTTAGCTCCTAACTGGATGCATTGTTTCCTGTTGGTTCAATATCTCTAAGACACAGTTAGTTGGGTTGGAGTGCAGTATAAAACACCATGTGACCTCATTGCCCACCTTACCAACCTCTGGTACAAACAAGAGATTCTGCCTCCTCCAGGTGCTCTTGGGATTGGCGTTCTCTACTGGCTGATTGGCTCACTGCTAAAATGAGTAACTGCTGAAATTCCTCTGTTATTTACAGCCCTCCGAGGCATGGTCAGCTTGTTTGCTTAGTCAATCACACTAGTTCCTTATTGACCCAATCAAAGAGATTCACACTTCATAAAGAGACCCCAGGGTGTAGCCTGTTCATCACAGTCTCACACTGATTACATTATATTAATTGAGGTGGAAATGTGGAAAATCATCCTCTACATACAAATGGGTCCTTTTCCCTGTCTTTTGACATCTGGGGTACATGCCAAATAGTAGTATTGCTGGGTCAAATGATATGAACAATTGCCAGACTTTTTGGTATAATGCCAAATTGTTTTCCAGAATGGTTGGACCAATTCCCAGCTCCAATAACAGTGTATTAGTGTGCCTGTCCTCCCACAATCTTGCCAACAATTACCATTTTCCTCCTTTGTCCTTATTGCCAGTCTGATAGGTGGAACTTCGGAATTGTTTTAATTTGCATGTCTCTTATTAGCTTTTTGGAGTATTTTTCTATGTTGTTAATGGCTTGCAGTTCTTCTTTTGGAAACCATTCATATTCTATGACTATGTATCATGGTTATTAATTGTTCTATGCACCCTATTTCATTTAATTGAATCTCCTATGGAGAATTTAAGAAATGGCATGGACAAGAATTGCATGAGATGAGACTTGAAATCTGCAAGGATAGAGGCAACAACCATGTCAGTCATGTTCCAGATCCAGTCAAGTCTTGAAATCTGTCATTAAAAAAGCAGAGAATAATATGATTCCTTTTAGGAAGATTTTTATACTAAATGGTAAAACTAAAAATAATTTTGGCCACAGACTCATGGATTTTGCTATTCAAGGGACCTTAAAGTTCATCCAACTGAATGCCTTCATTTAACAAATTAATTTAAAGACAGGGGAAATGAGGTCCACAGAAGTTAAATTACTTGGGGTGGCTAGGTGGCGAAGTGAATAAAGCACCGCACCTGGAGTCAGGAGGACCTGAGTTCAAATCTGGCTTCAGACACTTGACACGCTTACTAGCTGTGTGACTTTGGGCAAGTCACTTAACCCCAATTGCCCTCCAAAAAGCAAAAGAAAAGTAAGAAAGAAAAAGAAGTTAAATTACTTGTCTAAGGTCATACAGTTAGTATATAAAAGATGTAGATTTGAACCCAATTCCTTTCATTCTAAAGCTAGTGACTATTTTTCCAGTGTGCCTAAAATTAAGACACTGCCTTCTCTGGGAAATTTGGCTTTCTGAAACAACTAGGATTCTGGGATTTGGTGAGCAAGAAAAAGTTTGATAAGATCCTATTAAGTTTATTTTTTTTTTTGGAGAAAATATATAAACTCTTCAGTTTCTGTTCTATCCTCTTTCTTCCCATTGAGTATCATGGTGAAAATTGTCAGCAGCTGAGATCAATATATCTGTTTCTTCTCTCCAAGCTGTCTGGGAGCTTTTCTTATCAAGATACTTCAAATGAGGCTGCCACGCTTTTCTAGTCTTTCCTGTCACTTGACTGAGACGGAAGATGAATCTCTGATGAAAATGTGGTCTGTCTATGCAACAAAAATGCACCTCCAGATCAGTTGCCTTTCCAGGTGGGATGGACTATCACAATGAGTCCATAAACCTTAAGAAGTAGAGTCTAGAATTTTAGGGATCATAGGATCATAGATCTTGAGATGAATGGGATCCCAGAAACCATCGATTCCAGGGTTTCTTAACCATTTTTACATCATGAATCCTTTTGGCAATCTGGAAAAGCCTACAAACCTTCTCAGAATAAAGTTTTTATATGCACAAAATAAATGCATAGCATTCCAAAGGAAATCAATTGTATTGAAATACAATTATCAAAATGTTTTTAAAGCAAATTCACAGAAACCAGTAAAGAATACTTGATCTACACCAACCCCTTAATATTACAAATAAGGAAACTGAAAGTCCATGAAAATGAAGTGATCCCAAGGGGAAGTAACCATGCCAATGCTTGTATGAGGTAGGAAAATAATACCATATATTTAGACTTGGAAAAGACTTTAGAGGTCATCTAGTCCAACCTCTTAATTTTCCAGTATTCTGCAGTATCAGATTCCTAAATGAGCAAAGAATTTTCCACTTGTGAAGTACGTTAAATACAAAACACAGAAGGTGTAAAATGTATCACAATGTTCAAAGCACCTTACAATAGAAAACATAGAATATTGGAGATAAAAGGGTGCCTAGAGAACTTCTAATTCAACTCTTTAGTTTTTTTTAATTAAACAAATGCTTTATTAACTTCTGGTTTACATCATTCATTTCCACCAGATTATGAGTTATATTTTTCCCCCATTTTTCCCTACCCACCACCCCAGAACAGCAGTCCCATTATATAGCCCCTCATCCAATCTGCTCTCTCCCATATCTTCTCCCATATCCCCTTCGATTTTGCCATTCGGGCAAGGTGAATCTCTGAGCCCCAATGCCTGGACATCTTATGAAACATTTAATTTTAAAACTTTGATTTTCAGATCCCTTCCCTTCCTCCCTTGTCACCCACTCCCTCTGAGAAGATAACCAATTCAGTATGTATTGTACATGTATAGCTATGCAAAACATTACCATAGTAGATATATTGTAAAAGAATGCTTATATTTCCCTCCCACCCATCTCACCTCCCACCTGGTCCATTCCCTGCTTTAATCCTGTCCCTCTTGGATAGTGGGTACTTTCAACCTCCCCTCCCCCAGAATGCCCTCCCCTCCATCATTCCCCCTCTCATCCCCTTTTCCCCTACTCAGGAGAGTGAGTGAGGGTAAGATATTCCATTTAGTATGTATGTGATTCTCTCCTTGAGCCAACTTTAATGAGAATATGCTTTTGCCTTTTTGCCTTCCTGTTCTTCCCCTCTCCTGCAACTACTTCCCCTTGCCTCTTCTACATGAGATAGTTTGCCCTACCCTGTCTCTCTCCATCTCCTCTTGCCACTTTCCTCTCTCACCTCTTGACTTCACCTGCTAAGAATCATCCCTTCCATCATTGGGGGGCGGAGCCAAGATGGCGGAGTAGAAACAGCTCCTCCAAGCCTCTCTGCCCCGAGATTCCCCACAAACTATGTAAAAAAGGACTCTGAAAATCTTCTGGAGCCCCAGCACCCACAGAACGACACAGAGAAGCTAACCTCCCGCTGAGGACAGCCCAGCACCCTGCAGGAAGGACCAGCGCAGTGGTCTGGGAGCCGGCAGTGCGCAGAGCACAGGAGCCGAGCCGAGCCCAGGTCCACGTGAGCCGAGGTTTTAGCCCCAGGGCGGCAGGGCCAGCAGCCGGCTGGAGGAACCCCAGAACACCAGGAACTGTGGAAACGCCAGAATTATCAACATAGACTTGCCTAGGACAAAGTAAGAGGTTAGTGTCCTATGGACTTTGGGACCTGTATTTGGGGAATGCGTCAGCTCCCTCCCCTGGGGGCTAGAAGCTGCTGAGGAGACACGCCATTTTGTAGTTTTCATAGGCATTTCCGGCTCCCAGCCTACAAATCGTGGGGAGATCCAGCGATCAGTCTTGGGGGGTAATCGCTCTTGCTTTAGCCTCCCTGGATCTGGATTGTGATCTAGGGTGGAAGTCGTGGGTGGGTTTACAGCTTGCCAGAAACGGAAGTTGCCCCCCACACGTTCGGGACGAAAATTCCTCTATCTGGCCTTAAAGCCATAGTGTGGCAACAAGCCCAAAAGTCAAGTAATTAAGTGGCAACATGCCAAGGCAAAGGAAACAGAAAAATGCAACCTTAGACTCCTATTTTGGGGGCATAGAGCAGGAAAAGGACTGTGAGGTCAGAAGTCCTGCTCCAAAAGCCCCAGGGGAAAACATGAGTGAGTTGCAGGCCATAGAGGACCTTAAGGAGGACTTTAAAAATCAAATAAGAGAAGTGGAGGAAAAATTAGAAAGAGAAATGAGAAGGATGCAGGAAAAGTAAGAATCATCCCTTCCTTGGGGTGGCTAGGTGGCGCAGCGAGCAGAGCAGTGGCCCTGGAGCCAGAAGGACCCAAGCTCGGATCTGGCCCCAGACACCCAACACACAAACAAAAACCCAGCCGCGCGAACCCAGGCAAGTCACCCAACCCCAATTGCCCTCCAAAAAAAAAAATCATCCCTTCCCATCAAATTCAACCTGTGTCCTCTATCCATGTATACCTGTGAACATATGCCATGTACCCTTCTTCAATTATTTTCATAATGAGAAAGGTTTCATCGAACACAGTTATTGTTTTTCCATGTAGGACTGTAAATAGTCCAACTTTGATAAGTTCCTTTTGATTTCTTTTCCTTGATTACCTTCTCAAGCATCTCTTGCTTCTTGTGTCTGAATGTCAAATTTTCTATTCAACTCTGGTTTTTCATCAAGAATGCTTGAAAGTCCTCTATTCCACTGAATGACCATATTTTCCCCTGAAACAAGATACTCAGTTTTGCTGGGTATGTGACCCTTGGCTTCAATCCCAGCTCTTTTGCCCTCTGGAATATCATATTCCATGCTCTTCCATCCCTCAGTGTAGACGCTGCCAGGTCCTGGGCTATTCTGATTGTGTTTCCACAATATTGAAATTGTTTCTTCCTGGCTGCTTGGAGTATTTTCTCCTTGATCTAGGAGTTCTGGAGCCTGGCTATAATATTCCTAGGTGTTTTCTTTTTGGGATCTTTTTCAAGAGGTGATTGGTGGATTCTTTCAACCTCCATTTCCCCCACTGGGTCTAAAACATCAGGGCAATTTTCCTTGAGAATTTCTTTAAGGATGATTTCTAGGTTCTTTCTTTGATCATGGCTTTCAGGTAGTCCAATAATTTTTAAATTATCTCTCCTGGATCTATTTTCCAGGTCAGTGGTTTTCCCATGAGATATTTCACATTGCCTTCTATTCTTTCATTTGTTTGGATCTGTTTAATAGTATCTTGATTTCTCATAAAGTCACTAGCTTCCATTTGCTCCAGTCTAACTCTGAAGGAATGAATCTCCTCAGTGAGCTTTTAAGATTCTTTTTCTATCTGGGAAATTCGACTTTTTAAGGCATTCTTCTCTTCATTGCCTTTCTGAGCCTCTTTTGCCATTTGAGTTAGTCTATTTTTTAAGGTGTTATTTTCCTCAGTCAGGCTGTTGACTGTCATTTCATACTTTTCTTGCATCTTTTTCATTTCTCTTCCCAAATTTCCCCCCACTTCTCTTATCTGCTTCTTAAGGTCCTCTATGGCCTGTAGCCAGCTTGTATTTTCATTTGGGGCTTTTGGTGCAGGAATTCTGACCCCACAGTCCTCCTCCATGCTTTGAGCCTCTTTGCCCCTAAAATAGGAGTCCAATATTGAACTTTTCTGTTTATTTTGTTTCATTTGCCTAGGCATTTTGCCACTTAATTACTTGATTTTTGGGCTTGTTGCCACAGTAGAACTCTGCCACCAGAAAGGGAACTTCCGCCCAAATGTGGGGTCTTCACAACTTCTGCCAGTTGGGTGGCCTCTGTAAAGCGTCCACCAGTTCTGGCAAGTTGGATACCCACCCCAAACTTCCCCCCCAGACCACAATCCAGATCCAGGCAGTTTGAAGCAAGAGTGATTAACTCCCAGACTGATTGCTGGATCTCCCTACAGTTCGCAGACCAGGAGCTAGAGCCACTACTGATGCTGCAAAATGGCTTCTGTGCAGCTGTTTCTTCAGCAGCTTTTCACCCCCAGGGGAGGAAGCCACGCGTTCCCCAAATACTGGTCCCAAAGTCCATAGGGCACTAACCTCTCACTTTGTCCTAGGCATATCTGTGCTGATAATTCTGGAATCGCCACAATTGCTGATGTTCTGGGGTCCCTCCAGCCGGCTGAAGGCCCAGCCACCCTGGGGCTAAAACCGAGGACCTGGGCTCAGCTCAGCACACTGCACTGTCGGTTCCCAGTGCTTTGTGCTGCCTGCTCTCAGAGCACTGCGCTGGCTGCTCCCTGCAGGGCTGCTGGGCTGTCCTTAGCAGGAGGTTAGCTTCTCTGTGCCATTCTGTGGGTGCTTTGGCTCCAGAAGTTGTTCGGAGTCCCCTTTCACATTGTTTGAAATTTGTGTGGGGCAGAGCACATTGGAAATGCTGTTTCTACTCCACCATCTTGGCTCCGCCCCAACTCTTTAGTTTTAAAGAAAAGGAAATTGAGGACTGAGAAAAGACAAGTGATTTGCCCAAGGACACACAGCTACTTAGTGACAGGGATGGCACAAAACAGATTTAAATTTTCCATTGAATTCTCTGTGAGCATGGGGACCATATCAGAACTTTGAAGGGGAACAGCTCCCATCCAGCCATAATGATAGATTTCTGTAGGACCTCAACTCTAATAAGAATTTAAGGAATTTTCAAAGCAGCATTTCAATTTTTTTTCATAGTGACACTCACAGGCACCTGGGCATCACTAAGGATCCAATCAGCAGGGATTCTTGCTCCACCACATCAGATGTCCAACAATCAATCAACATGTATTTATTATGTGCTAGACTCTGTTGCTGGGATTACAAAGAAAGAAGTGAAACTATCCCTTCCCATGAGGAAATTACATTCTACTAGAGAGATACAACAAGTTCACAGGTAATTAAATATAGGGTGCATGCAAAATGATAATGTATAGTATGCATATATATATGTATGTATATGTGCATATACCTATGTATGTGTGTATGTGTAGATAGATACATAGATAGATAGATAGATAGATAGATAGATAGATAGATAGATAGATAAGATAGATAGATATCACATAGTGCAGTGGGGAGGGGCACTGGCAACTAGAGTAAGATGTGAATTCAAATCTGACCTCAGACCCTTATTTACTATGTGACCCTGAGCAAGCCACAACCTCAATCTGTCTCAACCATATCTACCTCAACTTTTCTTAATTTAAAATGAAGATAACAATAGCACCTATTTCACAGAATTGTTGTGAGGATCAAATGAAACAATATTTATAAAACACTTGGCATAGTTCCATAATAGAGGGTTCCTCCTTTCTCTACAAGCATGATGCTTCAGAACCACTATAACTAGGGTTACAGGAAAAACATTAGAGTAAGCATCTGGGCTCAGTGGTTTGAGTGCCCACTCTGATGCTCATAAGTTGTGTGATCTTGGGCAATTATCTTACCTTTCCAGGTTTCAATTTCCTAATACATTTTTACAAAATAGTAAGAGAGTAATACTTTCACACATGTAATTTACAAGGTTGCTTGCTAGGGTGAAATGAGTTCATGTAGGTAAAGTGCTAGCTAAACTATGTAAATTTGAATAATTACAAATTTCGGTTTTAATTTTCAGTTTTATTATTGTAAAGAACCATGGCCCAGGAGGCAGAATGACCCTCTTTTTACCTAGCTCTGGGCTCACACAGTCCAGGCTCAGTTCTTGTTGTTTTTGACCTTTAAAGATGAACGGTAGCCTTTCTCTTGAACTTTTCTGGCTCATTATACCCCAACTCTGAAGCCCTGGGGAAAAAAGACTTAGATTTGGTCAATTTCTAGGTTCTCATCCAAAATAATTAATATGATTCCTGATAGAAAAGTATTCAATGTATAAAATAGGCCAGGTTTAGGAGAGGTATGTGTTTCTTCTACCACAAAAGAAATGCTTCAAACACAAAATACTCATAAACATGCATTGACACATACTTAAAACATGATACAGTAACCTCTCTCTCCTATTATACGATCCCAGGAGGTTGGTGCTTAAATAATGAAATATCTTGTGATACTGCTGAACAGGCATTTCACCTTCAACTTGACTTGGCTCTGCAGTGTCTGAGTCATTGCCTCCAAGCTAATTATATTCTGATAAGCCAAGGCATGGTTTGTGCTCATTCTCTGGTCCATAGTTACATTCTTCTCTGTGGATTTGACTCCCATCTCCTTCTGGGAAGCCAGTAACCAAACCTGAAGATTTCCAGCATCTCTAACTCATAATGTTGCTTCCAAGGCTAGAAACACCTATCTGAGAATTCTGAATCTGCTTTAACAGAGTGAAAGACACCTGTGGATGCAGTACCAGGCATACTTAGGTTTCACTACTTACTGAAATATCTGAATGGCCACCACTGCCATCAGGGCAAAAGGGAAATATATTCTCTCCTTCCCTCAATGGAAATGTAAGAGAAAAGTTTCACGTGTCCTGACTTGTTCAATAGGCAGGAAGAGAGTACATAAGGTGGCAGAGTCACTTGGTAAGTCCCCTGAATGGGCAGCTCTTTCTACTCAGGGTCTAATGCTCTTTGGTGTAGCCCTCTAGCATAGAGATAACAAAACCAATAGGGAGCTTCTGTTGTCTATGCCCTTCAGAAAGAGGCTAGGACACATGCATTATCAGAAGAGGTCAGGGAGCTAAGCTCAGCTTGATTCCTGCTTCATAGGATGACTGTTCCAGGCCCATACTGAACTGTGCTCCATGAAGGGTGCTCCAATGAAATATTATTTTTACATTTGTTTTGCCATTGATGTGAATCATACCTTAATTAGGGCTCAGCTCAAAACTGAACCACTCACACTTTCTAATAGTCATATCTATTACCTTTTTTAAAATGCTGAGTTCATATTTTGTGTCTAGAGCAAAGTTCACACAGATTTTTTAAAAAAAATTTAATGTCTTTTTTATATCAGAGTCATTTTCTAATATAATACTTCACCCCAGCCCCAGTCCCACCCTAAATAACCTTGTAACAGAGAAAAGACAAAAACAGCTGAATAAAATATAACATATGAAATTTTATACCACATTCCATAGCCCTGGCCCTTCAACTCTCTGCCAAGAGGAGAAAAGTATGTTTTGTCATCTGTCCTCCAGGACATAAACTGGTTTGATGGTTTTTATTTTTTTATATATATAATTGCTGATATATACTGTACTTTCTGCATGACTGTGGACGAGTCACTTAACTTCCTAGAGCTCTAGACAACTTTCTAAGACTATAAGTAGCAAAGAAGGTGACAACCTGAATTGGTAGAAGTTTTTTCACTTAATAATTCCCTGTATCAATGAGTGCAGTCCATCGTGTAGCCTGTGTATTTATCATTCTCCTAATTTTATTTCCTTTTGTTTATATCAGTTCACACAGGTCTTTCCATGTTTCTCTAAATTCTTCACACCCATAATTTCTTATTGCATAATAGCAATCCATTATATGAATGTACCGCAAATTATCTAGCTATTACCTGCTTGCCAGACACCCATTTTATTTCTGGTTGTGTACAACTGCTACAACAGAAATTTATTTCATATTTGTAGCCACTAACAAAACTTACTATTAATTTACTGGTTTATTCTGAAATTTCCCTAGCCTGTCTTTACATCTCCCTTTGATTCTCCTCCCCTTTTAACCTCCTCCCCAGAAAACCCAAAGTTCATGAATTGATGAAATAAATATTCTTTACTATAGGACTGACCCTACTTGCCCCATTTAGGGATGAGGGATAGTGGAAAAGACCCTGTTTAAGGATCTACCTTTGCTACTAATAAACTGTGTGACTTTGGACAAGTGAGACTCACTTTCCTTGGCTATAAGACAAAAAGGTTGGGCTAGCTGGTCTCTAAGATCATATGACATTCTATTTGTCATTGCCTCACAGCCTCAACTATACAGAAATCTCATGGAGAAAACTTTCCTTCAAGGTATATGCCTATTATTCACACAAGGGAGTTGTCAGGTCCCAGTCACTAGCCTGCTGAGCAGAAGCAGCCAAGAGGGGCCATCTCCAGATAAGTCAGGCCCCAGAGGAGCAGTGTTTGACTGGGTGCCCAGGCCTGGCTCCCTGCTCATTATCACACAGCAGGAAAATGAATCCTGTGAAGACAGGAAGTTGACATTCTGTCTAGAGAGAGACAGCTTTCTCACAAAGAGCAGGTTTTGTTGCTATCAATCAGGTAGAAACTCTGCTGTTTCCCTATCTACAATAACAGGAGAAAAAATAAACTGGAGGAGATGAAAGGAGAATGTACACAAAAGAACTCAGAGCAGAGTAATAGAGGGCCAAGATTTGAGGAAGAACTACTTTCTCATGTATAGTAGATATACTGGGTAGGATATAGAGCTGTAGGAAAACCTTAATTAGCTGCAATCTGCTGTGCATAGACTGGCATAAGAGGGACCTTAGAACATAGACTGTAGAATGTCAGGAATGGAAGGAGATTTTAAAACACAGAATGCAGAATGTTAGAGGTGGAAGGGGTGGATCCACAGCCCTCATGCACATTGTTACCTGTGTGATCCTGAGAGACTTAGAAGGAGGTCCTGACTAAATGGAGTAGCCCCCCACCCCCCCCCCCCACCCCGGGCAGATGCATGGGAGAACATGGCCAAGAGTCATGGCTAAGACAAAAGGGCATGGATGTGCGGTGACGCGCACCATCGGGCAGATGGCCAACATCACTCAATCATAGATCCACTCATTATATTCTGTGTAAATATCATCCACTGCTCAAAATTCTTCAGTGGCTCCCTGTTGTATCCTAAGTACAGTCAAACTGCTTTGCCTGGTGTTTGAGGTCTCTTTTTCTGATCCTGCCTTACCCTTTTACCATCTTCTCAGATTACCCTCCTTCATGTACTCTGTGTGCATTAGATTGTAAGCTCCTTGAGGGCAGGGATTGTCTTTTGCCTCTTTTTACAACCCTGGCACTTATTATAATGTCTGAAACATAGTAGGTGCTTAATAAATGCTAACTAATGCCACTGAACCAAGAGCAGAGTTGATGGAGTAGATGAGGGACTAGACCTGGTAGTGAGGACAATATTAGCTCAAATTCTAACTTGGATATTTGCCAGCTGTGTGATTCTGGACAAGTCACTTAACCCCATCTAGGTCTCCATTTCCTCATCTGTAAAATGGTGGTGTTGAATTTGATGGCTTCTAAGGTCCCTTGGAGCTGCGAATTCTAAAATGATATGATCCCATAAAACTGTTCTTTGTACCCAGTGGTTTCCATGTACTCTCCCACCTTACACTTTTGCTTATGTTATTATCTATGCCTGAAAAATTCTACGTCCTTCCCTTTATATCTTGGATTCTTATCCACTCATTAAGACTTCTTGGAGGCAGAGATTTTCCTATAAAGTTTGTGAATAACTATTCCCAGATATGTCCCTGCCAGAGAGATGTGTACTGAAGGCAAAGGTGAGTCTGAGGTCACCTTTAACAGGCCTCAACAATGAAATACTAGAATCTGGGAACACGGGGAGAATTGGAAGCTTCAGGTCTGTACATAGTTGATGCCCCCTCTCCCATATTTCCAAGTGAAAACATTTTGTACATGTTACTCAGGTAGGAATTGAAGGATTGTTCAGAGCTGCTGTCAAAGACCTCTGTAAAACAAAGTAGTTGTACCAGAAGGCCTCTGGGCTCCCTTCCTGCTCTAAACTTGTGATAATCTGGTTTACTAGCACAGTCCTGTGAATAGGTCCCTCAATTCTGGATGAAATATGATGGGGGAAGGTAACTCACTTTTTGGTTATATCAGTCCTTTACTCAAATGCCTTCCTTGGTTCCCCATTGCCTACAAAAGAGTTCAAGTTTTCTTTCCTGAATTTAAGGCCCTCTTCGATCCGGTGCCTCCACTTTTCTGCCTTTCTCATACAACTCCCCTCTATACAATTGATACTCCACACAAAATGGACTAACCATCTTCTGTCTCCCATGCATGCCTAACACACCTTTTGCTCCTGTTTTCCCTATGCCAGGAATGTCCTTCCACCAGCCCAACTGTTTGGTTTTTTTGTTTTGTTTTTTTTTTAATTTTACTTGTTGAATACCTTTCCATCCTTTAAAGGCAAGTTCAAAAACATCACTTCCTGCAGACAGTCTTTCATGATTCTCCCTGCAAATAGTGACCTTTTTCTCCTGCCTCAAATAGCCTTAGTTTTATACCTCTTTAAAGTATTAACTGTATTGTTATGCTTTGTAATTATTTTTATTGGCATATAACCCACCTTTTCCCCATATCAAGCTGTAAATTCTATATGGGCAAGAGCTTTGTCTTATCTAAACTATATAACCTCTCCTAGTGCAGTGATCTGCTTATAGTGGATACTTAATATATTCATTAGATTGGGTTGATAGAGCACCAGCCCAAAAAGACGGGGGTCAGGTCATGTACACCCAGAGCACCTGAGATCTGGAAGGTTATATTCAAATCCTTAGCCTACTCTGGATGTGATTAGCTGTGATCCACACTTTCTAACTCCTCACTACTTTCTGCACCAAATAGACACATGAGTAATTTCCCATTAACAGCTTTGGGAGAGATTTTTTTTAAACCATGATCTGTAAAATTAGATGTGTCTCCTGTAGCAATTACCAGTGAAAAGAGGAAGGAATGATTGGAATACAAGCTGGAGGAACTGTGTGCATCTCACTCACTTGCAGGGAGTTGGGCCTGACCGAGACACGGTTGTTTCCAGGGATGCTCAAGAGGAAAATTAGAGGGTATAGGAAGCATTAAACTTAGGAAATGGAACCATTTTATTTAGCCAGAGCTCCCAAGGTAAGAAGATGCAGGCAGTTGAAATGGGGGCTGCTTATATAAAGCAGACTGACCTCAAAGATTCCAATCCCATTATTAGAAATGATGAGAGGGTTTCAAAAGTGGAATGGGCTGCTTTAGGGGATCTCTATCACCAAAGGTTATCAAGCAAAGACCAAATGGAAATGTTACAGAACAGAGATTCTTTGTCTTTTTGACGTCCTGGGCCCTTTTAGCAACCAGGCAAAACCCATGCTAAAGTCTTCTCAGAACCATGTTTTTAAATGCATAAAAGAAAACACATCAGGTAACAAAAGAAACCAAAGGCTATTAAGAATGAAGATGTAATTTATTTTTTCTCATACAAGTGCAGAGACCTCCTGAATCATTTATCCATGGACCCCAAATTGCTCCCCAGGGTGGTTGGATCAGTTTACAACTCCACCAACAGTGCCTTAATGTTCCAATTTTCCCACATCCTCTCCACCATTTATCATTTTAATTTTTCCTATTTATAAAAACATATGTATTCACATTTAATTATTGGGGGGGCATTTGGGGATTAAATGTCTATTGGAATGTTCTGATCTAAAATAATGAGATCACTGGGTTTAAACATATAAGAGCCTTTAAGATCATCTGTCCCAACCCCTTTATTTTACAGGTGAATAAACTGAGTCTCAGATAGGGAAAGTGAAAGGACCAAAGTCACACAGAGAGATAGCAACAAAACACGAACATGAAGCCAGTCGATGATAACTCATCAACTCATTTCTGTCCATTCTAGAACATCGTTGATGTGTGATCTCATGGTGTATTATATAGAGCACTGATTCTTGTATCAGAAGATTTAGGTACTAGTTGCAGGTCTGTCACTTGCTAGCCATGTGACCTTAGGCAGGTCACTTTACCTCTGGCCCTCAGTTACTGATTCTTTAAATTCATAGATATGCAAAGGATCCATAAACTTGTCAGCACAAGGAATTCTCAATGTAGAGAATTCCTCAACCAACACAGATGCCAACATATCTTAGTAGAAAAGTCTCAGAGTCATATGAAGCATGTAGAGGTAAAGAGAATTCTCAGAGTCAAACAGATAGTAAATCCCAGAGGTGGTATTTGAACTCAGATCTTAGTCATGCTAAACCCAGCTCTATTATATCATACTGCCTGTGTTAATCTTCAAAATGCGGTGATAATCCTTGCCTTGACTCTCACTATATTAGTAGTCAGACATATCCCTGTTTTGTTCTGTTTTTTTTTTTTTTTTGTCTCCCTACCCCCACATTAAATACTTATGCATCTTTGGGCAAATCTCTTAACTTCTACTTAGCCTTAATTTTCTTCCTCTATAAAATGAGGAGGCTTGGACTAGATGACCTCTAAAGGCCCTTCTTGCTCTGACATTCAATGATTCTGTGATTCTGAGGGCGTTGGACAATTTACATCATCAGCTCATTCTAACTCTAATATACCTTGATTGTAAGAGCTATCTATGCCACATGTACAAAGGGGGCTAGTTAAAGACTCAGCAACCTGGTGTTCTCATAATTAAAATCTTGTCCTTAATATTGCCCAGCTCTAGCATTTTGCATTAATAATTTTCATCTATAAATTTATATCAGCCAGGATTTAATTGAAAAACACATCTGTCATCCTGGTGTCTAAATTCCTAAAGTAGCCGAATAAATCTCCAGCCTCTTCAGAAAAGTTCTTCCAAATGAGAAAAGGAAAGAAAGAAGAAAAGAAGGAAGGAAGGAAGGAAGGAAGGAAGGAAGGAAGGAAGGAAGGAAGGAAGGAAGGAAGGAAGGAAGGAAGAAGGAAAGAAAGGGAGGGAGGGAGGAAAGAAGGAAGGAAGAATAGGAGGAAGAAAGAAAGAGAGAGAAAGGAAGGAGGAAAGAAAGAGTGAGGGAAGGAAAGAGAAGAAAAAGAAAATGGAGAAGAGAAGAGAAGAGCAAGCTAATCAAGCTCAGCTCTGCAACCAGCAGCCTATGCACTTGGACCAAGTAAATTCTTGTCTATGGGCCTCTGCTCTCTGCTTCCCGCCCCCATTCCATTATAATAACTACAACTATAAAATGGAAGGGTTGAACTAGATGGTCTTTAAACTTCCTTCCAGCCTAGAAATTGCATATTCTAAAGTCCTTACCAGCTCTGACATTCAATTACTCTCTGACATTTGGGAGTGAAAGGTTTCTGTGTTTCTCTTTGCATTAAATTGTAGGTGTTAGATCATTTGTCCCCATTACCACAATTCTCTCCGTTAAGTGTCCAGGTCCCTGTTGACATTCTCCAGCAGAGACCAAAGTGAGTTTAGTGTCTGGGACAGTTTTCTGACCTCTTTGTCCTGTTTGCTGGTACAAAGATAGTTAATCAAGGTGGGGGACAGAGGAATGGAAGGAGAGGAAAGAGGAATCAAAAGTAGTCTAGGGTAATTTCTTATTACAGAATTTCTCATTTACTCAGAAACAACTCCTATGTTAATTACAAATTATTTTCACCTATTCATTAAAGTAGGTCTCTGAAGGACTACTTACGGGTGCTATTTTAAAAACCTAGGTATATATTTAATTATTATTTCCTCACAAACTATTTCATTCATACAGAGATATAGGGCTGAAAAAGGAACTTCAAGATTGCCTGATATAATATCCTCATTATACCAATAAAAACAGTAAGTACCAGAAAGGGGAAGTGACTGTGACAAGTCACATAGCAAAGTAGTGGAAGAATCGGGATTAGAACTTAAGTCTCCTGAGGTCCAACTCAGTACACCTCTTTCCATTTCTTTTTTCTCTTTTTTTATTTTTTAGTTTACATCATTCATTTACGCAAGATTTTGAGTTACAAATTTTCTCCCCATTTTTCCCCTATCTGCCATCCCAAAACAGCAATTCCACTGAATATCCACTCCCCCAATCTGCTCTCTCCCATATCTTCCTCCAACTTTCCAGTATGGTATGGTAGATATCTATGCCCCAGTGCCTGTATACCTTATTTCCCATTACATGTAAAATAATAATAATAACAATAACAACAACAATAACAAAAACAACAACAACATTTATTTTTAAGTATTTTATTTTAAAACTTTGAATTCCAGATTCTTTCCCTCACCTCCCTCATCAACCACCCTAACTGGGAAGATAAGCAATTCAATATAGGTTGTATATGTGTAGCTAATGAAAAACATTTCCATAGTGGATATATTGTGAAAGACTGACTATATTTCCCTCCATCCTGTCCCACCCCCCACTTGTTCTATTCTCTACTTTGATCCCATCCCTACTCAAAAGTAGGTGCTTCCAACTTCCTTTCCCCTCCCCAGCTTGACCTCCCTTCCATCATTTCCCCTCTCATCCTCTTCCCTCTACTCTCCAGTAGAGTGAGATACCCTATTTGGTGTGTATGTCATTCCCTCTCTAAGCCCGATTCAATGAGAATAAGTTTGACCCATTCCCTTTTGCCTTCCTGTTCTTCCCCTCCATTGTAACAGTTTTTCCTTGCTTCTTCTATGTGAGATAATTTACCCCATTTTGTCTCTCCCCATCTCCTCTCATTATATTCCTCTCTCATCTCTCAATTTCACCTTTTAAGTATTATCCATTCCTATTCAATTGGTCCTGTGCCCTCTGTCTATGTATACCTGTATACATATATACACACATACATATTCATATGCCGATACATCCTCCTATATATACATATATATGTATGCACACACACACACACACATATACGCAGACACACACATTTCTATTCCCTTCAATTATTCTCATACTGAGAAAAGTTTCAAAAGTTACAATTATCGTTTTTCCATGTAGGAAAGTAAATAGTTCAACTCTGATAAGCTCCTTATGATTTCTTTTTCCTGTTTACCTTCCCATACTTCTCTTGCTTCTTGTATCTGAATGTCAAATTTTCTATTCACCTCTGGTTTTTTCATCAAGAATGCTTGAAAGTGAGTTTCTCCCCAGACTCCACCATGTTGGGGCTTTTGAGCCCTGCTGCCACAACCTCGGCCTCAGGCGCTCTTCGGAGCCTTCGTGCCGAGAGCCGTTGCCCCAGACCCAGGCCTTGGTGCGGGGGGCCGGCTATGCTCCAGCATGCCTGGGACTATGCGGCCTTGACGTCCCCTGCCCCCAAGAGTGGGGTGGCCAGTGGGCACATTGTGGCAGTCATTGGGGCCATGGTGGACATGCAGTTTGATGAGGGGCTCCCTCCCATCCTCAATGCCCTCGAAGTGCAGGACAGGGAAACCAGGCTGGTTCTGGAGGTGACCCAACATCTGGGTGAGAGCACAGTCTGGAACATTGCCATGGATGGTACTGAAGGCTTGGTCAGAGGGAAGAAGGTCCTGGATTCTGGTGCCCCAATCAAAATCCCTGTGGGACTTGAGACTCTAGGAAGAATCATGAATGTGATTGGAGAGCCTATGGATGAAAGGGGTCCAATCAAAACCAAACAATTTGCTGCAATTCATTCTGAGGCTCCTGAATTCATAGAGATGAGTGTAGAGCAAGAAATCCTGGTTACTAGCATCAAAGTTGTGGATCTTTTGGCCCCATATGCCAAGGGTGGCAAAATTGGTCTACTTGGTAGTGCTGGTGGGGAAAGACTGTATTGATTAGAGATCTAATCAACAATGTTGCCAAGGCCCATGGTGGTTATTCTGTGTTTGCTAGTGTTGGTGAAAGGACCTGAGAAGGCAATGACTTGTACCAAGAGATGATTGAGTCTGGTGTCATCAATCTGAAGGATGCCACTTCCAAGGTAGCATTGGTATATGGACAGATGAATGAACCATCTGGTGCTCAGGTTCAGGTAGCCTTGACTGGCCTCACTGTGGCTGAATACTTCAGAGACCAAGAGGGTCAAGATGTATTGCTTTTCATTGATAACATCTTCCGATTCACCCAGGCTGGCTCAGAGGTGTCTGCTTTACTAGGCATAATCCCCTCTGCTGGCGGTTACCAGCCCACATTGGCCATTGATATGGGCACCAAGCAGAAAAGAATTACCACAACCAAGAAGGGTTCCATCACCTCTGTGCAAGCCATCTATGTGCCTGCTGATGATTTGACTGACCCAGATCCTGCCACCACCTTTCCCCATTTGGATGCTACCACTGTGCTGTCCCAGGCTATTGCTGAGCTGGGCATTTACCCTGCAGTGGATCCTCTGGATTCCACTTCTCAGATCATGGACCCCAACATTGTTGGCAATGAGCACTATAATGTTGTCCGAGGTGTTCAAAAGATCCTGCAGGACTATAAGTCCCTTAAGAACATCATTGCTATCCTTGGTATGGATGAATTGTCTGAAGAAGATAAGTTGATGCTGTCTCGGGCCAGGAAAATCCAGAGTTTCTTGTCACAGCCCTTCCAGGTTGCCGAGGTATTCACGGGATATATGGGTAAGTTGGTACCCCTGAAAGAAACCATTGAGGGTTTCCAGCAATCTTGGCGGGTCAGTATGACCATCTCCCAGAGCAGGCCTTCTATATGGTCGGACCCATTGAAGAAGCTGTTACAAAAGCTGAAAAACTGGCTGAAGAGCACTCATGAGGAGTCACCTTCATCTGCCACACATCCTTCGATTTCAATTGTCTGAGCAAACTACACAAGAACTTTGTTTGGGAAATCTGTGTAATGTCTGAAGACTATTTTAACTTTTGAATAAAATGTACATCTCACAGCTCCCCTCCCCAAAAAGAGAATGCTTGAAAGTCCTCTATTCCATTGAATGACCATATTTTCCCCTGAAACATGATACTCAGTTTTGCTGGGTAAGTGATTCATGGTTTTAATCCCAGCTCCTTTGACCTCTGGAATATCATATTCCAAGCCCTTCAATCCCTCAGTATAGAAGCCACCAGATCCTATGTTATTCTGATTGTGTTTCCATAATATTTAAATTGTTTCTTCCTGGCTGCTTGTAATATTTTCTCCTTGACCTGGGAATTCCTGAACCTGACTATAATATTCCTAGGAGTTTTCTTTTTGGGATCTTTTTCAGGAGGTGATTGGTGGACTCTTTCAACCTCTATTTTGCCCTCTGGTTCTAAAACATCAGGGCAATTTTCCTTGAGAATTTCTTGAAGGATGATTTTTAGGTTCTTTTTTTATCATGGCTTTCAGGTAGTACAATAATTTTTAAATTATCTCTCCTGGATCTATTTCCCAGGTCAGTGGTTTTACCAATGAGATATTTCACATCACCTTCTATTTTTTTATTCATTTGTTTGGATCTGTTTAATAGTATCTTGATTTCTCATAAAGTCACTAGCTTTCATTTGCTCCACTCTAATTCTGAAGGAATGATGCTCTTCAGTGAGCGTTTGAGATTCTTTTTCCATCTAGCAAATTTGGCTTTTTAAGGCATCCTTCTCCTCATTGGCTTTTTGAGCCTCTTTTGCCATTTGATTTAGTCTATTTTTAAGGTGTTATTTTCTTCAGTCAGGTTGTTGACTTCATTTCATAATTTTCTTGCTTCTTTCCCATTTCTCTTCCCAATTCTTCTTCCACTTCTCTTATTTGGCTTTCAAAATCCTTCTTAAGCTCCTCTACAGCCTGTAACCAGCTAATATTTTTCTTGGAAGATTTTGGTACAGGAGTTCTTACTTTGCTGTCTTCCTCCTATTGCATGTTTTGATCCTTTCTGTCCCCAAAATAGGAGTGTAAAGTTGGATTGCTCTGCTTGCTTTGCTTCCTTTGCTTGCTCATGTTGCCACTCAATTACTTGACTTTTGAGCTTTTTGCCACAATAGATCTCTGCTACCAGAGAGGGAAGCTTTGTCCCGGTCGCTGAGTTTTTTGCAGCTGCCGAAGGTATTAGTTGGGTGCTCTCTCTGAAGCCTCCACACTCTCTGGCAAACTGGTCATGCACTCCAGGACCTCCACTCTAGACTGCAATCCAGATCCAAGCAAGTTAAAGCTAGAGGGATTACCCCTGAGATTGGTCACTTGGTCTCCCTATAATCTGCAGGCCAGGAGCTTTGAAGCAGCTACATGGCGGCAGCTGCACAGGCCATTGCACCTCAGGCACTTCTCTCTCCATGGTGTAAAGGCTGGATCATACTCCTGAACTCCCAGTTCCCAAAGTCCACACTTCAGTGGCCTCTTACTTTGTCTTTGGCACCTATGGGTTGATAATTCTGGAAACCTCACAGCTGCTGGTAATCTGAAGTCCCTCCATCAGGGGGCTGGTTATGGCCACCCTGAGGCTAAAACCTATGGCTTACACAGGGCTGGGCTCAGCTCCCAGAGCACTGTGCTGGCCCCTTCCTGCCAGCCTGCAAGACTGTCTTCAGTGGGAAATTATCTTCTCTCTATTATTTTGTGAGTTCTGTAGCTCCAAAGTTTGTTTATAGTCAGTTTTTACATGAATCAGAGGAGGTGGAAGTTGGAGCTGCATGGAAATCCTGTTTCTACTCTGCCATCTTCCCTCCTTCCATTTCTGTGTGCCCCATCATTAATTCTAAGATTGCATGGATATACCATGTCTGGGTCTACACCAGCCCCATTAATCAATCCATTCCCAACCTATGCAAGGTTGGCTTTGAAAAGATTCTCCTCTTTCAAATAACAACCATCATTTTCTCCTATTTGCCTTCCTCCCCTGGATCAGGGAGAAGCTGATTCCCTTTCACCTACTAGCTCCTTGGGAGTCTGAAACTCCTATTCCCTTCTAAGACAATAATTTAGGGGAGCAAAGGAGAAGATTCCACAGCAGATGATAAGGAAATGCCTTGCCTTAAATTAAATGCCCCCCTGGACTCAATTATCTATCCAATCCTGGTTACTAATACCTAGAGGCTGGGTATGTCCCAGCAGGGATGTCCTACCTGAACCTGAGATGAAGCAGGGAGGTTCCATTACCAGTGTTCCCAAGTTTATACATAAAAGATTCTACTCCTTTTTGTTTTGGTGGGGGCTTTTTTGGTTTTGGAGGGGTCGCTTTTTGGAGGGGGAAAGTTAGGGCAATTGGTGTTAAGTGACTTGCCCAAAGTCACATAGCTAGTTTTGTGTTAAATGTCTGAGGCTGGATTTGAACTCAGGTCCTCCTGACCCTAGGGCCTGTGCTCTATTCACTGTGCCACCTAGCTGCCCCAAAGAGTCCACTGCTAAAATACAAGCCTCCCACTCTCTACCACCCCACTCCCATACTTTGGTTCTCCTGAAATTTGAACCATGTGAATAGGTGACACTGGTCCCAGATTGTAATTATTGTATCCCCAGCGCTTACACAGGATATTCAATGAACATAGTAGATATTTCATATCTATCATTATAAACTGACTCTAAACAAACTTTGGAGCTACAGAACTCACAAAATGATAGAGAGAAGATAATTTCCCACTGAAGACAGTCTTGCAGGCTGGCAGGAAGGGGCCAGCACAGTGCTCTGGGAGCTTAGCCCAGCCCCGTGTAAGCCATAGGTTTTAGCCTCAAGGTGGCCACAACCAGCCCCCTAATGGAGGAACTTCAGATCACTAGCAGCTGTGAGGTTTCCAGAATTATCAATTATTCAAATATCTGTTTCCCCGCTTTATTGCCCTAGGGAGGTCTTCACTGGGAGACCCAAACTGGGCAAGCTATCCATACATGCTACCCTTTCCCTAGAGGGCTTCACCTGAGTAAGAGAGGGAAGTGGGACAAAATCAGAGTAACTGGGTTGTCCATGAGGCTGGCCTTGTGGTTAGGGAAGAGGAAGATGATAAAAACAATGAGTTTTATAATTTTAACTTTGGGCTATCCCACTTCCCTTATATTCATGCCTAATAATTACAAGAACTAAAAGGGGCATGAATATCATCCTCAGAGACATGATGCCAAGAAATCAGATTAATTTTGCTATAAGTCTTATTTGATTACAATATTAAACCTTGTATATTATTATCAGGCCTCATACTTCCTGGCTTATGTAACATAGTTGAATATGCAGACTTTTTTTTAATTAGAAGAAATACTTTGTGGGAGTGAGATGGAGGAAAGGTGACTGAGGTTGAGAAAACATGGTTTTATGTTTAAGTTAGAGGCAGTGTTATTTATTTGCAAGGACACTGAACTGGAAGGATGTAATCTCACTTCAAATAGGAATTGTTCCATTCTTTACACTTGTATCCCCAGCACTTACACAGGATATTCAATGCATATAGTAGATACTTCATTAATGACTGTTGCTTGATTGACAAGAGACATTCCATTTCCTGAAAGGTCCCTTCCATCTCAACCAATGTGTATTATTGTATAATGAAAGAAGCAAAAGACATAGAGTCTAAGGAGATAAAGTTTCTAATCCTGGATTTTCTACCAATTAGTCATGGGACCTTGGGCAGGTTACTTCCTGTCTCTAGCGATCAATTTTTGGCTTGGATAAAAGTTTCTCTAAGATCTTCATTAGCTTTAATGTTCCATCCAATTTGATCCTATCCAATCCAGTCCAGCAAACATTTATTCAGCACCTAATATATGTAAAGGATTCCCCCCCCCCAAATAGTCTCTCTCTCCAAGAATTAAGTTTCCTTTAAGATTAAACTCTATATTTTCTAAGATATTACTTATCCCACCAGTTGCCGGTGCTAAATTTTTACCCAAATTATCATGTATATAGTTATTTGTAATATGTTGAATCTCCACTTCCACTTCTGAACCCATAGAATTTAAAGGAAACAGTTCTAAGAGGTGAAGAGCATTCAAGTATCTAGGGTCAGTCTATGGAAAGGTGTGTGTGTGTGTGTGTGTGTGTGTGTGTGTGTGTGTGTGTGTGTGTGTTTGTGAAAGATGGAATATTGAATTTAAGAAACAATTAAGAGGTCTTACTGCTTGGAATGTAAACTATGTAAAGGAGAGCAACATAAAATGAGCTTGGACAGTTCAGAATAGGAAGGGTTTCAGATATAAAAGTCAAGGACTTTCTTTTTTATCCTAAATGCAATAGGGAGCTATGCAAGGTCTTTGACCAAAGAAGTGACAAGGTTTGTGGACATGCTTTACCAAAATTATTTCAGTGGTTATGTGGAGGATGGATTACAGAAGGGAAGGACTGGAAGCTAGGTGTCTTATAAGTATTCTACTAAAGCAATCCAGACCAGAGGTGATGTCTGTATTGAACACATTAAGTTCTTTGTGATAAATAGATTAGATAGATAGATAAATGGATAGATAGATGGATAGATGAATGAATAAATGACTGAATAAATAAATAATATTAGATAAATAAATATATAGATAAATAGATGAATGAATAAATGAGTGAATGGATAAATAAGTAATATTTGTTGTTTCTGGGTGGGTCTATAAAAGAAAGACTTTTTGACATGACTACAACAGAGTAGCCTGTCACCACCTGGAATACAATATATAGTTTTAGTTTATGTATTTTAAAAATATCTAATAAAGTTCAAGATGATTCATATAAGAGAGAATAAGCATTTATTAATCACTTACTATGTGTCAGGCACTGCCCTAAGGAGATACTAATACAAGCAAGACAGACATGTTCTATCTTCAAGAAGCTTACATTTTAATGGATGGAGACAAAACACAGAGGAGAGCTGGAAAGGGAAAAGGGTTATGGTTTAAAACTGTTGTTTTGGAAATGATGAGAATGAATCTGGTGGGTCTAGAGGCCTGCTTCCTATTAGACCAAAGACTCAAAAAGACTCAAAAACTGGGCCCTTTCAGGTCGCTAAAAGGCAAAGCCTGAGAGAGAATAGAATTGAAGGCCAGAGAGGGATCTCTAGTGTTGTAGTGAGAAGACTAAACTTGGAGTCAAGAGATCTGGGTTCTCACTGTTGCTGTCTTACTAACAGTTGCATTTTGGATAAGTCATTTCTACTCTCTAAGTTAAAAATTTGGGTCTCTTTCTGCTTACAAAATGTGGAGGTTGTATGAGATGATCTCTAAATTCCTAGCACTTATGTAGACAGAAAAGTAGATGTGCAGTATTTTAAAGTTTTCACGGTGCTTCACAAATATTTCATTTTATCCTCATACCAACCTTCATTATTCACATTTTACAGATGAGAAAACAGAGGCAGAAAGAGATTAAATAACTTGCCTAGGATGAATCAACTAGTAAATCTGAGGCAGCATCTGAACTAAGATCTTCCTGACTCCAGATCCAGCACTCTAGCCACTATATCCTCTCCATAGTTATTCATTCATTTTCAATCACGTCCCTCTCTTTGTGACCCCATTTGGGGTTTTCTTGGCAAAGATACTGAGTGTTTTGCCATTTCCTTCTCCAGCTCATTTTGCAGATGAGGAAACTGAGACAAAGAGGATTAAGTGATTTACCCGGTGTCATACAACTAGTAAGTGTCTGAGGTCAGATTTGAACTCAGGAAGGTAAGTCTTCCTGACTCCAGACACAGTACTTTATACACTGCACCCTCTAGCTGCCTCTAAACTACTTTCAGTTTATGATATTCTATATTCTAAGTTCCTTCCAATGAATCGTGTATGATGATACTGTAAAGTGCCAAATTCTAAATTATCGAATAAATGTTTGTTATTATTTTCTTGTCCTCAGAATATTACACAAATCTTGTTTTTTTGTTTTCTTGACATTCTTACAGTGGTACTATTTTGTATGTATCCATTATATTTCTTTTAACATGGCTTTTTAAAATGAATTAATTGGAGAGTCCCCCATGCAGCTACATCTGCCTCTTTTAGTCGATTCTTTCATGCTTCATCTTCAAGCCAATAAGCTGAAATATTTCATTAGAATTTAATTCCTAAGATTCTGCCATCTCTATTGAACTGATTTCACTTTTTTAGCATCTCAGACCATGGGATACTAATGATTCTTACTCTGTGCTTTTTAAAATTTAACTTAAGGGCCTGTCACATTTTCCAGAAAGAACCACCTTCATTTGATTGGCCAAGAGCCCTCATTAGCAAATGTAGTTGTTCAAATGGGAGTCCTGTGGTCTAAAAAGAGTTTCTCTCCCTCCCTCCCTCTGTGAACATCAGAACAATAGTGTGGCCATTCCCTGGAAAGTAGAAGTCTTAAGGTGGATGTGAGGGACAGAAAAGGAGGGCCTCTTAGCTAATTAAGGTCAGAATAGTGAGGAGCTCAGCTTCAGAGAAACCCAGAGCCATGGTTGGCTTTGAAAAGGCTCATTTATTTTCCTTCCTATTTGAAAATACCAGCTGATGAGGACTACCTTAGGAGTTTAAGAATATTAATATATAATAATCTTATATTTCAATAGTGCTTTTTATCTTGAAGGATTTTCAAACTATTTTATAGGCCAGCGCTCCCGGAGTTAGGTCCACTTTGTCTTCATTTGTGAGGAGTGAATAGCTTCTTGTAGAGGTCTGAAACAGGAAAGTGTTTATTAATGTGCTGTTGTTTTCAAATCAATGACTGGATTTATTGGGCAGCCTCAGAATTTTCAGAAGCTGGGAAGATCTTCACCACCACCCCCCCTTAACAGCACAAAATAATGGACGCTGTCCTAGACTTGGCTTGAGAAAAACAGCTCAAATTCTGCCTCTGATATTTACTAACTCTGTGACCAAGGCCAAGTCACGTAAAAGTCTTGGTTTCATCTTCTATACAGAGTGGATATTAACACTTAGTCAATTCAATTAAACACAAATTTATTAAGTATCTATATATACCAGGAACTGTGCCAAGTACTGGGGAATTAATGGTGGGAGGGAGGGCAAAGAATGACATAGTCTCTGCCTTTAAGAAGTTTCCATTCTATTGGGGGAAGCAAAGCCTATATACATAAGTAAATGCAAAATACAGGATGCTCCAAAAGTCTTGGTTCACTTTTAAGCTTTGATAACTCAAAAAAAAAAAAACCAGAAACAAAAAACAACTTACATTCTAACAAAGGAAGACAACTAATAAAAGAAGCTAGAAAGGAAGAAGGGTTATGGTTTGGAGCTAGTGGCTAGGAGAGCTTTAATAGCTTCAAACTGAACTAAGACTTTTGGGATACCCTGTATATGACAAACAAATGCCAAATAATTTCAGAAAGAGGGAAACCAAACAACTCATTGAATTAGATTATGGAGAGTTGTAAATGCCAAACAGAAGAATTTGTGTTTAACCCTAATAACAACTGGGAGTCTTTCAAAGTTCTTGAGTAGGGGAGTAATGTGATTAGCCTGTGCTTCAGGAATATCAATTTTGATGAATTGGAAAGTGAAGCAATTAGACACATGGAAACCAATTCCATTGCATTAGTCTATGACACATATGGTACAGGAAAAGGGGAGAAGGATAAGGAGAAGGGAGCTTGTTAAAACTCTAATTTTTAATCAAGATAATGAGAACCTCAACTAAGATGGCAACAATGTGAGTGGAAAGAAATCAGATGGGAGACATCTTGTCAAGGTAGAATTGATAAGACTTGGTAACTGACTAGATATGGGGACTAAGTGAGACTAAAGAATCCGGGATGACTCCTGGATTAATGAAAGGATGGTAGCCTCAAAAACAGAACTAGGGGGGTGGATGGGTACAGAAGGGGAAGATTTAGGGAGAAAGATAATGAGTTCTCTTTTGTACATTTTGAGTCTAATGTTCCTGTGGGTCATTTTTAAGTGGAGACATCCAGCAGGCAGTTGGTAATGTAGAGAGAACTGAGGCAAGAGAAGGTCTATTAAGATTGTTGTGAGTAATTCATTTTGTCAACAAAAGAAAAATATGAGCTATTATTATTGCCCCCCATACCCTTGATCTTAATATTTATCAACTGGGTTTTCACCGGCCAACACTAGTGACTTTAATAGTACATACAAAAAATGTTCTTGGGGGAGTCACAGAATTACAAAATATCAGAAGTGGAAAGAACCGCAGTGGCCAAGTATTGCAACTTATAGCTGAAAAGTGAATCCTCCCTGCAACATACCCAACTAGTAGTCATGCAGTCATTGCTTGAAGACTTTCAATGAGGGAGAAATAACTATCTCTTGAGGTGTCCCTTCCACTTTTAGAAAATTTGGGGTTTTTCCCATTATACCAAACTTAAATTTGTCTGTGTGTAGCTTCATCTACTGCTCCTAGCTCTACTGTCCAAGTCTAAGCACAATACATCTAATCCCTTTCTCATACAGATTAGATTTCTTGAGTTCTAGAACAGGGTTTAGAGATCATCTAGTCTATCTCCTTATTTTGTTATTATTGGTGTTCATTTATTTTCAGTCATGTCCAACTCTTCATGACCCCATTTAGAATTTTCCTGGTAAAGATGTGGTTTGCCATTTCCTTCTTCAGCTCATTTTACAGATGAGGAAATGGAAGCAAACAGGGTTAAGTGACTTGCCCTGGATCACACAGCTCATAAGTTTCTGAGGCTAGATTTAAACTCAGGAAGATTAATCTTCCTAACTTCATGCCCAGCACTCCATCCACTGTGCCACCTAGCTTCCCCCAAACCCCTTATTTAACAGATGAGTAAACTGAGGTTCAGAGATGATGATACAATCAAATGTGGGCTTTTTGCATAGTTGTGCTGAACTCCAGAGTGATTATGGATCTCAGTTCCAAGACTGAATGTTCTGGGGCTAAATGCCATCAGCACGTCACCAACCACAAACACTTTATTACCTATAGAGAGTCCCTATTCCATGTGTGGAATAGCATTTTGTGCTGCTAGGTATCCTCTAAGCAACCTGGTTACTAAGTCCACCTTCGTCAAACTTTATACTTGTTTTACAGGTTCGTGGGATCATAGACTTCAGAGATCATTAGGTCCAAACCCCTCACTATGGATGAGAAAACTGATGCTCAGGCTGGTTAAGTGAATTGCTCAAGGTTACACAAGTGCTAAGTGGAAGAGTTAGGATTTGAATCAAATCTCTGACTAAAAGAACCACGGCCTTTCCTCTTATTCCATGTCTCACTCAAAATTAATAATCAGAGGGACATTGAAAAAAGTCACCTCTATTATTTTAGCTTTCAAAGAATCTTGTATGGTTTTGAAATATGCATGCGATTCACCTTGTTGGAGGAGAGCCTTTAGGGTCCACTTTTCTCTACCTAATCAAATTCATTTTTAGAGGGAACAAAAAAAAATAAACACGTAGAGATCTTGTCTCCTCTATACCTTTTCATTATTTGTGTGATTATAAAGATGCAGTCTCCTATGGTGTATCATTTGCAAAAGCCTGCCTATTCCTTCTCATTCCTTTGTCAAGAATTCCCTTGATGTATTTCTAGATCATCATCATAAAGATGTGGCAAAAATGGCCAAAAAGAGTTCTAGGTTTGAATACACTGCTATTTTGTAGTCTCTTCTTTTGATTGTTTTGCTAATAAGTCCCGAGACTTCTCATGAAATCTTTGGACCTGCATTTTTTTTCAGAAATTTTGAGAATTTATTCCTGAGTGCCTTCAACATGGTGTAGACCTCTTCTGTGTACACTTCCTATGATCTAGGGGTTCCTCCCATCTTGCTTTTCCTTAGTGTCATTTCTAATTTTCCGTGCAAGTACATCAGTGACTATTACATAGTCCAGATGTGATCAGGTCATTTCACTATCATCAATGGAAAAATAATTTGTTATGGATATCTTCACTAATTTTTTCCATTTTCCTAATCTGTTCATTGTCCTTCTAGTTTCCTCCATAAGTCCTCTAGGAATAATTAGTTTGGATATTTGTTGTTCCCATCTCTGTTCCTACCTATGAGGTGATAATTTTCATAGTCTCCCACCATCATACTCCATAATATTTTATAAATGAGTTTAAATTTTAAATTTGTTTTTTTTTTTCTTGGTCGCTATTTCTTGTCACTTAACGAGGAGGTCAAGAGTTCACTGACAGACTTTTTCTAGGATCTTTTGTTTTTGGTCTCATTGTGGTGATTGAGTTAGATTGTATTCTGGTGCTTTTCCCTCTCAATTATTTTTCTATTTATCCTGCATATATATATATATAGCTTATTTTGCAGATATTTTGTTTGCATGTTGTCTCACTCATTAGATTGGAAGCTCCTTGAGGGTAGGGACTGTCTTTTGTCTCTTTTTGTATCCCCAGTACTTAGTACAGTGCCTGGCATACAGTAGATGCTTAATGAAGGCTTACTGACTGACTGATTAAGATCAGTTTAATTTCCATAGGGAATTTTAATAGTCTTGTTGATTTCTATTCTTGTTGATGTCTATCTGTTCAAACAAATTAAGATTATCCTAACTACATGCTGTATCTTTTCCTTTTTAGTCTTTTTTAATTCGGAATTGATTCTGTTCAACAGCAATGATGTTAGAACAAAAACCACATAATATACAATACTATATATAATATGTATTGTATGTGCATATCTTTATATCCATATACATATGTGAGAGGCAATGTGGCATAGTGGATAGAGTTTGCTTCAGAGCCAGGAAGAGCTGGTTTCAAATATAGCTTTTCTGGTACACACTGGCTATGTGACCTTCAGCAAGGTTTTCAACCTCTCATTGCTCAAGGCAACTCTTTTTTTTTTTTGGAAGGCAATTGGGGTTAAGTAACTTGCCCAAGGTCACATGGCTAGGTTTTTTTTGTTTGTTTGTGTGTGTTGTGTCCGAGGTCGGGAATCCGAACTCAGGTCCTTCTGACTCCAGGGCCAACGCTCTACTCACTGAGCCACCTAGCCGCCCCAAAAGGCAACTCTTAAAGATAATAAAGAGCAGATGACAGTATTGGGAAAGGATGCTTCTTCATTTGGAAATTCTCTGTACCAATGAAATCACTAGTCCAGTACCTATCTTTGTAATATACACATATACACACAATATTTATACATATGCATACATATAAATATCTACATATGTATAAATAAATATCCACACATGTATATGCATATGTAGCATAAATAAATATATATGCATTTACACAAAGATACATATGCATCTATCTGTTTTCTCACATATAATATACTTATTTCAAAACATCAAGGTTCTGTAATTTCATTCCAGTGACACAGACTACTACCCCTTCTATACATGAGCACACAGTTTTCTTAAATTTCTATGGCTTGAAAGGTTTTGTGAAAGAAAATTTCATCACTCAATTGCTAACCCTTCTCAGTTTCTCTGAGCTGAGCTAATGTGTCCATCTTTGCGCTTATACTGGAAGCTAAGAGAACATGTCATAGCTGTCATAGCCTTCAAAAGTCCTAGATCACAATAAGCATTAGTCAAAGTGTTCATATCTGGGCTTGTATTGGAAGCCATTCTAGTTTGTCACAACTTTGTGTACAGTGTGTAGTACTAATACAATGAGGATATTTGTACTACAATACAGAATAAATGTGATATATACTACAATAGACTATAACACAAAAGACTGGTCACAAACTTTGGTTCCAAAAGGACATCATTTACTCTAATATGACATGAAATAATATAATATAACAAAACATAACATGACATAATACTATATAATGAGGCTGTTAGTACCACATTATATAATAAATATGATATAATAATGTAATATAATAATAATATAATGAATATGATATAATAAATATGATATATAATAAGCTGTAACACACACACCGAAACTTGGTCACAAATTTTGGTTCTAGAACGACCTTCGAGATTATCTACTTCAATAAACAAAATAATAAACAATATACAAAACAATTAATATAATGTGAAATGATGACATGATGTTACAAAACATATACAGATATACAAATTTATATATATATATATATAATATTTAAATATATATTTATACAGATATCACTTTTACTTCATATTTATATAAAGCAGATTATCAAATTCTCAATCCAGAGGCTACCTAGGTGGCACAGTATTAAACCTAGTCAGGAATACAAGTTCAAATACTGCTTAAAACACTTAATAGCTGAGTGAACCTGGGAAAGTCACTTCAAAGAAAAAAAAAATCTCTTTTTGCCTCAGTTTCCTTATCTGTGAAATGGTAATAAAAATAGCACCTATCTCTCAGGGTTGTTATGAGGACAAAATGAGGTAATCTTTGTAAATCAATATCTAAATTCTAGTCTTTATTATTTCTATTTTAAATGAAAAAATATGGTGCATATAATAAATCTGTCTCCCTGTTCTTCCCACAAAGGCAGCTGCCCTGAATATCCTTCAGAGTGGCAAGCAGACAGGTCTAACATGGGCTAGAGAAATAAAACAACATAGGGCACACACCAAGGGTGAAGGTCCCAGGTTCCAAGTACTATGGGCAGCTTTAAAACTCGGAACCAATGGGTGACAGGGAAGCCTCCGTCTGGCAAGGTCACTAGCACAGGTGAAAAGTTTAGGGATGGAGAGATCAAAGAAATAATGACATGTAATATATCTATTTTTGGGTGACAGCTCAAGGTATCCTCAATACACCAAATCCCTCTTCCCAACAGCCCACTTTTTCCAGGTTTTCCATAAGGCACAAGCCCCTCTTTACTGAGAAATAGTCAGGGTACAGTCCATTATGCTCAGTGCTTTTGCCTTGAAATATCCATCGTTATATCCTGTGGAACTGTTTGTTATGAGGAAATGTGTGGAGTAGAAAAAGTTAGACATTAAATCATTATTTCATGCAGAAAGACATTGCTAAAGGGATAGAATTACTCACTATATTAATTCTGTCCTTCAGCTACCAGTACATCTTCCTGCATAATGACCTCAGTTGAAAATGTATTGTTGAAACCATTTGAGTATATTTCCACTGTAATTTTTTTTGCCTGAAATTGAATAATCTAAAGCTTTTTGTCCATATTCTCCTCCCCTTCCCCTTTCCTTTAGTCTTCTCTTCTGGTACTCCTCTGCCACCTCTACCAGCCAGTGCCCTTCCCACCCTCTTCCATTCATAGGAACACAATTTTAAGTGCTGAAAAAAACCTTAGAGATCATGTACTCCAATTTTCGCCTCCTTCCCCTTGCTGGGACAAATGTTTTGTGATCAGGGGACCTAAGAGCTAGGGAGGGTAGATAATTTACCCCAAATCAAACAGGTACTAAAGGCAGAGGTGGGGTATAAGCCCCAAATCCAGTACTCATTCTTACAGGACATGATACATCAGACCCTCTATATGCACAGGAACCTCAGATGGAAGGAAAGAAACAAGCATTCATTTAACATCTACTGAGTGCTAGACACTGTGCTAATCATTTTATAAATATTATCTCATTTGATCCTCACAATAATCCTGAAAGGTGGGTCTATTAAATTTAGCCCTATTTTATAGTTGAGGAAACGGAGGCAGACAAAGGTTGAGGACTTGCCTAGGGTCACACAACTAGTAACTGTCTGAAGCTCAAGTTGAACTCAGGTCTTCCTGGCTGCAGGCCCAGTACTATTATTTACTGCATTATCTACTATCATCTACTCCTATCTTGGAAATTTCCTTGGTGGAAATATGCTTATCTCAAGAAGGGGTTCGTAACTTCTGACAGTGTATTACACTTAAGTTTATAGGATCTTAGCTTTAGCTATGGAAGAAATTCAGGAGATCCTTTGTCCAACACCTTCATTCTACAGCTGAGAAAGCTCAGGCCTTTAGAGACTGATCCCCAGGTACTTCATGGAAGACTGAGAACTTGGGTCCAGGTTTTCTGGCTGTGGCTAACACTGTATTCTACTGCCTCTCAGACCATATTCACTGAACTACAGAATCTCAGAATTACAAGAGACTTTACAAAGGCCCCTAACCCAAACCATTACCCAATGCAGGGATATGCTCAGCAGTATCCCTGACAGGTAGAATTCAGTCCTCTATTGGAGCAATCCTCATCCTAAATCTTTATCAATTCATCAGCAAACATTCATGAGCCACCTACTAGATGCCTGGGGATATGAATTTAAAGTATGAAGCACTCTTTACTCACAGGGAGTTTTTATACAAAAGGCAGTTCATTCCAATGTTGGACAGTTTAAAAAATTTTTAAGTTTGTTTTTTTTTCCTTATAGGAAATCAAAATCTGCCTCGCCATAGCAACTACCCTTTGGCGATTTCGGCGGTCTCTTCCAACTTTAGTCTAGAGTTGTATGCCCTGACCACCCTAATTCTCCCTCACCAAGTAAAACCACATAGTCTGTTAGAAACCTAGCAATAACTCTAGCCTAACAAAAGTCAGGCATTAGGCCCAAGAGAAATCAGCACACTGTATTTTTGCCTCCTCATTAATTCATTTGAAAAACATTTATTAATGAGCATATGTTCCCAAGTACCTACTACAGTGCCTGGCATATCATGGATGTTTAGCAAATGCTTGTTGATTCATAGGCTGATCTGGGGTTATTTTGTGTCCAGACCCATTTCCGTGGAAATCCATTCTGGTTTGGGGTAAAAATTAATGTCTGTGTTAGCCGAGGATTCTTAAGCTGAGGGAAACATCAGGGCAGCCAGGAGAGGGGAAGATACAGGATTGTAGGACTAGGGCTAGCCTCCCAGTTAATTCAGGCTTACCCCAGTTTGACTAAGTTTGGTTTATCCAGTTTGCAAGACAATTCTCAGAGCTGCATTTCCATGGCAATGTGGCAAAGGAAAAAGAGAGATGGAATTGGAGTCAAGAGACCTAGGTTTCAATCTTGTCTCTGACACTGAATTAGCTGTGTGACCCTGGACAACTCATTTAACCTCTGAGCCTCTGAGGTTTCTCCTCTAAAAAATGGAGATAATGTCAAGAAAGGCCTGAGTTCAAATCCAGCCTCAGATCCTTACAAGCTAAACAATGCTGGCGAGTCACTTAATCTCCATTTACCTCAGTTTCCTCATCCATAAAACAGGGACAATAAAAGCACGCACTTCCCAGATGTATGTGAAGATAAAGACAATATTGATAAAGTCCTTTATAAGCTTTACAATGCTATATAAATGCTAATATTATTGTTTAAATTAGATACTACATTTGAAGCACTTTGCAAACCTAAAACACTGCATAAATATCCATTATTTTCATTATTAGACTTGTTCTTGTGTACCATTGAGAGAATGCTGGATTTGGAGTTAGAGGGTGAGGGGAGACTTGGGCTCAAATCCCAGCTCCTCCCCTTACCACCTTGGTGATCTTGGGTAAGTTACAACTTCTCCTGGTCTCAGTTTCCTCATCTGTAGAATAAGGCGGTTGTACTAGAGAGCATGAAGGTCCCTTCCATGCCAAAGCCAATGATCCTATGACTATTAATATGTCTATATCAATTTGTGTAGTTCATGTGGTGTTCACACTCTAGCAAAGCACCCATGGGATGGGTCTGTGTTGTAACGTCTCTATTAATGACAGAGGCAGAGATGGTCTTCCTTTTTTTTTTCTTTTGCTCTTTGGAGTGGGGGAGACAGGGCAATTGGGGTTAAGAGACTTATCCAAGGTCACACAGCTAGAAAGTGTTAAATGTCTGAAGCTGAATTTGAACTCAGGTCCTCCTGACTCCAGAACCAGTGCTCTATTCACTGCACCACCTAGCTGCCCCAATGACCTTCCTTTTTAATCATATTTGAAAATGACAGTAAGTTGCAAGAGATAACTTAAAACACTGAATGAAATAGGATCCAAAGAGATATTTCTAAGCTGAGATGTCGGGCTGAATTGAATAAGAAGAAATTCAACAGGGATAATTTTTTAAGTCATAATTTGGGTTTGAAAATGAGCTTCAAAAGCCCAATATGGGGACAATATAGTTATATAACACTTCCTTTGAAATGTGGGGCCAGAGGACTGAAGATGAAGCACTCTACCTACCTCCTGCCAGACAGGTGATAGACTTAAAACACTCAATGAGACAGAACTTTTTGGGTCTCACCAAAGAGAATTTGTTTTGCTAGACTTTGTTCATTTCTTTCTTTTTTCTTTTTGGAGGGCAATTGGGGTTGAGTGACTTGCCCAAGGTCAGACCGCTAGTTTTTGTGTTAAGTGTCTGGGGCCGGATTTGAACTCAGATCCTCCTGACTCCAGAGCTGGTACTCTATTCACTGCGCCACCCCTAGCCACCCCTACTTTGTTCATTTCTTATGATTTGTGGGAGGAAGAAATAATAAATGCCTAAAAACATATATATGTATTTAATAAATGAATGAATACACATACATACAAATATATGCTCTTTTTTTTTTTTCAAAAGAAAAATCCTGGTAGGTTTTGTTTTTTTTTTTTTTTGCTTGTTTTTTTTGGAGAGGGGAAGGCAGGGCAACTGGGGTTAAGTGATTTGCCCAAGTCACAAGCCTAGTGAGTGTTAAGTGTCTGAGGCTGAATTTGAACTCAGGTCTTCCCGACTCCATGGCCAGTGCTCTATTCACTGTGCCACCTAGGCACCCCAGTCCAGGTAGTTTGAGCTTAGTATGAGTTAATGTGATATGGCAGTCAGGAAAACTAGCTTGAGGAAAGAGATAGTGTCCAGAATAAGGAAAGATGATAGTTCTTCTTTACTCTTCCCTTCTCAAATCACATGTTGAATTTCCTTTTCAAATCACAGTTCAGTTTTGGTCATCTCATTCTCTCATTCATTCATAATTTGGCACAAGTTAGCTTATTTGAGTAATCAAATGGCACCCATTGTCATATAGCAAAGAACAGGCTCCTGAAAGGGTGAGACAAAGAATGAGCCAATGTGGATCAGTATTTAGACTGTGGTGTGTGGGGATACTCCTCAGGAGAATAATGCTGGCTGGATAACTACAACAAGGGACAAGATGAGAGCTCCGGGCTCTTAAAGACAGGACAATGGGGTGGGGGGGCGGTAATAGGAGGTTGACCAGGATGGGGAAGGAATTGGAAACATTGCCATAGGAAGAATGGTTTAAAATGACAAGTAGCAGGAAAGTCAGAGGTTCTGGCTAAAAATCTTGTCTCTGACACTTAACTTTGTGACTCTGGGCAAGTCATGTCTTACTGGGCCTCAGTTTCCTCATCTAAATGATAGTGTTCTGTTAGATGGCTTCTGAGGTCCCTTCCTGTCCTAGACATATGATTTTATATTCTAGAGAATGTTAGCCTGCAGGAGACTTAAGGAGGGACAAGGTATTTATTCACAAGTGAACAAATAAACCAATCACCAGCTAACCTCACCTATTTGAAGAGCTGTCTTTGGAAGAGAGATTAGATTGGTTCAGCTTGGCCTCAGAGTAGGGCCAATGGGTGAAAGTTTCAGAGATACAAATTTAGGCTCAATTTTAAGAAAGAACTTTCTAAGAATCAAAGCTATGGTACAAGTTGTCTCTGGAATTAGAGGGCTTCCAACACTGGAATCCAGGTCACCTGACTGCTTGTTCAGGCCTGCTATTAAAAGTACATGGGCTTCAGGTAGGATACTGACCAGATAGCCTCTGAGGTTCTTTCCAACACTGACCATCAATAATTCTGACGTGAGCAGGATTCTGGGGTTTTCAAAACTGCAGACACAAGATGAGGGTAGCCCGACTGAGCTATATCAAAATTACAGGAAAACCTGTATGAGCCAGGTTTCTCAGAGAACAGGTCATTCTGGGTTAATAGATTTTTTTTCAGGTTAACTCATAGTAGACAAAAACTCTTTTATTTCCCCTCTTTGGGTTGGAAATCTTTCTCAACATATGAGTCAATCAATTACAGCATGTTAGTCCTGGAAGAGGCCTTAGAGAGCATCTCAGGCCACTCCCTCATCTTCTAGCTAAAGAAGTGGTGATCTAGAAAACAATAGCGACAGGCTTAAGTGTCACATAGGAAACTAGTAACCGAGTAGGCAGTATCCCTGGTGCTCAGTTGCCTTCTTCTGATACATCACACTGCCATGTGGTCCAATGGCATTGTCTCAGGAGACAGAGGCAGTGGACATAATCTAGGAGTCACACCTCCCTCAAGAGCATGGGTTTTCCCTCGTGGGAAGGTATAATTGGGCAGCTACTTGGTATGGTGGATAGAGTCTTGGCCCTTGTGTCAGGAAGATTCATCTTCCTGACTTCAAATCTGGCCTCAGGCACTTACTAGCTGTATGACCCTGGGCAAGTCTCTTAAACCCAGTTTGCCTCAGTTTCCTCATCTGTAAAATAAACTGGAGAAGGAAATGGCAAACCACTACAGTATCTCTGCCAAGAAAACCCCAAATGGGGTCACAAAGAATCTGACACAACTGAAGTGACTGAACAACAACAAATGGCATAATGTAATAATTTATATAGATTATCACATTTAAGCCTCATAGGCTAAACAGAGTTGATATGATGCTGGACTTGGGGTCAGAAAGACCTGAGTTCAAATCTTTCCTCAGACACTTGCTAGCTGGGTGATCATAGGAGTTATTTAATCTCTCTTAATCTTATTTTCTTTCCTTTCTATAAAATGGGGATAATCGTGCCTACGATCACATGAGATAATATACAAAAAGCCCTTTGCATACTTTAAAGGATTTACAAATCATAAGAGGCTGTGAATTCCAGCTGACAAATATATTATCCTCATTTTGCAGATGAGGAAACTGAGGCTCAGAGAAAGGGATGAAATAGCCCGAGGTCTTGAAGCTTGCACATGCAACTGTTCCGACTTTAATCCAGGTCTACCCTCTCCTCACCTAATGTATCTGACCTGATGTGATTTTTATGCATTAGATGAATCAGGCTCATTATCATCAATGTTATTATTATTCAGACATGGGGATTAACTAGCTAATTAATTAGGTAAAAGAGGGAAAAGAGAAAGATTTCTGGTGGATAGAGAGTTGTTCAGCTGGGGCCCTGACCATTTCAGGTGGCTGAGCCCAAGACACTGGCAGGGCCACCTTCAGCCAAAGGAAGATGCTAATGTCAAAGCCTGGAGGGGACAGCAGTTGATTCTGACCTTGAATTTCAGATCAGTGAACTGAAGGTAAAGAGCTAAAGGTGAAGTCCAAAGTAGAAAGGTTTCCTTTAGCTTTTTGCTTTTGATCTAATCATCTAATTAAATGGTAAACAGTGAAGAAAGGTTTGGTTAATTAACTAGTTAAAAGGGCAGAATATCTCCATCTAAAGTTAATTTTCTGGTCTGCTATAGAATCACAGAATGGGAAAGCTGTAAAAGACCCATGAACAAAGGACACAGAATGTAAGCACTAGAATGAGCCTTTGAACATACCTCAGATGCTATAGCTGGTCCTGTAGGGACCTTAAAAATGGAATGATGGAGCTGGAAAAGAACTCACAGCATAGAACATGGAATGTCAGAGCTAGGAAGGGTCTCACATCATCTAGTAAACACTTACCCTTTACTGATGAGAGAACTGAGGCCTTTGTGGTAAAATACCTTGCCCAGGGTCATATGGCCCCTATGAAGAATGCCCAGGGGGCAGCTAGGTGGCACAGTGAATAGAGCACTGGCCCTGGAGTCAGGAGGACCCGAGTTCAAATTCAACCTCAGACACTTGACACACAGTTGCTAACTGTGTGACCTTGGGGAAGTTACTTAAGCCAAATTGCCTTCCCTCCTCAAAAAAAAAGAACACCCAGGGCTGTAATAATAATGATACTATCAATAGTTCACTATTTATTTCGCTTTGAGGATTGCAGATAGTTTTACAAACATTATTTTACTTGATCTTAGAAGCCAATGATTCTTGAATTCCATCTCAGTGCTCTATTATCTCATGCCCATCCCCCCTCATACCCTGTGGATTTATTTTTACTGTTTGAGTCCTAGGTTTTTCTTCTTATCATTTTATTGATTGCATTTTATACCTTCATAATTGGCACTGATTTTTTTTTAACTTGCAAATACCAAATCTCTCTGTAGCCTTGCTCTTTCATACATTGGTAGGTCTACAACTTCATCAGTGAGAGCTTATCTCCAAAGATGTAAGTCAAATCTACAGGCATTTAAGTGCCTACTATGTGCTAGGCACTATGCTAAATGCTGGGGATACAAAGAAAGGCAAAAAATGAAGATTCCTTGCATAGAATGCAAACTACAATCTACAAAGTGTGTACAGAATAAATTGGAAATAATCTCAGTGGGGCATTGGCATTAAGGAGTTTCTTGGAGAAAGTAGGAATTTGGTTGAGACTTGAAGGAAGCAAGAGAAGCAAGGAGGTGAAGATGAGGAGGGAGAGCATTCTAAGCATGGGGGACAGCAAATGAAAACGTATTGATTTGTATCTTCTATAGAGAGCACAAAAGCCAGAGTCAAAGGAGTGTCGAGTACAAGGAAGTTAGCAAGTAAATTGAAATGTTGGAAGGGGCCAGATTATTCATAATCTGGGCTTTAAAAACCAAACAGAGGATTTTATATTTGGCCCTCGAGGTAATAGGGAGTCACTGGAATTGAAGGGCAGGGGTGGGGATGATAAGGAAGGGTCACCTGCACCCTGAGTAGAAGATGGACTATCTGATAAGGGAAACCAGCCATGAGGCTATTGTAGTGTTCTTGGCATGAGGGGATGAGGGTCTGTGCCAGGGTGGTGGCAATGTCAGGAGAGAGAAGGGGGCATATGCAAGAGACGTTGGGAAGGCAGAGTCAAAAGGACCTATTAACAAATGTATTTGGGAGAGGTGAGGGTGAATAGTTGAGGATGACATCTGAGTTGTGAGTTTGAGTGACCTGTAGGGTGGTGGCATTCTCAAAAGTCATCAGGAAGCTGAGACGGGGGGAAAGTTTGGGGAAAAGATAAAGAATCCAGTTTGGCACATGTTGAGTTTAAGATGTTTAAGGGGCATCCAGTTCAATATGTTCAATAGGGAGTTAGAGATGCTAGAATGGAGGTTGAGAGAGGTTTGTTGTTGCTGAGCCGTCTTTTTTTTTTTTAAAGCAATTGGGGTTAAGTGACTTGCTCAAGGTCACACAGCCAGTCATTATTTATGTGCTCATTTTCTGAGGCCGGGTCTGATCCTGGGTCATCCTGACTCCAGGCTGGTGCTCTTACTGTGCCACCTAGCCGCCCCCAGAGTCATATTTCAATTGTGTCTACTCTTCATGATCCTATTTGGGGTTTTCTTGGCAAGGATACTGGAGTGGTTTGCCATTCCATTCTTCAACTCATTTTATAGATGAAGAAACTAAGGCAAACAAGGTTAAATGACTTGCCCAGGATCACACAACTAGTAGGTGTCTAAGGCCAGATTTGAACTCAGGAAGATGAGTCTTCCTGATTCCAGACCTGGTGCTCTATCCACTGTGTCCCCTAGCCATCCTGGAGAAAGGCTAGGACAAGATAAATTGAATGGAAAATCATGTGCACAAAGATGATCATTGGGATGTGGGAGCACATGAGATCACCAAACAAAATAATGTAGGGAGAGGAAAAGAGAAGAGGACCCAGAATAAAGCCTTGAGGAATACAACCTCTATATATCTTATCCTTTGGAGTTCCTGTCCATTTCATTCCTTCCATCCTCCAAAGAGGAGTTACTCAATATTCTGCAGGTCTTTTGTCCAGTTCTTTTACTCTTAAGAGGTACCAGTTCACCTCTTCTGCTGTTCATCTCTTGCCTTTCATCCTTAATACATACCATAATGTTTTTAGTTATCCCAAACTGTGTGTTGCTTCCTGAGCCCATCTGGGTAATAGGAATATTCTCACTAATAATACTATGTGAGAGAATTATAGATTTATTTTTCAGTCATACATGTTCTAGAAAATGTCTTTTATGTTACTTCTCCTGCTTAAGTCCTCTTTGATGATATCTTTATATCGTTATATATCTTTATATATATATATATATATATATATATATATATATATCTTTATATATCTTTATATCTTTGATGATATCTTTATATCCACCATGTGTCTTTCCATTTCCCCTGTGGTCAACTTTTTATTTTGATTCATTGAAGAGAACTGGTGTACTTTGATTCAGTGTGATACAGTGGGAAAATGTTAGATTTAGAGTCAGAAGACCTGGGTTCAGATCCTACCTTGGTCCTGATCCTACCTTGGTCCTTTAAGAATTCTATAACCTTAGGCTAGTCATTAACCTCTTTGAGCCTCAGTTTTCTTATCCATAAAGTGAAAGTAAAGGATTAGATGGTCTCTCAGGTCTCTTCCAACTTAAAATCTATTTTCCATTTATACAGGATGTTCCCAAAGTCTTCCAATTTAAGCTTTAATAGCTTAAAACTATACCAAGACTGCAGCACTAAGTTTACTCATGACAATATTGGTGATAACTTGATGGCCTTGTATAGTAGACTGTTTGGGATAATTTAAAACATTGTGCAATTTCCCAAATTCTATTGATCCAGTCTGATCTTTTTGTCCTGTTACTGGGTCTAGTCTATTATTTACTATCTGTGTTTGTCTAAGATAAAAAACTCTCCCTATATAATCCAAAGGACAGCCCATCTAGCTGAGCACCATGGTCTGAGAGATATACATTTTTGCCCATTTAGTTTTTCCAGCCTGGAAGGTGAGACCAATCTCTTCATAATTACCATGGCTTTGAACTGAGGAGGCTTTGCAAAATTTTGGAGTTTGGTTCAACTCATGCAATTTTTTTGTCAACAGAAACACTTAGTAGAGAAATCCAGTTTATAAAGAGAATCATTATTTATTTGGACTCTGTCCAGGGAATCCTCCCTGACACTGGTGAACACCTTAGATAATTATATGCTTTCTTTTCTTATAAATCACTTCATATTAAAACTTCATGAACTGATGAGCAAAATCATCTTCAGAGTCATATCTCTTTTAGAATCTTGTATAGTTTTAATGTACACATGGAAGATAAATTGCATCCAAAAAAACTTTCAAGGCATTCTACTGATTCAAATGCTATTGAAAAGTCAATAAATAACAAAATAGTAAAATCTTGTTTTTCTTTATATCTCTAAATAAATTGTGTGACCATAAAGATGTGAGTAGAGCTATATTAAGAGGTGAAAAAAGCAAGAAAATATTGAGGAGAAAAGCAGTCTGTAAAGAGCTTATTGTGAGATTCAGTTAAGTTGCATTATTCTGCATGCCTTTGGAGATGGAAATGGAAAGAAGGCAACAACTGGATGAAAAATGCAATAGATCTGCTGAAATTTCTATAACTATCCATTATCACTGGTGACTATAGGGGACACAATATATTTGAACTCTGCCAAATCACTATTTCCTGTGAGAAAGTAAAAACAGAACTTAAACAAATGAGGGCTGATTTTTGCTTTTTTTAGGTGGGGTGATCTTGACCAAATACATAGAGAATGATGGAGGTGGCAATTTTGAAGACAATTAGGCATCAGTTTTCAAGATATTTTGGAAGGAAATATTCTAAAAGAATAGAAAATTAGATATTGAGAACTGCTTTAACAAAAAGCTTTTTTTTAAGTATATGAGAAAATACCAAGAACTACTATCCTATATACTTAGTTTCACATCCCTATAACATCTATATGAGAATGGTTATTATGCTAACTGAAAATATGGGTAAGGAGCAGGCTGGCTTTTACAGATGATTTTCTATAGCAAGTCACATTTTTACACCCCTATAAAAGTGTTAATTTGCTCTCCTAGTCTGACATGTTGGGGTCATCTTATATCAACATCTAGTAAGAAACATCTCTAGTTTAATTCTGGTGATTTCCACACTGTTTAGACTAATTTTAACATTAAAACTAAGGAATCATGGGGAGATATGACAGATTTGAGAGGTGACTTCAGAGTCAAGTAAACACAGGTGTGACAGAAAACTGGCCAGAGAGACAGAAAAGTCATGCTCTAGCCCCCAAACAAGCATCATCACCAGTTAATTTTGCACTGTAGGCAACAATATTAAGTCCCCCCACCACCACATTCTAATTTCATGCTGCTTGCGAAAGCAGACATACATTCTATTTCTATGTCTTCAGCCCATAATTTTGTGTGCCTGAAGCAAGTGAAGCACAGGCTAACTCAGGGGTGGGGTTACAGCCTCAAGGACACAGGTGGCCCTCTAGGTCTTCAAGTTCAGCCCTTTGAAGGAATCCTTTGTTCTGCAAAGTTTGGATTTGATCATTTCCAACAGAAATTGCACTCACACCCACATCCTCTCACTGCTTCCTTAGAATACAGGGGCTGCTTAGGTGGTATATGCACTGAAGGACTATCACAGAATTTATTTCTTCTTAGGACTGCCCCCCTCCCCCAGACTCCTGCTGTCTCTAATAGTCTGCATATACCCACTCCTGTGCTCAAGCAACCAGTGAAGATACAATTTCATTTTGCATTTATTTATGGCAGCTTTAGAAGCTTTTAATGATCTCTGCAGGTGAAAATGGCACATTATTAAAGGTACTTTGTTTGATTGTCTAAAAATACAGTGCTTGCTCTCAGATCATCAAAGCAGCCTAGATTTCTCCTCCACTCTGAAATCAACAGGCAGATCACAGGACCAAAAATGGAACCGGGAACTGAGCACATTGTGGCAAATGCCTTCTTGTGACTCTCCTTCATCTCTGATACCTAGGGTTCTAGGCACTGACCCCTAAAAAGAAAGTCTCTGTTGTTATCTATTACTGCTAGTAAGACTTTTGATGCCTTCTGGAGAGAAACATTTGAAGGGCTATCAAGTGGCAGAGAGTAAATTTTGTCCATGTGGCCCCTGAGGAAATAATTAAGGGCAATGAGTAAAAGTTACAGGGAAGCAGATTTTTGCTTAGCCTGAGGAAGGAAGGACTTTTTAATCCACCTTTTCAACAAAGTGGAAAGGGCTGCCTCACTAGGTAGTGAGCTCCCCATCACTCAGAGTATTCAAGTAGGGGACAGAAGACCATCTGCCAGGGATTCTATTTAGGAGATTCCTACACTAACTTGAAGGTTAAATGAGGTGACCTTTAAAGTTCCTTACAGCTCCAAGATTCTGTGATCCTATGATAGGGAGAGAGGGATTGTGAAATAGGGTGCCACTTGAGAGATCACGCCCCTAAAAGGCTGGATAAGAATCATAAGTATTCTCTCCTTGTTTGGTAAATACAACCAGTGGTTAATGATGGTTAATGGTGCCTGTAATTGATGTCTAAAGTTATTTAAAAGTAAATTTACTAGAAAATAATTAGCAATTTTATAGTTCACTACTTCTTAATTTTGTGGATAAAAATTTCTCAATGGTTTTATCAGACGCCACAATACAACTGTACTGTGAAATAGCTTTCCCAAAATGGAGGGAAAAAGAGTGTGCCCAATAAATAAATAAATAAATATCTTTTATCTTCCTCATTATTATAATTTCTGCTCTTGGAACCCACCTCCTTATCCCTCCTCCTTCCTCACCCCAATTTTATTATGCAGTAAATTAGCCTTAATCAGCCCCAAGTGAAAGTTGCAAGAGACTTGCTCAGGGATGTGCTGGCTTTGACCTTGGGAGCTCTTAACCTTAGCTGTGGGAGTAGAGAAGAATATTGTTTCCTCATTAGACCCTATGCATCTTTCTTTAATGAGCTTGTAGAAATATTCATTACAACACATTAGCCCACCTCTCCTTCACTCCTGCTTGGCCAAACTCTGAGCTAAGAGAAGAAATGGAGAGTCTGAAATGAATTTATAGGAGCCAGTCGACCCTGAGATCTGAGCCTGGAATTGTCTGTTAATGACCAGTGTGGGAATGAATTCTTATCTGCCTCTGTAGCTTGAGGCTTCGGTTATGCCTTTTTATCCTTCTCTAGTCTGTAATGAAATGACCTGAAGGGGAGAGCAAGAATGGCATTCATCCCTGCCTTGGGGCCAGCTGCTGCCCATACCAACCCATCTCAAATAGATGCTTCCACATATTTATGGGCCTCTGGGAAAGAAGGGTTCCCAGCTTCCTTTAAGATCCTATGTCAATATTTGAAATTATTAACGGAGGAGGAAATTGGGGCCCAGGGAGATTGAATAATTTGCTCCAGATCATATGAGGTAGTGACTGGCAGAATTGGAATTGAAATCTTCATGGGCTGTCTCCAAATCCATTTTTCACTGATCTCTGCTGATCTCTGAATCTCAATCAAATTGTGGAATTTGAGGAAAAATTATGAGTTTTTCAATCATGACCATGAGGTAGATCTCTCTGAATCTAAGGCTGTCCCTGTCCAGAACCATACCTTGGCTCCCATTTGTATTTTGCCCCTGTCATTTGTATTATATTTATCATGTCTATGACTTAGCAATGCTCTCAACTCTAGCCTCCTTGAGGGCAAAGACCATATTTTATTCTTCTGTATATCTCCTAGCACAATGCTGTGTATATGGTGGGTGCTTAATCAATGTTGCATGGTTCAATGAATAAAGTAGATTTAGAGATCATTGTAGGTTAATCATATTTCCAATCAGCAATACACCTGCTAAATCAGAGTTCTAAATCTGCAAGTTCTTCCTCTTTTAGATATAGTGAAGCCATTTCTGAATGAATAATGACTGCTTCCCCATGGCCTTCAGGGGCTAGTTAAGGAGGAGCAGCCTCTAACACACTCTACTCCCACCTTAATGATTCAAGGAAAATGTGGGGGAAGGGGCCACTTGTTTGTGTCTGACTCTTTGTGATCCTGTATGGGGTTTTCTTGGCAAAGATACTGGAGTGGTTTGCTATTTTCTTCTCCAGTGGACTAAGGCAAACAGAAGTTAAGTGACTTGCCCAGGGTCACACAGCTAGAGAGGGTCTGAGATCATATTTGAATTCAGGTCTTGCTGACTCCAGACCTAGCATTCACTCCATTGAGCCACCTACCTGCCTCTGAGGCTACCAAAAGCCCACTTAGCACCAGAGGAACTGCCTTTTTTTAAGAAAAGTCAAGGCAACATCCATTAGTACAGCACCTACTCCATACCAATCACTGTGCTGTTATTTTAGGGTGAGTAATTGAGCTAACTGAAATAAAAACATAATAGAGGAGAGAGAGGACAACAGGAGAAGGGTAAGTTCTATGTACTATGATATCAGAAAGAGCCCAGCAGAAAGTAAGCATATTGACAACAAGAATCATTTCACCTTTGTTTTATTAATATCCCTGGTGCCTAATATAGTGTTTTGCACATAGTAAACACTTAATAAATGTAGGATGGATGTTAGAACTGGGACTTGGGAACATAGTTCATAGCATGTTTGAGCTAGAAGGTACCTTCGCATATAAAACACGGGATGTCAAATCTGGAAGCGAAATTTGAGGTCCCCTAGTGTAGCCCCATCATTTTACAGATGAAGAACCCAAGAGCCAGAGAGGTGAGGTCATTGAGCAGGTGAGTGGCAGGCCTACAATGAGACAGAAAGCCCTGTAGGGGAATGGCTGGCACTGTCCCTATTTGAAAACAAACAGAAATGGAGCAAGGGACAGAAGAGAGGTGTTGATTTTCCACCTGGATATATGATGCTTTCGAGCATTAGACAGTATCCTCTTGCCATGCTGCCTGTGGCATAAACAATGCCCATTGCATTTTCTTTTATTTTTTTCCTCTCTGAGAGGTGTGTCGATCCCCAACAGGAGGCTCACAAATGCCAAAGATGATGAAAGCTTTCATTTCCAAAGCCTTTTCCCTAGGCATTCCTGGGGAGTAGGGCTTCTCCCTTGGCCCCCTTGGAGGCTGCTGCATGGTGAGCAAAATGGGGCCAGTTTTCTTCTTAAGTGACAGAAAAAGGAATGTCTTTCCATCACCATGCAATACGTGGGCTCAATAATGTCCCTCCGAAGGCCCTGTAGAATCTGCTGTGGTCACCTCCACTGCTACCTACTTATTGACTCTAGGGAAGGGAGAAATCAAAGGTTTTGCTAATTATCACTTTTTTCTTCCCCTCCACTACTTGAATAATCAAAAAGAGAGAGAGGGAGAGAAAGAAAAGGAGAGAGGGAGGGAGAGAGACAGAGAGAGAGAGAGAGAGAGAGAGAGAGAGAGAGAGAGAGAGAGACTTTTTGACCATTTATTGTGGATTTTCAATAACCACCCATGTTTCCTGGAAAGAAGCTGGTGACAAAAGCTCAAGCCCTCAAGATATTATACAATGAAAAGAATAATCCTTTATTAGACACAAGTATGATATTGAGTCATGTGATCAAATGCGTTAACGTGTGTAAAATGTTTTGCCAACTTTAACTCACTGTATCAATGTGAGCTATTATCATATCATGAATGAGAAGTGGAAAAATCAGCTCTTCACAGGGGTCCGAGTCTTCTCAAGTGAGCAGCTCACCTTAAGAAGAGGATAACATGAGGGGGGCAGAGCCAAGATGGCGGAGTAGAAACAGCTCCTCCAAGCCTCTCTGCCCCCAGATTCCCCACAAACTATGTAAAAAAGGAATCTGAACAAGTTCTGGAGCCCCAGCACCCAAAGAACAACACAGAGAAGCTAACCTCCCGCTGAGGACAGCCCAGCAGCCCTGCAGGAAGGACCAGCGCAGTGGTCTGGGAGCCGGCACCGCGCAGAGCGCAGGAGTGGAGTCGAGCCGAGCCCAGGTCCGCCTGAGCCGAGGTTTTAGCCCCAGGGCGGCAGGGCCAGCAGCCAGCTGGAGGAACCCCAGAACACCAGGAGCTGTGGCAACTCCAGAATTAGCAACATAGACATGCCTAGGACAAAGTAAGAGGTTAGTGTCCTATGGACTTTGGTACCTGTATTTGGGGAATGCGTCAGCTCCCTCCCCTGGGGGCTAGAAGCCGCTGAGGAGACACGCCATTTTGTAGTTTTCATAGGCATTTCCGGCTCCCAGCCTACAAATCGTGGGGAGATCCAGCGATCAGTCTTGGGGGGTAATCGCTCTTGCTTTAACCTCCCTGAATCTGGATTGTGATCTAGGGTGGAACTTCTGGGTGGGTTTACAGCTTACCAGAAACAGAAGTTGCCCCCCACACGTTCGGGACGAAAATTCCTCTAGCTGGCCTTAAAGCCATAGTGTGGTAACAAGCCCAAAAGTCAAGCAATTAAGTGGCAACATGGCAAGGCAAAGGAAACAGAAAAATGCAACCCTAGACTCCTATTTTGGGGGCATAGAGCGGGAAAAGGACTGTGAGGTCAGAAGTCCTGCTCCAAAAGCCCCAGGGGAAAACATGAGCGGGTTGCAGGCCATAGAGGACCTTAAGAAGGACTTTAAAAATCAAATAAGAGAAGTGGAGGAAAAATTAGAAAGAGAAATGAGAAGGATGCAGGAAAAGTATGAAATGAGGGTCAACAGCCTGACTGAGGAAAAACAACACCTTAAAAAATAGACTAGCTCAAATGGCAAAGGAGGCCCAAAAGGGCAATGAGGAGAAGAATGCCTTAAAAAGTCGAATTTGCCAGATGGAAAAAGAATCTCAAAAGTTCACTGAGGAGATTCATTCCTTCAGAGTTAGACTGGAGCAAATGGAAGCTAGTGACTTTATGAGAAATCAAGATGCTGTTAAGCAGATCCAAACAAACGAAAGATTAGAAGGCAATGTGAAATATCTCATGGGAAAAACCACTGACCTGGAGAATAGATCCAGGAGAGACAATTTAAAAATTATTGGACTACCTGAAAGCCATGATCAAGGAAAGAACCTAGAAATCACCCTTCAAGAAATTCTCAAGGAAAACTGCCCTGATGTTTTAGATCCAGAGGGCAAAATAGAGGTTGAAAGAATCCACCGATCACCTCCTGAAAAAGATCCCAAAAAGAAAACTCCCAGGAATATTATAGCCAGGTTCCAGAATCCCCAGATCAAGGAGAAAATACTACAAGCAGCCAGGAAGAAACAATTTCAATATTGTGGAAACACAATCAGAATAGCCCAGGACCTGGCAGCTTCTACACTGAGGGATCGAAGGGCATGGAATATGATATTCCAGAGGGCAAAAGAACTGGGAATGAACCCAAGGGTCACCTACCCAGCAAAACTGAGTATTTTGTTTCAGGGGAAAATATGGTCATTCAGTGGAATAGAGGACTTTCAAGCATTCTTGAGGAAAAAACCAGAGTTGAATAGAAAATTTGACATCCAGACGCAAGAAGTAAGAGATGCCTGAGAAGGTAATCAGGGAAAAGAAATCAAAAGGAACTTATCAAAGTTGAACTATTTACATTCCTATATGGAAAAGCAATAACTGTGACTGATGATATCTTTCTCACTATGAAAATAATGGAAGAAGGGTGTGTGGTCATATGAATACATATGTGAATGTGTGTGTATATGGTTACAGTTATATATGGATAGAGGGCATAGGTTGAATTTGTTGGGAAGGAGAATACTCAAGGGATGAAATTATGAGGTGAGAGAGGAAAGTGGCAAGAGGAGATGGGGAGAGACATGGTAGGGTAAACTATCTCATGTAGGGGAAGTGGTTGCAAAGGAGGGGGAGAATAAGGAAGGCTAAAAAGGCAAAACCACATTCACATTGAATTTGGTTCAGGGAGAAAATGACATACATACTAAATGGGATATCTCAACCTGCAGCAGGATAGGGGGAAGGGGGATGAGAGGAGGGATGATGGATGGGAGGGCATCCTTGGGGGGAGGGGAGGTTGGAAGTACCCACTATAGAAGAGGGACAGGATCATGTAGGGAATGGACCAGGTGGGGGGTGGGATGAGTGGGAGGGAATTATAAGCAGCCTTGTACAATATATCTACTATGATAATGTTTTGCATAGCTAGACATGTACAACATATACTGTATTACTTATCTCCCAAGAAGGAATGGGTGACAAAGGAGGAAGGAAATGGATCTGAAATTCGAGGTCGTAACATTAAATGTTTCAAATATATATATAAATACTATTATTAATACTCTTTTGCCTATAATTGGGAGATAAGATGTGCAGGCATTGGGACACAAAGATTCATCTTCCTCTAATGGAAAAGTCGATGGGGGTATGGGAGAAGGTATGGGAGAGAGCAGATTGGAGGAAGTGATATCTTGTGGGACTGCTATTCAGGGAGGTTGGGTAGGGGAATAATGGGGGGAAAATGATTGTAACTCAAAATCTGGCGGAAATGAATGATGTAAAACAAAAGTTAATAAAGCATTTGTTTAAAAAAAAAAAGAAGAGGATAACATTTACTTTGACTTAGCATCACACCAGGACTTAGCAAGAGATGCCCAGAAGTGCACTGGATTACTTCTTTTGCACTATCCTCCCCCTTTATACATTCTAGCCAAAATTAGATAATAGCTTCCCCCTATAATGGCGATGCTATTTCTACTTCTGGGTATCTCCACAAGCCACTCCTCAGCCTAGAATGTGCTTTCTCATCTGCTTATAGTATTCCTTCACAATGACAGGGACAACTCTAAGTACCTGTCTAAACCCTGTTCTTTCTTCCATGTCCACAAAATGTCTTACCTCAAAGGACCATAAGATTTAGAGGTGGAAGCATGTTTAGAGATTATTTACTTCAATTCCCTCATTTTACAGAGAAGGAATGAGGCCCAGTGAGATTAAGTTATTTCCTCAAGGTCACACAGGTAGCATTTAACAAAGTAAGGTTTTGAATTCAGGTCCACTGACTACACACACACACACACACACACACACACACACACACCTGAAAATCACCTTTCACTTGTTAATATTTTCTCTTCAGCATTATTTTTTCAGGATTCCCTCCTTTGGTCCTCTTAATTTCCCTTACAGGATATTTATTCATATTGTATTTCTCCATAGATTGTAAGCTCCTTGGGGAGAGACTATTGTTCATCTTTGAATCTTGAGTGCATTGTACAGTGCTGTAACCTTAGCAGGGGCTTAGTAAATGTTTGGTAAGTCGATTTGAATTGGTCCAAAGCTTAACCATATACCTAAATGACTGGCAGAACCTGCTGGAGGGTAGTTGAATGATACAAGTGCCAGGAGATTGTGATACTACAGAATCCAAATTGGGAGATACATAAATGGTGAGGCATGCATGGGAAGATTACCACCTCTTGGGGATGATAAAAGTTGATAGCAAGGTACAGGAACATAAGGAAAGAAGCAAGCAGAGGGCTAGTCTCTCTGTTAAGGAGTGGTTGGAAGTCACACTGGCCACTCAGGATGTTAAAGTGTACTGCAGGAGAGGAGTTGTGAGACATATATGTTTCAAGGGAGTAGGAGAATAGAGATGGTGTTTGACAGCTTATAGATTTTTGTACTATTAGTCTTGCCATAGATCTCCTTCCTTTGGTCACTAAAATATTTGCATAGTGGCGAACAATCAAGGGAAGGGTAGTGGAGACAACATTAAAGCCAGTGGCTAGTTCCTGGCATCTCCACACCAAGTATACTGGCACAGGATGAGCAGTGTAGAGTGATATGAAGTCAGGTCCAGATTCAGTCTAGTACAATTTATCTCAAATCAACTGAGCTCACCCTTTGTTTCCTATTTCTGAAGGAGAGTGCCTGAGCTGGGGCAGGAATGGCACCAAATAGCTGACATTGGTAGAGAAGGGATGGATGTCTTCCTTGTGTGGGTTCCAAAAACAGGAGATCATTGAAGATTTTGTTCTCTTTCACGTGGAATTTTATTTGCAGACTCATAGCATCTTTTGGGAATCCTTTAAAAAACCAGCATATGACTCGTAGAACTGTGAAATGGTTTAGCCATTCTAGAAGAGAATGTGGAATGATTTGAGGAATGAGACAAAAAATGTTTATACTCTTTGATCAAGAAAGCCCCATTGTTAGGCAGTGGACAAGAAGGTCAAAGTTAGAAAGAAAGATTCTATGTGTACCAAAATATTTACAGCAACACTCTTTATAATAGCAAACAAACAAAAACCTAGAAACAACAAAGATAATCATTGAGTGGGTAATGGTTCAAATGGATTGTGTTATATGAATGAAAATGTACTATAACTTCACTATAAGGAATGTAGATTATGAAGAATATATAGAAGCATGGGAAAGTTTATATGAATTGATGCAAAGTGAAATTGGTAGAACCATGAAAACAATATACACAGTGATTACAAGTAAATGGAAAGAATAACAAGAAAGAAAAACTTAATACTGTGTAAGCATAATGATCAAACCTGACTCTGAAGAAGGGAAATGAGAATATACATCCTTTCCTTATTTGCTAAGGTGGTGAACCACTGATTAGTATGTAAAACCATATATACCATTAGACTTCATTGTGTTTGTTTTTTTTTTTCTTTTTAGAGTGGGGAAGAGGCAGGGCAATCGGGGTTAAGTGACTTTCCCAAGGTCACATGGCTAGTAAGTGTTAAGTGTCTGAGGCCGAATTTGAACTCAGATCCTCTTGACTCCAAGAGCTGGTGCTCTATTCACTGCACCACCTAGCCATCTCTAGACTTCATTGTGGGTTATTTTATATCACTGTGTTTTTCTCTCTGGGTAGGGGTGGAAGAAGGAAAAAATATGCGTTAGGAAATATATGCAATAAAAAATCAAAATATATCTTTTTTTTAAAAAGCATCACATACTGACACAACAGCATTAGTCACAATAGCAATGCCATCAGTGCACGTCTCTGCTTAGCCTGATTTTATAATTTCCTTAATAAAGGAATCAAAAGTCTGAACATAATGATGTAAGTATCATGCCTCCAATAGAGTCATCAATCCTAAATGTTGGGCATTTGGGGGAGAGGATGACTAGATGGGGGTAGACATTGCTATATCTTTTAGGTCCCCAAACATCACCACAATCTGAGAGATTATAAACTATAACAGAGACCATGTCTTCTATCCCTCATGTTCAAGCATTACTGTTGTTCAACATTGCTAGTAGATGGACATAGCCTAGGCTTATTCAGATATAATACTTTATAGTGAAAAGGTATCCTCATATATTTAGGAATCTTAGAAATCATCCAGTTAATGTTTTCATTTGACAGAAGAGAAAACTGAAACACAAAGGATGGAAATGACTTGTACAAGGTCCCTAAACTAAGTGGCAGCATAGGATCATGAGCCTTGATAACATTGTTAAACTGGAAGGCATACAGAGGAGGGGGACCAGATTGGCAGAAGGCATTGAAATCATGCTATACGTGCATCAGTTGGGGAGGATGATGTGTTTTAGTGTAAAGAAAAGAAGAATTTTAGGGCAGGGAGAAAGGAAACATGAGAGCTATATTCAAGTATCTGGAGGCTTCTGTGTGGAAGAGGGACTAGTTTTATTCTGCTTGGCTTCAGAGGACTGACCTACTGCAGAAGCAATGCATGGTAGATGCAGATGCAATGGGGCAGTTAGGCATCACACACACACACACACACACACACACACACACACACACCAACTTCCTAATGATGAGAACTATTCCAAAGCAGAATAGATTATCCCTGGAACCAGTGGATTCTATGTCATTAGAAATTTTCAGGTTGGATGGAATGTTCTCAGGTGTGTTGCACAGGGAATCAATCCTCTTTCAGGCATCCCTCAAGTTGCTCTAGATGATCTAGCCAACTCAGCTTCTGTGAACTCCAGTCTTTGGATATCATCCAGTTATCTTTCCACTCACTACACCACTGCTTCCTTTTCACATGTTTCATCTCATTTGATTCCCCCAACAACCCTGTGCGGGTCTCCATCTTATAGATGTGAACACCAAAACATGCCAAGTAACTTGTCCAGTGTCACACAACTAGTAATTGGTACATCCAGGAGTTGAACCGAGGGCAGCTAGGTGACATAGTGGGTAAAGTGCCAGGCCTGATGTCAAAAAAGGTTCTATTCTTGAGTTCAAATTTGGCCACAGAAACTTATTCACTGTGTGACCCTGGGCAAGTCACTTAATGCTGTTTGCCTCAGTTTCCTCAGGTGTAAAATGAGCTGGAGAAGGAAATGGCAGACCACTCCAGTACCTTTGCCAAGAAAAGCCAAAATGGGGCCACCAAGAGTCAGGGCTGAAAATTGACTGAAACAACTTCTGATTCTAGATTCAATGCTCTTCAAGGAGATGTAAAAAGTTACACTTGGAGTCAGAAGCTCTGAGTTCATATTCTGACTCTGCTACTTACAACTTGTAAGACCTCTAACAAACTGCTTCTGCTCTCTGGGCCTTGATTTCCTCTTCTGCAAAATCAGGTGTTTGGACCAAATGATCTACAAAGTTCCCTTTAGCACTGAGCATATGGCTTTCCTTGATTCCATTCAACAATGAGCATGACCAAGATGTTCTTACTTATATCTACTCTTTGACTTCAGACTCAGCAAAAACCTTTTCCCTTGTAGGGATCTCAGTCTGTACCCAACGACTCCCAACATAAACCAATTCTTTGGCACAGGGGTATTGGAGGAGAGTAATTAGGCAAAGGGAGTGAGCACAAAGGTCAGCAAGAAGACACAATAGCAAAGCTCATCTTCATCTCACAGGCCCCTAGTAGTCATTTAGTCTAACCCTCTCATTTTATAGAGGAGGAAACAGGTCCAGTGGCTGGAATTGACTTATCCATGATTATGGTGAGTTAATATCAGAGCCAGGATTTGAACTTAGGACTCCTAACTTCTAACTCCAGTATTCTTTTTTAAATTTAGTATTTTATTTTTCCCCAGTTTTATGCAAAAACAATTTTTAACATTCATTTTTAAAACTTTGCAACTCCAGTATTCTTAATGAAAAAAGGAGGAAAGAATTAATGGAAATGTGACATTTAGGAGGTAAATCATTCCTCAGAATGATTTGCATAAAAGGTTTTTTGTGAAGGCAGGGAATTAACCAATTGAGACCCTATGAATCCTGAGAGATTATGAATTATTGAATTTAAGAATCTTTTAGACTTCTGAAAAACCTGCAAAGACTAGTGTGAACTGATGCTGAGTGAAGTGAGCAGAAACAACAGAACACTGTACATGGTAACAATAGCTTTGTGTGATGACCAACTTTGATAGACCTAAGTCTTCTCAGCAATGCAAGGATCTAAGACAATTCCAAAAGACTCATGATGGAAAATGCAGAAAAAGAACTATGGAGTCTGAATGTAGATTGAAGCTACTATTTTCTCTGTTTTTGTTGTTTTTTTTTTTCCCTGTGGTTTTCCCCTTTGGTTCTAGCTCTTTTTTCACAACATAACTAACATGGAAATATATTTAATATGATTGTACATGTATAGCCTATATCAGATTCCACACTGTCTTGGGGAGGGGGGAGAATACTTAGAACTCAAAATCTTATAAAGTTAATGTTGAAAACTAAAAATAAATAAATAAAATTTTAACCAAAAAAGAGAATATCTTAGTTCTTTATTCCTTGAATAAGGAAGGACAAGGGGAAGATCTGGGGCTATGAGAAAGAATAGATGGGGGAATACTAGTCAGTGGGGTAAGGTAGCACAAGTGTAAGATTTAGATGAGTCTTGTTTTAGAGTCAATACTATTTATTTATCAGAACTGTGGATTATTTTTTTCCTTATGGACCTAGATGTATTACAGTATCAAAATATTTATTTCCTGGGTATGATGGAAGCCTCAATTAGGACATAGTTTCTTGTTCATGGGGTCTTAAAACACCAGAAAAAAGTTCTAATTCTATTCAATCACTGGGAGTTCATAGGCAACTTCTCTAGCAGACATTAATTGTCATAACTAGATTATCTATCAAAACCCCATGTCCAACAGATTGACATTTTGGCGGAATTTTTTTAGAATAAGCACTCTAGGATTCCATGTGGAATTGATCCTGGGTCCTTAAAGCTTATTCCAAGTACTTCAGACTCTGACAGGAATTCTAAGTTTGGATGCAGCTCTGAATGTTATATATGTTGCCTGAGGAATAGTCTGACCCAATGCAGAGAGGCTCATGACAAAGATTGACCAATGGGGTTTGGGGGTTGAGGATGACCTAATATTACATGTGCAGTCCTCTACTAACATACTGAGGTTGCACTCTGCAGTGATGGGATTTTTGAAATGTTGAAGGTAGGACCATTTGAAATTTTCCCAGTAGATCACTCTATCAGGTGAAACCTCTGCCTAAGCTCAGATGAGCTTTTGCAGCAGTTGGCCTCCAAACCATTCTCGCAGCCATGGTGGAGAGCAGGTACAACCAAGCCCCACTAACTTGGTAAACCCATGACTGTGAAGCCCTGGAACTAGATGGCCTTTCATTTTTCCTTTTCATCTGATTCCTTCAAAGTGACATCATTAATTTATACCAGGAAACTTACTGAACTACAAGTTGCTTAAAGTGAATATCTGGTGTCTTTCTCATCTTAATAACAACCTTAGCATCTTGCACAATGATTTACACATAGTAGGTGCTTAACAATTGTGTTCAATTAAATTTTAACCAGAAATTTCTGGAGAACAGCTGCAGAAATAAACTCACTTATTACCCAATAGAAACATGTCCATAATTACTATTGCATTCCATCCACAGCTGCTGATTATGATTGTATGTCCCTCACATGTGGAGAACCTACATGTGAACTGTTACTGGAAAAGGACAGGTGGAATGATTGAAACTAGCAGAGTCTAATGGAAAAAATAGTAGACTAAAAGAAAGAAGAACTTGGGGCGGCTAGGTGGCGCAGTGAATAGAGCACCAGCCCTGGAGTCAGGAGTACCTGAGTTCAAATCTGGCCTCAGACACTTGACACACTTACTAGCCATGTGACCTTGGGCTAGTCACTTAACCCCAATTTCCCTCCAAAAAGCAAAAAAAAAAAAAAAAAGAAAAAAAAGAAAAAGAAGAACTGAGTTCTTCGATTCATCCAGTTAAGGAAACTCCTTCTACCAATGGAGACTGGTACCTGCTCAGTACCTCAGCCTTAGAGAGTTGCCTGGGGCAAGCTAAGGGACTTGCCCAGAGTCACATACAGCATGTCAGAGGTAGGACTCAAACCCAGGTCATCTTGACCTTAAAACTAGGTTTCAATCTCCCATACCAAGTTGTCTTTTACTTACACTAGTAACGTTGGCATTTACATAGTCCTTTAAGGTTTACAAAGCATTTTAGACTTATTATCTCATTTAATCTTGAAACAACCTTATTAAGTACTATAGGTATTATTATCCCATCAATCCCACAGGGTTGTAGAGGAAAACATTTTGCAAACTTCAACATGATGCATAAATGTCAGCTCTAACTATTATTGCTCACTGTTTCCATCCTAAACTCAGCTAGGAATAAGGCTAGGCCATTTGTACTGCCATTGGACTACTTCACAGCAATACAGCAAGGACTATGGGTTCCATGCTTCTTTCTTCATTATAGATACCCATGGGATCAGAGTAGCATGACTAACTATCCGCCAAGGTTCACTGAATGCCCTACTGCTGACTCTCTTCTTGCCCTGATTCACAGAACTCTCATCATTGGTGCTTCCTAATTTTTCTCCTATGGATCTTACCTTGGCTGAATTCTAGGGTCTCTGACTACCGCCTTAAAATCTAGTTCTAGAAACAATAACAAATATCTTTGCTTTTCTCAAATTACTACAATAAACATCCTGGTCTAGTGCTCCTCATGGTCATTATTATAGGATATCAGAACTGGAAAGAACCTTAGACCTCCAGTAAAACCTTCTTTTTATAGATGAGGAAACCAAGGCCAGACAGAAGTGAGTCATCCAATCAGCCCAATGTGATGGATAAGAGTCCTGAACTTAAGAGTATGAAGACCTAGGTGTCAGCTCTGCCATGTACAAACTGTGTGATCCTATCCAAATATTCACCTCTGTAAGACTCAGTGTCTGCATCCTAGGGCATTTGGATCAGGCAATCCCTAAGGTCCATTGCAGCACTAACATTCCAGGATTCCATGGAAAGTAAAAGATTCAGAATTTGAGCCAAGGTTGTTTTTTTTTGTTTGTTTGTTTTTTTTTACTCCAGATGCCAAGTTCTTTTTTGGGGGTGTGGAGGCAAGTGGGGTTGACTTGCATAGGGTCACACAGGTCACAATCCAGCTGAGGCTGAATTTGAACTCAGGTCTTCCTGACTCC
>WOXC01009844.1:0-239689 GCA_011680675.1 Gymnobelideus leadbeateri | reverse complement strand
ATGTCAGTGTTATACCTTTGATTTATAGGGAATCTGAACCCCAAGGGATGGGCCCAGTGATCTGGGTTACATTTTGGATTTCAGGAATGCCATATTTTATATTATTAATGTTATTAACATTTTATGTTATTGTCATTGACTGTAAGTGAATTACAAAAAAAATAATATTAGACTTTTGAGTACTAGTTAATGACTACTGGAACATGAAAGAAATTTGTTGTCTAAATTAACCCTAAGGTAGATACACCTTTTGGAAAGTAAAGATTTTTCTAATTAGTCTTAAAAAAAACACCTTAGAACTTCATTTATAGCAAACACTGACTTATTTGACATTCTTTAATCCAGATGTCTATTAATATGTACTCATGAATAACTATACTGTTAGTAATTGATACAATAATAATAATGTGATCTTGCAAGAGCTTGAGATACCTTTTGAGCTATCTCATAAAGATTAAATATTTAGTGTTGCTTGACATTTCAGTAATTTTTCTTAATTCTCTGAAAAGTTATAAATGATTTATGCATTCTTTAACCAGAATATTTGCTTAATCCTGACAGTAGAAGTCTGAAATTTGAAAAGTCACTTAACCTCTTAGTATACAGATCTCTAAATTGGGAATAATGATAATCACTCTGTTAGGTACCTCAAAACGTTGTTCGTAGGATCCAGCAAGATCAAGTAGGTAAAACATTTTGTTATCCAAATTTTTAAACTATAGACTTTAAAAATTGACTCAGGTTTAATTTTTTTATGTATCCCCTTTAGTTCTGGTTTATGTTTTCCAAAACCATTCCTGTTGTACTTAGGAAGAAAGGAATGATTTAAGAATTTCATCAAAACTTGTCCTCAGAAAGGAAGAATGTGACTATATCCTTCTTCATGTTCTATTGTATAAAAACCATTAACTGGAGGGCATAGTCAATTATTACTTGAATATGGATAGTCTCTATTGAGTTTAGTATTTTTACAAAGAAAGTTACTGTATTTTCCTGAAACAAACTGACAAATTCACTATTCTCTGTGATAAATTTTCCTTTCATCTTTCTTCTCTGTCTTCTATTTTCTAAATTGGATAAAGAAATTAGGATCTGACATAATGATATTTATTCCCAGTATAACATATTCTAGAATCTCAAGCAGTGTCCTCAAATTCTCAAAATAAAATTTATTTAAATAATTTCAAATTTAAAGTATAGTTTGGATAGAACTTTTAGGAAGCATGGTGGTATGTGTGTGTGTGTGTGTGTGTGTGTGTGTGTGTGTGTGTGTGTTTCCACAACTCTTGATGATAGATGTTGCCAATATTTTGATCCCCAAGTTACATATGAGGAAATTAATCCTGGGAATGATTGTGACATACTTATGGCTATATAGCTAGTAAGTATTAGAGGTAGAGAAAAAAATGGTACGTTCCCTATATCAAGAAATCAAACATGGGGTGGAGTCAAGATGGCAGAATATAAACAGGACTTCCTCATGGCTCCAGCTTCAACTTTAACCAATCCATGTAAAAGGGAACTCTGAACAAACTCTGGAGCTACAGAACCCACAAAGTGACACAAAGAAGCTAACCTCCCACTGAGGACAGCCTGGCAAGGATCAACCAGAGCAGCACTCTAGGAGCCAACTCCAGCCCCAGCCCCTCATGAGCCAGAGGTTTTATGCCCAGGGTGGGACTGACCAGCAGCTGGCTGGAGGGACTCCAGAACACCAGCAGCTGTAGCCGTTTCCAGAATTATCAACACATAGATTCTAAGGACAAAGTGAGAGGTCAGTGCAGTGTGGACTTTGGAACTAGTAGTTGGGAGTGTGTGGCTTTTTCCCCTAGGGCGAGAAGCCGCTCTTTGGAGTATCCAGCCCTCCATGGCAGCTTCAGCTCCTGGCCTGCAGACAGAGGTTGGGGGACCAGCAACCAGTCAGGGGGATAATCACTCTTGCTTTAACCTTCTTGGATCTGGATTGCAGTCTGGGATGGAAGTCCTGGGGTGTGTGACCAGCTTGCCAGAGCGTGGGGAGGCTTCAGAGAGGGCACCCAACTTATACCTCTGGCAGCTGAGAAAACCCCAGAGTTTGGGATGGAAGCTCCCCTGACAGGTGGCAGAGTCCTACTATGGCAACAAGCTGAAAAGTCAAATAATTGAGTGGCAAGATGCCTAGGCAAAGGAAACAAAATAAACAGAAAAATTCAACATTAGACTCCTATTTTGGGGGCAAAGAGGATCAAAGCATGGAACAGGAGGAGGACTGAGAGGTCAGAACTCCTGCACCAAAAGCTTCAAATGAAAATATGAGCTGGCTACAGGCCATAGAGGACCTTAAGAAGCAGATAAGAGAAGTGGAGGAAAAATTGGGAAGAGAAATTAAAATAATGCAAGAAAATTATGAAAGGAAAGTCAACAGCCTGACTGAGGAAAATAATACCCTAAAAATAGAGTAACTCAAATGGCAAAAGCGGCTGAAAAAGGCAATGGGGAGAGAAATGCCTTAAAGAACTGAATTTGCCAGATGGACAAAGAATCTCAAAGGCTCACTGAGGAGGATCTTTCCATCAGATTTAGAATGGACCAAAGGGAAGCTAGTGACTTTGTGAGAAATCAAGATGCTGTTAAACAGATCCAAATAAATGAAAAAAAATAGAAGGCAATGTGAAATATCTCATGGGGAAAAACACTGACCTGGAAAATAGATCCAGGAGAGATAATTTAAAAATTATTGGACTACCTGAAAGCCATGATCAAAGAAAGAACCTAGAAATCATCCTCCAAGAAATTCGCAAGGAAAACTGCCCTGATGTTTTAGAACCAGAGGGCAAAATAGAGGTTGGAAGAATCCACTGATCACCTCCTGAAAAAGATCCCAAAAAGAAAATTCCTAGGAATATTATAGCCAGGTTCCAGAATTCCCAGATCAAGGAAAGAATATTACAAGCAGCCAGGAAGAAACAATTTCAGTATTGTGGAAACACAATCAGGATAACACAGGATCTGGCAGCTTCTACACTGAGGGATCGAAGGGCCTGGAATATGATATTCTTCCGGTCAAAGGACCTGGGATTAAAACCAAGAATCACCTACCCAGCAAAACTGAGTATTTTGTTTCAGGGGAAAATATGGTCATTCAGTGGATTAGAGGACTTTCAAGCATTCTTGAAGAAAAAAACCAGACTTGAGTAGAAAATTTGACATTCAGATACAAGAAGCAATAAAAGCATGAGAAGGTAAACAGGGAAAAGAAATCATAAGGAACTTATCAAAGTTGAACTATTTACATTCCTACATGGAAAAAACGATAATTGTAACTGAGCAAACTTTTCTCAGTATGAAAATAGTTGAAGGGTATAGAAATAGAAATAGAAATAGAAATATATATATATAGTCTTTATTGGAGGGTATATAGGCATAAGAATACATATGTGAATGTGTATATATGTGTTTAGGGGTATACATAGATAGAGGGCACAGGACCAATTTAATAGGAAGGGATGATACTTAAAAGGTGAAATCAAGAAATGAGAGAGGAATATAATGAGAGGAGATGGGGAGAGACAGAATGGGGCAAACTATGTCATATAGAAGAAGCAAGGGAAAATGGGTACAATGGAGGGGAAGAACAAGAAGGCATAAGGGAATGGGTTAACCTTATAATTATTGAATTTGGCTGAGGGAGGGAATGACATACACATGAAATAGGGTATCTCACCCTACAGCAGAGTAGGGCTTTAGGGGATGAGAGAGGGGGATGATGGAAGAGAGGGCAGGTTGGGTGGGAGGGAAGTAGGAAGCACACACTTTTGAAAAGGGGCAGGACCAAAGTAGAGAATAGAATAAGTTGGAAGTGGGATAGGGTGGAGGGAAATATAATCAGTCTTCTACAATATATCTACTATGGTAATGTTTTACATTAGCTACACATGTACAGCCTATATTGAATTGTTTATCTTCCCAGTAAGGGTGGGTGATAAGGGAGGAAGGGAATGAATTTGGAATTCAAAGTTTTAAAACCAAATGTTTAAAAAAAAATATATATATATATACATACACACATATATATTTGTATATATGTATATATATATATATATATATACATACTATTATTAATACTATTTTACATGTAATTAGGAAACAAGAGGAGGGGACATCCTGGGGGACTGCTATTTTGGGGAGGTGGGTAGGGGAAAAAGGGGGAGAAAATTTGTAACACAAAAACTGGCAGAAATGAATGAAGTAAAACACAAGTTAATAAAGCATTTGAAAATAAAAGAAATCAACCCTGGATAGTGAACTTAACTGCTTTAAAATACCTTTGAACTTCTACAACATAAGATTGCTTTTTCTTGTTCTGTATAATAATTACTATACAAAGTTGAAAAATACTATTTGAATTTGAGAATGACTCCAAAAATATTTAACAGAGATTTTTGAATTGGCAAAGATGTCCATTATTCTGGAGGCTATATTAAGATAACTATAGGGCAATAAAATGTATGTGTGTATTGTATGTTTGTGTGTGTGTGTGTGTGTGTGTGTGTGTGTGTTTGTGTGTGTGTTTGTGTATAGGGCTAAGGGGATCAGGGAGGCAGCTGGTATGAGGGGAAGTAGAATAAATGGGTTTCATTGGCAAAATCCCCTTAAGAAATTCTGGGTAGTGACTTGGAAATTTATCCATCCATACAGAGTTAGTTAAAACCTGTTAAGTCATGAAACTGCTCTATGTGGAAGCCAAACAGTTTGCCTGAAGCTAGCTATAGGTATTCAAAGAAGATTCCTAACTCCTAACTTAGTCTCTAGACTAATAGTAAATTCCAAGTAAAATGAAACTCAACCCAGGGGTAAGAAAGCAATTGAAAGATATGCTGATAAGTATGTTTTTCACACGAAAGCCTGGGTACTCTTTTAAATATCAATTCTGCAAAGTGTATCTTGACCTCACTTTATATTACAAGTATAGGATCATATGAAATAGGGTAGTCAATAATTGTTCACATTTATGGTAACTTCAAAGACAGAATTCCAGAACATTCAGGCTGTATAGATTTTAATATATATTTATAATTATATTTATACACAATATATTATATGTATAACTATATGTATATATATAATATATGTGTAAGATATATGAATGAAACTATAGCAAATTCAGAAACATACTGTGACAGGGCTGAGGAACTTGTAGCCTTGATTTTACATATGATTCTGTAAGTCCTCACGTGTGGCCCTTTGATTGAATCCAAACTTCACAGAACAAATCCCCTTAATAAAAAGACTGGTTCTATAAAATTGGACTCAGGCAAAAGGCTACACCCAAGAACCTAGAGGGCCACATGAGGCCTTGAGTCTGCAAATTCCCTGCCCCACCCCTAAACCATATGCTCCAACTCTGTTTTGTAATGGGTTTGTCATAAACCATCAAGTTTTATTTTTTTCTCATATATCTGCCATTTTTCTTCATTATATGGTTCCATAAAGCAGCCTCAATCAGTGTGCATTAATGTAGTAGTTTATTAAATAATGTTTCAGTCCATTAGGCTTAAAAATTTTCTCATACCTAATTTTGAAGAGAGATAAATTAACTCCAGGATACTAGGATTTTATATAGAGTTTCTTAACATAGGGTCCTTGAACTTGCTAAAAATAATCCTAACTTCATGTCAGTGTAGTAGATTTTCTTTGTGATTCTAATCACTTTATTTTATGCATTTAAAAACATTGTTTGGAGAATAGTTCACCTATAGGCTTCATGAGACTGTACCTCCATCAAATGTGTGCCTTAGACAAGATGACATTCTATAACTAAATTAATCTCTTCACTAGGAGTATAGACACTTATGTGGTCATATGCCAACTTTTTTTAAAATGCTTTCTTAGGAGGCAGAGAAAAAGAATAATTTTATGTATTCACAATCTATCATTTGCATATAGATGGATATATCTATATTCATGTATACATAATCTATATACATGTCTATATCTGTGGTATATATAAGTAGGTACAGTGTTGAACCTGGAATCAGGAAGTCCTGACTTCAAGTATGACCTGTGGTCAAGTATGACCTCAGATACTAGTTGTGTTACCCTGGATAAGTCACTTAACTTCTGTTGGCCACAGTTGCCTCAGTTGAAAATGAAATTCATAGTAACACTTACATCACAGGGTTGTTGAAATAAAGTCTGATATTTGCAAAGGAATTTAGCACAGTGCTTGACCCATATTTTCCTACTTGTTTCCTGCATATACCTATAGTCACTTACAGGAGATTGCAGGGAGCCAATCCTTTCAGGCAAGGTTACACAGCAACCAGTCTTGTCTGGCTTAAAGCATCAGGTTTATTGCAATAAACCATTTAGTTATGGCTTTAGTGAAACTGATGTATTTAATTTGAATGTTAGTATTGTAGGATATAAAATAAGCAAGTAATGGTAATTTCATTCTACATTGAGGGGAAAGATTTGGGACACTTGCCCTTTAAGCCTGACTTGACTAAGAACATGCCCTGTCTGGTTCAATGCCCAGTGAGCTTGTATTCTAATTAATCTCTTTTTTCCCCAGGACAACACAATAGGCATATAATAGAACATGTATAACTAATGCATCAATGCTTAAAAATAGACTTGCATCGTGGTGCTAGTTTTGTACAGGGCTGTTATTATGAATGGAAGACATGATATGGAACAGAGAGACACAAAATAACGAAAAAAAATCTTATTAGAGAAAAAAAAAATCTAAAAGCCTTATATGGAAAGTACATGATATTAAAGTGAATGTTAAAAAGTAGCCTATAGAAGAATGTTAGTTGGGTGGTATTTAGCACTGTTCCAACATATCTTTTCTTCTAGCTTGTTCTTAAAAGAGGAAGAAGTCAGGGAGATCCGCTTTGGGCTTTTGGAAAGCTTGAAGACATCGGAGAAGAAGGAACTCACCATCTCTGTAGACTGGAGGTGGGGAAAGCATGGTCTGAAGGCCGCATATGGCCTTTAGACATCAGGTTTCCCATTCCTGCTATAGACAAGCCATTCCACTTTTGCACAGCTCTAATTGTTAGGAAGTTTTTCCTGACATCAAGCCTAAATGGCTATGTTGGAGCTTCTAACCACTGCTCTTGATTCTGCCCTTAGGAGGAAAAAACAGAAGTGTAGCTGTCACATAAAGAGGGAGACTGGGCACTGGTTCTGCCCTTAATTAGATGAGTGATCATAGACAAAGCACTTAACTATTTTGGCTTCATTTTCCTTTCCTTTCCAATGAAGGGAATAGTATTTAATCTTTCTTCAAGGTCCCTTCCAGCTCTGGATCTGCAAATCAATCAGTTTCTTGATTGACAGGGTTGATTTTTCTGATCTGTATTGCTAGGGAGGCAAGTGTCCCATTCTCCTAAAGTTACACCCTCAGTTAAGAACTTCCTAAGACTAGTGAAATAGTATCTATGTGATTTTAAGGGGCTGTTTATATGTTTATCCTTTTTCATAATGATACTTTTGTTTATAGTGAAAAATAGTGTTTATGGAAGGAAGGGTAGAGTTCCAAATATCATATCCTTCAACTCTTTTCATCTCTTTGTGATTCCCGAATGTTTTACAAGGAGGGGCAGTAAATTGGAAGAAAAACAAATGCTGATTGCTAAAATAATTGAATGTTAAGTTGAATTACTAAAATAGAGCATGGAAAAAATAAGTGGGAACAATTACATTCTCTTCTTTATTAGTCATTGGTTCACTGTGTGGTCCTAGGATCATCATTTTCTTTATATAATCCTTTCAGGGTGTGCCTTTATTGGTACCTTGAAAGAGAGCAATTCTGAGTCTACATTATAGACATAGTAATATTTGTTTTCCTTTAATTACTATTAGCTTATTTCCAATACACACTCAAATATTAATCACTAATGTCCACTGAAGTTTAAAATGTCAAAAACTTTTAATAGGGCACATTCTTTCAATTGTTCTTGTGGTAGCACTGTTTTTCTCTAACAAGTAAAGCAAATCAACTATTTTAACAATGAAAAAAATTTCTATTCAAACTCGACTACAAAGAACTGTGATATTTCATGTATTTTTGCATGTATCCTGCTTCTGTTTTGCAACTCTTGGTTGGTGATATGGTTCAAGCTACTCACAGCTCCATAGGCTTATCTCATGCCTTCTGGGGGAGCTGTGATTTTAATTTGGCTGTGATATTCCATGAATTATAACTGTTTCATGTCATCAGAATAATATATTTGTGCTAGATTTTTGATTCCATTGATATATAGAACTTTGATAAGGAAACTACTTCTATTAATGCAAATCCCCACCTGCAATAAAATGTTTAACCTTAGAGAGCTGCCTTGCACAGTGAGAGGTTAAATAATTTGACCCCACAAATTTAATGTGTGTCAGAAGCCGGACTGAACCTAGGTCTTTGTGATTCTGAGACCCGCTTTCTAGCCATCCCTTATGACATATGGACACACCAGAAGAATATTGATGTAAAAAAAAAAAAGAAGATGACCTTTGCTTCAAGGTGGCAGTTGGAATCTGAATTTGAGAGTGAAAAGAGGCCTCAATAACTATCCAGTTAAACCCATACAAAAAGCAAATTTCTTGTGATAACATATTCCCTGAGTAGTCAACTTGAACTTGAAGCTGTCCAAGGACAGTGAACTCACCACTTCTACAGGCAATCCATTCCACTTTTAGACAGCTCTAATTGTTTGGAAATTTTTTCCTGAAATCAAACCAATTTGCCACATTTGACCTTCCAGTTATTGCTCTTGATCCTTCCTTTTGGGAACAAATGGAAGAACTCTAGTCCTTCCTTCCTGTGACAACACTTTAGATGTTTGAAAAGAGCAATCCTCTTATACTTAAGTCTCACATTTTCTAGGCCCACTCTGTTCCTTTAGTTGGACATTGTAAGACATAGTCTCAAGGCCTTTCCCATCTTAGTTGACCTTCTCTTAATCCCTTCATGATTATCAGCATTCTTCTTTTTCTCTTCCTCCTCCTCTCCCCCTCCTGGATTCCTTTGCCCTCTTCCTTGTCCTCCTCTTTCTGTGAGATACCCAGAACTGAATGCAATTCTTCTTATGGCAAGGGAAGAGGATAGCTGTCTATAACCTCTCCATTAAGATAGGCACTTCTTAACATCACCCAAGATCATGTTAGCATTTTTGGCTGTCATATCATATCCCTATGTAAAACTGGGTTTGCACTCCACTTAAATATCAAAGTCTCTTTTTAAAACACTCTCTATCCTTGTCTCTAAGGTGTCTCCAAAGTCTTAGTGGAATTTTAAACATTAATAACATTTAAGCTCCAATACCTTAAAACTGCATAAGACTTTTGCATATTTTGGGGGGGTAGGTGGGGCAGGAGTGGCTTTTCTCCTTATTGAATTTTATCTTCTCAGATTCATCTTCATTCTTTAGACTGGTAGGATGTTTTTGGAGCCTGAAATTTTGGTTCAGTGTATTAGTCATTACTTCCAGTTTGTGTCATCTGTGAATCTGATGAACATATCTATGCATTTATGTATGTCATTTACAAAATGTTAAATAGCATAGGGCCAAAAACAGATCCCAGGGAAACTCTATAGAGACCTCCTTTCACGTTGGCATTGAGCTACTGAGAATGATCCTTTTGAGTCTGGACTTCCATCCAGTTTCAGATCTATTCCATTATACTATTGTATTTCTGTCTTTTTTACAAGAATGATATGAGATACTTTATCAAAAGATTTGCTAAAAACGAAATAAACTATATCAACAGCATTTCCTTCATCGAAGAGCTTAGAAATTTTATCAAAAAGGGAAATAAAGTGTAATTACTGCTTCATTTTCAATATATTTTCCAACTACATCTTCTATGATCCATTCTAGAATTTTTCTAGTAACAGAAAGCAAACTCTCTAGATAGTAGTTTGCAGATTCTTTTCATTTCCCTTTTGTGAAAATCTGGATATCTGCCTTTAAGAGCATTACATAGTTTCCCCAATGTGATCCAGCTCATATATACCCTCTTTCTTTTCAGTTATGGGCCTGGGTCATCATCCATTCCTAGTATCTACTTAAGGTATCTGTGTAGATCACCCAATTCTATTATAAGTCTATCTAATTGTATGGCTAATGAGCTGGTCATAGAGCAAGATTGAGGGATAACAGACAGAGAGTCCATATAATCTTTTGGTAGTCCTCCAAATTCAAAATATCCAGAAGAAACTAACATGTTGGGTAAACCTGTTGCTGAGTCAATCTGGACAAGAGTCACAGAAGATGACAAAATATCTCCACTATTACAAGGGTTAACATTGATGACATCATTGATATGTCTGAGTATCAAAATTGGTTATACTGGCTAGCAAATTTTATCTTTCAGACAAAAAAGCATATATGGTGCAAGCCTTTTGGTATGGTACATGATAATAAGAATGTTATGCTTATATCTAATCAACAAGGTCTTTGAAATCTGCTTTACTTAATACTCTTTTTATATAATGCATTTTTCCTGAAAAGAAGCATAATAGAATTGGTCATCCCCATTTATAGGTCTAATGTATGAATTTATTTGTTAATGTTGTTAATTGCTATGCTAAAAGCTTCATCAGTAACTCAATTATTACTTTGTTACCGCCATATCCATGTTATGTCCTGGGAGTTGTCTTTTGGTTTATTATGCCCTGGGAATATTTTCAACTTATGAAAATGATCATAGAATTTTAGGTCTGGCAGACAGCTTAGAAGCATTTAATCCAACTCCACTGTATAGATGAGATGTCTTGTCCAGGCCAGTTAGTAGTAGAATGGAGAAAGTGTTCTGGGCATATTTCACTGATGATATCTAATTTGTTATGTTATCATCTCAAAAAGAAAACCAAACCAAATACCCTAGACTATTTTTTTATCTTCTTAGTATTTTTTTGTCAAATTCCAACTACTAAATTAGTCTTAGGGAATTTTATTACATAATAGTGATATAACACTTCTATTTTATATGTCAACATCTGAGAACAGGAGGGAAAGCAAATCATAATGACCAGCTGTTCATTGCCACACGTTATGTTAGATGGAGGTGTAAAAAATATGTTGAGACAGGTAGAGAAAACAAATTATACATTCAGGGTATAATGGAAATTTTATGGTTACAGAATTTATTAAGAAGTTGGAATGTGTGCTTAATGAATTATCCATTGTTTTATTTTTATTTTTTGCCAGGTGCACTAAGGTCAATAAACATTTGAAATCAAATATTGATAAGTCATCTTAATTGTTGAAGAACAACATTTTCTTGAAACAAATCCACATTTCTTAGTAATGGAATGATTGTATACACGACTGATATAGATGATTTGGCAAAATTTTCCTGCCACCCAGTGGTATTCATGTCTCAACAAGCCTATCCTTTCCTTAGTTGTGTCTATTTCTTATAATCATGGTGTTATTTTTTAAAACAAAAAGAGTTTGTTACCCTGATTTGCTTAATTACTTTTGGGAGTATCTACTTTGTGTATAATCCTTTAAATATTTCAAGCTCAAATAATAGGCATTATTTATAGGGGAACTAACATCTTTTAAATTCATTTTGTAACTCAACAACTTTTAATATTTTCTGATGTGACCTGAAGTAAATGGTAAACTATTATCATTTACCATGGCATCAGGTGAATCTAGTTCTCCTTTGCTCATAGGAGCAATAACATGGAGATTTAAACACATAGATCCCTGTGTTTTGTCATACACTGTATTTTGTTCATTTCTATATTAGTGGATTAAAGTACTCAAAATAGAAATTATTTCTAAAGCAAATTGCATTCAAAAGGCAAACTCCCTACTGAGATATTTTTTTGAATGAGGTACAAACTGTAATTGTCAGGGAGCTCGGACTGCCCATTCTCAAGAAAGTGTTCCTCTTGATCAGAATATTTCATAAGAACTTCTCTTGTAGGCTTCTTACCTGGGTGGGTACATTGGTATTCCTCACTGGCAGTTATTTGACTTAGATGTGAATAACTTTTAAGTCCTTAGTTTTTCGTTTTTATTTTTTTCCCTTTAGGAGTCAGAACAAGAATAGGTTCCACAAGTATATGCTGAGGAAATATCCTACCAGGTCACAAAAATACTCCATTTAGCTTATTCCCTAGTAAAGAGACAGACAAAGGCAGAAAATTAGATAGAGACTATACGCAAGTTACTTAGGCAGTAGATCTGAAAAGGAATTACTAAAATCAACAAAGTGAATAGTATGACATATGAAAATAACAGGAAATAATTTGTAATACTAACAAATTAGTCAAGGTCAACTTGTCTCCCTTTCTTGAAATATTTTCCTTTTCTGGATAATGGTAGCATGTTGTCATTGTTTCATTATTTTTGAATTTTCTTGTTTGAGTTCTGGACTATTTCTTTTAAAACATTATGGCTTCCAAACACACATTTACCATTAAAATATTCCTTATTTTTTTCACCAATGATATTAAAATTTCTTTACTTCCATGATGGAAAAAGGGGATTTGGATATCAAATATTATTCTAATTTATGCTATTTTAAGCTTAGAAAGCAGCAGGCATTGCTCATTTCTTATATAATGAAATGTAAAATATCAAAAGCCATAATTAATGCTCTGTTCACGGAATTGAACTTTCAGTATTAGGGTGGGTTGAGAAAATATGGCCTGTGTACAAAATAGTTTTTAGCAATTTCCCACTTCTTTATTTGTTTCTGAAGACCTACTTTATGATTATTTGGGGGGATATAGACCCTCTGAGCACTGGAACATTTATTATTTCTTCTTAAACAGCATTTTTACTTTGAAAACAAATGAAAAACAACAAAAACAAAAACTTCTAATCCCTATATTGTTTCCTTAAGGGGTCATGTTGGTTCTCAAACTGTAATGAGATAATATTTGGCACATTGAGACTGTATTTTGTTTCATGATGGGCATGGATGGCTGACCACATTTTACCTGGCACCTGTCTGACAGCATTGTGAGCTTCAAAAAGGGTTTTCATGCTGAATAGAAGCCAATGACACTTTTGTGGATACGATAGAACTTTAACATTGCCTTTTCAGCCTGGTTGGTTTTACTTCTTAAATATATCTTTGATATGCTACATCTGATGCACTTTGGTCTATTGCAGTGATATAGAATTACATCAAGGATTTTGAAAAAACTAAAATCTATATTGAGGTTTTTAAAAAAAATATGGTGTCAATTTTCTCTTCTGATCACATCAGAACTTTAGTTTTATTGTCACTAAATTTGGGCCCTCATAATGAAAAATAGATTGTATTTTTATGTAATTTTTTTAACAGCCTACTTCAATCTCTCTAAGAGATTATACTCTATCAACTTAATCGAGGCATTCATTTAAAATCAGAAATCAGTAGGCATTTTGAAGTCAAATTCTGTCTTTGTGTTAGAGATATGACATTCATATTTGGTCCAAATCTATACACAGAGTCATAGGTTCACAGTGGGAAGAGACTTTTTTTGGGGGTAAATCAATTCGTCTTCTTCTCTAATTGATGAAGAAGCTGAATCTTGGGAAGATTAAGTGACTTGCCTGAGGTCACATAGTAAATGAATGTCTGAGCCATAATTTGAACATAGGTCTTCTGATTCCAAGTCTGAGTCCAGATCTTTCCACTATTTCATGTTGCTTTAACACATGTTGGTGAATTTTGTTTTTTCAGAAAGCCCTATGAATCACATTTGACTATAGGTCTTTAAAGATATTAAATATGCATGTGTATATTACATGTTGTGTAAGAGAAAGAGGTCTTTACATACTTTTTTTCCCAATCCTCACCATTTCTCTGTGATGTTTTCTCTTTAGGTTTTTGCAACACTAATGTCTCCTGGTTTTCCTCCAACCTGTTGGACCATGTATTTTCTGTCTCCTTTGCTGGATCTTTATCCATGTTACATTTACTAATGAGGGATGTTCCCTAAGGCTCAGTTGTATGGCCTCTTCTTTTCTCCCTGTGTCCTTTCACATGGTGATCCCATCACCTCTCATGGATTCAATTATCATCTTTATGTGAATGATCTTAGATCTGCTTATCAAGCTCAACCTCTCTCCTAAATTGTAGATTTGCATTTCTAACCACTTAGTGAACATCTTAAATCAGATGTCCCATAGATGTCTTATCATGTTTAAACTTAAGGTCTTCTTCTTTATCCTCAAACCTTCATCTCTTTTCAGACTTCCCTATTGCTGTGGAGGGCACCACCATACTGCCAGTCACCCAGGCTCCCAGTTGAGACATCATACTTAAAACCATTCTCTAATCATACACCCCTATCTAATCTGTTTCTAAATTTTACCTTTAAAGACACCCCCTTTTCTCTGACACTGCTATAGCACTGGTTCCAGTCCTCGTCACTTTAGTCCTGGACTATTGTAATAATCCTGTGCTCGGCTTCCTTGCCTCATTTCTCCACTTCATTCAGCTGTAAATTGATCTTCTCAAAGTGCAAGTCTGGTCATTTCATACCCCATATTTAGTTCCACCTCAGCCTTTTAGCTTTAGTGCCTTTCTCTGACCTTCAGGATGAAATATAAAGTGCCTTCTTCCTCTTAAAGCCATCCATAACCCAGCCTCCTTCTACCCTTTCCATTTTCTTATCCCCATGAGATCCAGTGACACTGACCTTCATGTAAGACCCCCCCATATCCAGACTCTGAGCTGGCTGATTCCACATACCTATAATTATTTTCCTCCTTTTCCCTACCTCCTGGCCTCCCTGAAGTTTTAGATGAAATCCCATCTTCTATAAGAAACCTGGCCTGATCTCCAATTTATCCTGTATAAATCTTGTTTTTTGCATGGCTAATATCCTGTCGTCTCTTCCATTAGACCGTAAACTCCTTGACAGAAGTGACTATGGTTTACATTTCTTTGTATCCCCAAAATTTAGCACAGTGCCTGACACCTAGACGGCACTCAATTAATGCTTATTGACTTGATGATATAGTGGGGCAGAAGGTATTTTTTATTTCCTTTCTTGCAACTGTACATTTTGGGAGTTGAGGCTAGTGGCAAGTAAAGTTAGAGATATGAGGCTCAGGCTTTCTCAAATTCTTTGATGTAGTTTTCTTCTTAAAATGGAAAATTGCATGACTTTAGATGTTATTGTTTTTTTGGAAAGGGGTTATCCTTTCAAGCATTTACATAGAGAAAAGTACTTGTAAAAGCACTTACAACCTAACTCAGAATTGTATTATAGAATAGTAGCTATTATTTTTAAAGGGGATCATGCTTTCATTCACCTGTGAAATTATACGAATCTGTCTGAACCAATTCAGTCAGAAGGCCAGAATCAAAACTAATAAAATGTAATGTCTTGCCAACTACTAAGCTTATCAAAATTATTAAAACAAATTGTTCTATTTTTTCTCTTCTTAAAAATCAATCAGCATGTTCAAAATAGGAATAAGTAGGATCTACTCAAAAATTATTATATAATTATAAATCAAACAGTTGATCCTGATTAATTAATTATCTACTTGCAAAGAAGCATTTAAAAACCATGATTACTTACAGTAGTTTATTGAAGTGTTTTGAAAATGACTAATTACAATGTGTGACATAAATGAAAATCACATTACAAGGAAAAAGAATTCTTTATTAGAATCCAGTTATCTTTTCATCTCACTTCTAGATGTGTTGTTACCTATAACTATATCCAAAATTTACTCTCTAGGAGTCTTTTTGAGCAAAAGGACTATTTCATATACATATCTTGGTATATTCCCCAGGCCCTGGCACAATGCTGGATGCATAAGGAGGTATTTGATGCTTTTGATTGATTGGTTTACTGGATACAGTAATTATCAAAATACATTTGGTTTAATCACTAAATATTCAAATTCTGAATCTATTCCATCAAATTACAATTCATCTGCTAACATCTTAATTGTTGGAAGAAATGGAGCAAGTGATGATGTATATGAATATGAGACTATGTATATATGTGTAACATAAACATATACACAGAAACACTGTCTCCTTTCTCTGGCTTTTTCTTTCTGTACACACACACACACATACACAAACACACACACACAATCACCTGTGTGTGGAACACTACAGTTAAACCTTTTTAAAGTTTTCCTCTTAACACATTTGATGGTGCCTTCCCAGGCTAGGTGGCATTCCACTTCTCTCTGATATTTTCCTTTTCAAAATTCATTTACAGGTCTCTTTGGGGGTAGATCTATATTATATTGCTTGTTTTATGATCTTTTTAAGTTAGGAAGCTATCAGTCCATTTATAACCTAAAATATTCCAAAAGTTATGCTATAAGAGGTTGGGCCAACCCAGCTTTTCTTTCTGTCTGTATTCCTTCCAAAACTTTGTTTGGTTTTCATTGAATATTCAGTCTGTTTTTTTGAGAAGGCTCCAGCTGCTTGTCTTTTTGTTCCTAGCAGGTGGATTTGTTAAAAGATCATATAGCTATCTTACATTCTTGGGGGAAGTGGAACAGGAAAGAGAGCAAGCATTTATGTAGTGCTTACTATGGAATAGGTACTTAAGTACTAACCACTTAAAAATGTTATCTCTCTTGATCCTCACAAAAATTCTGCAAGGTAAGTGCTATTATTATCTCCATTTTAAAGATGATTAATCTGAGGCAGGCAGAGGTTACATGACTTGTCCAGGATCACATAGCTAGTAAGTGTCTGGGACTGGATTTGAACTCAGGTCCTCCTAGCTACAGACCTAACACTCTATCCACTGTATCACCTAATTGCCTAAATTATATTGACACTAAAATTCTTTTGTATCTTCCATTATTATCAGCTCAAATTATCACCTCTATACAGATAATGAGTTTTATACCTTCTGTCTACTCTATCTCTCCCTTCAGCATCTAGACCACATTTTAAATTGATTTCCAGACCTTTCCCCTTAGATTTTTTTATTAGCACATCAGATTCAGAACTGGATTGATCATTATCATTACTTGTTTCACAGGTAAATGGAAGGTAACAAGGAGCAATAGAAAATGGGAAGTTGATTGATAACTATCAAAGATTTAGAATTGGAGGTACCTTAAAGGTATGACTCCGTTATATTACATATGAGGAAACTGAGGCTTAGAGAGATTAAGTGATTTGTCCAGGATCAGAGCAAAAAATCCAAGATTCAAACCTAGTTCTTTTGATTCCAAATCTAAAATCCAAAATTCCCTTTTTCTTGTTCTTAGTTCTCTCTCTCTCTCTCTCTCTCTCTCTCTCTCTCTCTCTCTCTCTCTGTCTCTCTCTGTCTCACTTATCTCTCTGTGTCTCTGTCTCGATCTCTCTTTTTAAAAAAATAACTGTCATTTTCCAATAACAATCACTGAAGCCCTTTAATAACTCTTATTTGTTACAAATAAATTAAATTAATCAACCAACCCAGTGACTGTATCAGAAAATATGTGCCTCATTCTAAACCTGCAGTCTGCTACCTATCTGCCAGTCTTCTGCTCAGCCTCTGAAATGATGATTGGTCACTGCATTGATCAAAATTCTTAAGTCTTTTAATGGCATTTTCCATTATGTAACTGAGGTCTTCATATAGATTGTTCTTCTAGTTTAGCCTACGTAACTCCACATCAGTTCATATAAATTGGGCCATGTTTCTCAGAATCCTTAAGATTCTTTATTTCTAATGGCACAATAATATTTCAATACATTTGTATAGCATGATTTGTTTAGCCTTTCTCCAGTCAACAGGAAGCCACTTCCATTTTTTTTCTAGTGTCCTTTCCTGCCTTTTTCTCAGCCCAAAAATATGAATTCCTTTGCCTGGCATTTAAGGACTCTGCTTTTCCAAAATAACAGGATCATGAATTTAAGTTGAAAGATAGCTTAGAGGTCATCACATACAACTTTCTTATTATACAGATGAAGAAACTGAGGCAGAGAGAGGGCAAGTGATTTGCCCAGGCTCACACAGCTAATAAGAGTCTAAGGTCAAATGTGAACCCAGTTTTTCCTGAATCCAAATCCAGTGCTCTGTATCCTATACCAAACTGGCTCTTACTATAAGCTGCTTCTCACTATACCAGCTTACCTTATTTCACATCATTCCCTTTTTTGAATATACATTTCAGTCCAACTGGAATCCTAGTTGTTTCCAAATCATATGTGCATACATACACAGATAGCCTATAGGCTATCTTGTATGCCTGGAATTTACTTTCTCTTCTACTTTTCAGAATCCTCTTACTTCAAGGCTCAGCTAAGTACAACTTCCCTAATTGCCCAGTTGAAAGTAATATCTCCTTTCTCAAAATTCCTTGCAACATGCAAGTTAGGAGATCTCCTGTGTCCCTATCACTTTCCCCCTTCTATTACATTTATTTGTGTTGAAGGCATATCTGATTCCCACTCAAATAGAAAGTAATCTCCTGGAGAGAGGCATTGGGTCCTTTTTTTCTTTTTTTAATCTTTGTGCCTTCAACACCTAGCACAGAACCTTCGATGTTGTTGTTGTTCAGTCATTCACATGTATCCAATTCTCTATGACCTGGAATGAGGTTTTCTTGGCAAAGAGGCTGGAGTGTTTTGCCATTTCCTTCTCCAGTGGATTAAGTAAAACAGAATTAAAAGAATTTCCTAGGGTCACACCACTAGTGAGCATCTGAGGCTGAATTTAAACTATGGCTTTCCTGATGCCAGGTCCAGTGCTCTATCCAGTGAGCTACATAACTCCTTTCTATATATCACCTTACATATGGTAGACACTTAATAAATGTTTTCTTATTGACTGTTTGGTTATTCTATGTTAGAAAGGTGTGATTTTATTATTTATGAAACCATGACCCTTTAATCAGATTTCAAGATCCCTTGAAACCTGTAGTTTCCCTTTTTATCCCTCTCTCATGCTTCATGAAGTTGTAGAGAGGCAGTATAATACTGTGACTCCTTTTCTTCAGGAGGTATTTTAAGCATCTTGTTGTTATGAGGAATGACAAAGCTAGCCTTCCTATCTTTTTTCATCTGAGCATAAAACATTCTCAGAACAGCCACTCTCCTTTCTTTGGAAGCCCCACCCTCTGTTTAAACAATTTGAACCCTAGTGCTGTCCTCATGTGCCCTTTGAGCAAAGAGAGCTTTTTGAATCCACTAACATCTGGAGATCACTCAATGCAGAAGGGTGCTCTAAGAAATGCCTGTTTTGAGATACTATTATTATTCTCAAATAATTTTGGAAGAAATAAGAAAACATATTTCTTTGTGGTAGTAGGAGAAAAAGTGGGAGAGACTTTGGAGGAAAAAATGCATTTAGGGTAGGAATGTTCCACCATAGAAGCCCCTCTTTGGTCTTCCTCCACATAGAAACTTCATTCTCCTCCCCAAATTTTTCAGATGCCAATCCTTCAACTTGAAAACAAGAGACACCAGCCAAGTGCCTAAGAATCCCAAATAGCTCATGATATCTAACAGTTTTTCTTGAGTTCACATATCTATGGCCCAGACATTCTTTTTAGGGAGGAGTTAGTCCTCAGATGACTTGAAAAGAAACTTGAGTGGGCAGGTCATTTGAACTTGATTTCAACTTGACACAGTAGGTGATTCCCAGAGACTGAAGAAAAGCATATTTATTTGGAAAACAAAAGCCAGTAGTTCAGTGATTTAATTATTCAAACAATACATACATACATATTTATACATAAATATCTCTATGACTTTTTAAAAGCGAAGTCTCAATGTTACCATGTGGGACATGATATGAACTGTAAAAGTGAGATCAGAAAGTCTGTTTCTTTTCACTTGGAGTGGAGGGGCGGGAGGAGGACAGTGGTGAAAAAATACATGCAACAATTTGAAATGTTGAAAGCCTGCTAGCAGTAAAGGCTCTATAAAGGCTGCTGGTGATGGGGAGAGCATACATTTATTTATTCATTTAAAAAACATTTATTTTTTAGTTTTCAATATTCATTTCTATAAGATTTTGAGTTATAAATTTTCTCCCTGTCTCTCCCCTACTCCCACCCTAATATAGCAAGCATACTGAATACCCCTTCCCCTCATCTGTTCTCTCTTGTGTCTTCCCCCATCCTTTCCCCTTATTTTCTTGTAGGGCAAGATGGATTTCTATACCCCATTGCCTGTATAACATTTCCCAGTTGCGTGTAAAAAAAAACCCAATTTTTTAAACATTTGTTTTTAAAAATTTGAGTTCCAGATTCTTTTCCTTCTTCCATTCTCACCCACCCCCACTGGGAAGACAAGCAATTCAATAGAGGTTGTACATGTGTAGTTAACACAAAACATTTCTATAGTAATTATATTTTGAAGGCTGACTATATTTCCCTACATCCTATCTCCCCATTTATTCTATTTTATCCTTTGACACTGTCCCTTTTCAAAAGTGTTTACTTTTAACTACCCTCTCCCCCAACCTGCCCTCCCTTCTATCATCCCCCCTCTTGTTCCCTCCCCCTTACTTTCCTGTAGGGCAAAACAACCAGTTGAGTGTGTATATTATTCCCTCCTTAAGCCAAATCCAGTGAGAGTAGAGGGCATACATTTAGAACAAATCGGAAATTGTATAGTGATGAAATTTTATCTTTTCAACCAAAAAAAATATGTTCTTATTTGGAAGGGGAATAAAGCATTTCTGTCAATAATGGTCTCAAGATAAGAACATAGCTTTGCTTTTAAACAGAACTATGAAGGAAGAGCAAAGTTATTTCTTTACTTCTGTACTGTTTCTTGGATGTCTGGTCACAATATAGGGTTACAGGAATCTCTGTGGAATGGCATGCTAGTTAAACAGAGAAACTGAAATTCAGGTATACATTCACTTTCTTCTGCCTTTATCCGTTATGTACTTCATTATTCTCGTCTATAAAAGGATGCTTTATAATACTTAAATTATCTATATCTATAAATGTTTATGGCTCTCTCACTCAGTACACACACACACACACACACACACACACCCAGGTTAAAGAATCTTTAAATTTCCCATTGACACTTGTAAATTCATGGATAATTATTTAAAGAATTTAGAATGAACCATTAATGTAGAAGTAAACTGCTTTTTACTTTTAGGTCTAATAATTTCATTATTTTAGTTGTCCATCTGTTTTGACACTTCTTTTACCTTTTTGGTTATTTCTATCTTTTCTTTGCCTTTCTAGTCTTTTCCAACAAATGTTTCCCCCTTCCTCTTCCCCTTCACCATCTTCTTTCCTCTTTTTTTTCCTGTTCTTTCTTCTACCTCCTCTCCTTTCATCTACCTCCCTTTCTAAATATTTCCTTTCCCTACAACTCTTACTATTTCCTCTGTATACATAAATATATCTAAAGAGTAAAATGTCTGTAAGTAGGTAAAATAATATTAATGAAAGTAAAGCAAATAGTATAATTCATGTGATATATTTTTTTATTCTCCTGTGCTCCAGAAGAATTCCTACAAGTAGAACTGAATTTTTATTTGTTTGTATCTTTTATTGTTAAAAAGAAAAGTCTATTTTAAAAAGAGAGATCAGGAGCATTGCCACAAATTAAGATTTTTCAGTCCAAAGTTGGTTTGTAACAACAACAACAACAGAACATGTTTGTGAGACTAAGTTAAATTCTTATCAACTCCACAAAAAGAATTTGGCAGAGGAGAGAGGATGGCATGCATAGATAAAGATAAATCAGCTAAATGTTTCATGGCTGCCTCTTCATGGACTCAACATTCCATCTTCTGTTTCTTTGGATTGTCTGGCCTTCTCCCATGCCTGGGAAGCTCTCTTTCCTTATGTCAAACTTTCCTCAAGTATAAGTTTTAAAGGTAGTACCTTTTACAAAAGTCCTTTCTTGATTTACTCCATGTTTAGTGATTCCTCCTACTAAAATTACACTGAATTTATTTTGTGTTTATTAGTAATCTCCTTGCCAAAATCACATTGTATTTTTCACTCTGTGCTTATTGCTTTCCCTTAGTTTACTTTAAGTTCCATTAATCCATGGTTTTTTAAATTTTTTTTAAATCCCCATTGCTTCACACATTTTAGGTGTGTAAGTAATGCTTGTTGAATTGAATTGAATAGGCGTTTTAGCAATCTTGTTATGGTCCTCAGGAAGTAGAGATGCATCACTATTTGATGACCCCTATTGAGAGACATAAAGGCAGCTCTTTGTAGAACTAATTTGGCTGATCAGAAAATGTACTGTATTCTTAGAGGATGTATCTGAAACATGATGAATGGCCTGCCAACACTTATCAAGCCAGCCTACTAATACCCACTTATGTTGATTCACATGGGAATGAGTGATACTGCCAACAGAAGGCTACAATGAATAGAATCTAAGTCTAAATCCCAGCTGAAACAAAACAAACATAGGAGCTTTAATTGATTGCAAGCTTAATATGGTTCAAAAGCATGATAAAGTTAACATGATCTTAAGCTGTTTTTTAAAGAAGCACTCCAACATCCTAAAGGAAGGCGTTCCATTGTACTGTGCTACTACATCTGAAGCATCACATTCAGTTTGGGGGGGTGCCACATTCAAAAGAGGAATAATGATATGTGTTGAGAATGAAGGTGCAGAGTCTGAAGACAATGTTTTTATAAGAAATATTTGAAACAAATGGAGAAGTTTAGTATGGAGGAGAGCTGATCTGGCTAATGTAGACTGGCTAAGGAAGGAACATAATTGTCTTCACATATTTCAAGGGCTATCATATGTAAGATGGACTGAATTTGTTCTGTGTAACTTCAAAGAACAATACCATGGCTAATTAGTAGAAACTAGGAGAAACTGACTTGAGCTTTAAATTAGGAAGAACTTAATACTGTTTAGTATTGCTGAGAAATAGAATAGGTTTCCTTGTTGAAGTAGGGAACTTAGGTGGTGCAGTGGATAGAGTTCTGGTGAGGAAAATCCATCTTTGTGAGTTAAATTCTGGCCTCCAACACTTACTAGCTATGTGATCTTCAGCAAGTCACTTAACCCTGTTTGTCTCAGTTTCCTCATCTGTGAAATGAACTGAAGAAAGAAATGGCAAACCACTCATGTATCTTTGCCAAGAAAACCCCAAATGGGGTCATGAAGAGTAGGATACAACTGAAAAATGAATGGTAACAAATGTTGTAAAGTAGTTTTCAATCACTGTTCACATAGACTGTGATAAATTGCCTTCTAGGAAAATCATAAAAGGACATTCTGACCCTTGGTAGAGTATTAGACTAGATGACTTCCAATGTTCCTTTTAGCAATGGATTTTAATCACACTTCACAAGTTATTGGTAACTACTTCATAATCCTAAACAACCCCCCTCCCACAAGCTCATTAGAAAATTATCCAGAGGCTTCTATTATAAGGGCATTTTTCTTCCATTTTTGCCTTCATATGCTTTGCACCAGCATAGTGCCTCTCATATAGTATACATTTCTACATATGAATATATACTTATACACATACTTTAAATCTCATCTGTTAGAATGTTAGTACTTAAACACTTGTTAATTGTCACTTACTGAACACATAATAAATCCCTGAATGAACTACAACTATATATCAGGGAGACTTTCTATTCTAATGACTTGGAACAGAGGTATATTGAGCCTCATTAACATTTGAGGTGCAAAAAGAACTAATCTCATTAATCCTTACAGTATTTGCTGAATTCAGTAGAACTGGGAAAGGGACTTCACCTGTGTTATTTCATTGATATGGGAAACTTTGGTTAGGGAAATAATATTGATTGGTATTTTCTCTATATTCTCTACATCTAGGTCTTCCTTTATCCAGCTTCTTTAAAGATGCTTCATATTTATAATGTGTGTGTGTGTGTGTGTGTGTGTGTGTGTTTGTGTGTGCACAAACACCCTTATGCAGTGGCGTACCCTTGTCTTTATTAATTTGTTAAAGATGACACTATATCATAACTTTTATAAGAAAAATTATATACTAGTTACAGAACCCTTGAAGACCCAAGTTTAATTAAACAAATATTTTAATTACTTCTCTGAAGGTAAAGCTGAAATAAAGTTTTCCCTTAGCATTAAGATTAAAAAAAACAACGCGGACTTTGGTAGATCTCTGATTTCACTGGTATGAATATTTCTCTATCAATGCATATTAAATCATTCTAATCGCTCACTCTGTACAATTGTCATTCTTGTCTTGGTGTAAACCTTCCTGGAGAACTGACCCAATTCAAAGAACTCCCTCCCTCTGGCTGTTTGAATACTTTTGAAGGATAAATGCCTCACTCCTGCTGTTCATAGGTTGTCTCTAACTCTGGCTCTAAGATTAGACTCAATTAATTTGCAGTTATTCGTGGATATCACTTATATTTCATTTCCTCTCACAAGAAAATACTTGGCACTATGATAGGGACTATTTAAATCTAAAGAATAAACCTATGCATAAGGCATCTTTAGGATTTTTGTTTGCCATGCCAATATTGAGAAGCAGCTAAGTGTTGTGGATAAAGAACTGTCTTTTAAGTTCAGAAATATCTGTGTACCAAGCTCTCTTCTGAGATATACTGGCTGTGTGACCTTAGTTAAATGCTTATTTCCCTTGTATCATCATCATTTTTCCTTCTGAAATTGGTTCTATGAAATTCTTAGCCACACAGCCACTGAACAATATTGCTTTTTGAAAAATGGACTTTTATGTCATTATTTGGGAATCTTTTTTTGACTCTGAACTGAAGTTTTCCATGAGACTTAGGGGAATATTTGCCTGCTTTACTATGTCTCTTTTGATATTCGTACTCAATGAGTTGCTTGAATACAGTTATATTCATAATTATATCTGAGAGTCTGTAAAATTTTAAAATATGCAGGGGAGAAACCTTGTCTGAGGGAGAACTTGAAGGCTAAATTTCCCATATCCCATACTTCTTTGAAAACAAACAAAAGGTAAAAAATGAGTAATTCTTTGAACCTTTTAGTGAGATGAGTGATTGAGAGAATCTGAAAATCATTTGCAACTGTTTAGTTATTATTTAATGTTTACATCACAGAAAACCCTTGATATGTCCATAGACAATTCTCATCATAATTTTATTGACATGATCACATAGGTATTTGTGATGGTAGATGCTTGTTTCTTCATAGTTTTTGGAGGAAATGTCTGTTGGAATCATCTGCTCTGAGATATTTTAAAAACTGATTCCTGAGTACTTTTAGAATTTGTTGCCTCCTGTTACATTTTATTTTTTAAAATTAATTTATTAGTTTAGTTTCAATTAACAAGATTCAATTCCATAGTTCCTTGATTTTCAGATTTCCTTTATTTCCCTCCCCCCTCCACCCACGACAGCATATAGGCCAGTATAAGATCTGCAAATGCATTCATATTAGACATTATTTCAATTACAAAGGTGTATTGTATTAGGTGGGATGAAAGATGGTAAGGAAGAAATAAAACCAAACGACAAAAAGAAAAAGATTATTTAGTTTGCTTCCATCAGGATTCAGGCTCAGTTCTTTCTAGTTATATCTCTGGATGGCGCTTTTCTCACTTATACTGAGTCTTTCGGGATTGATTTATATCACTGCATTGCTGAAAAGAGTCCAGTCTGTCATAGTTGGTCATCACAGATATGGTATGTCTGTGTTTGTATACAAATTTCTTCTGATTCTACTCTTCTCGCTCAGCATCAGTTTGTATAAATCTCTCCAGGTAATTGTGAAATCCATCACCTCCTCGTTTCTTATAACACAATAATATTCCATTACATTCATATACCACAACTTGTTTAGCCATTCCCCAATTGATGGGCACCCCTTTAGTTTCCAATTCTTTGCAACCACAAAAAGGGCTGCTAAAATATTTTTGTACATATGGGTCTTCCTCCCACTTGTATGATCTCTTTGGGATATAACCCTAGAAGTGGTATGGCTGGGTCAAAGGGTATGAAATTATTTATAATCCTTTGGGCATAATTCCAGATTGCTCTCCAGAATGGTTGGATAAGTTCATAACTCCACCAGCAATGTATCAGTGTTCCAATTTGTCCACATCCTCTCCAGCATTTGTCACTTTCTTGTTTTGTCATTTTAGCCAATCTGACTGGAGGGATGTGGTATCTCAGAGTTGTTTTGATTTGCATTTCTCTAATTAATAGTGATTTAAAGCATTTCTTCATATGCTTATAGATATCTTTAATTTCTTTCTCTGAAAACTGCCTTTTCATATCCTTTGACCATTTATCAATTGGGGAGTGACTTGTATTCTTATATTTGGCTCAATTCTCTATAAATTTTAGAGATGAGTCCTTTATCAGAGACACAAGTTGTAAAAATTCTTTCCCAATTTCCCACCTCCCTCTTGATCTTGGTTGCATTGGCTTTGTTTGTACAGAAGCTTTTCAATTTAATGTAATCAAAATTATCCATTTTGCATTTTATAATGCTCTCTAATTCTTGTTTGGTCTTAAAATCTTCCCCTCTCCACAAGTCTGTCAGGTAAACTATTCCTTGTTTTCCCAAGTTGCTTACAGTATCATCCTTTACACCTAGATCATGCACCCATTTAGACTTGATTTTGGTTTATGGTGTTAGATAGTGATCTATGCCCACTTTCTGCCATATTGTATTCCAGTTTTCCCAGCAGTTTTTGTCGAATAGTGCATTCTTATCCCAAAAACTGGGGTCTTTGGGTTTATCGAACAATAAATTACTATATTCATCAACTGCTGGGTCTCCTGCACCTAATCTATTCCATTGGTCTACTACTCTACACCTCTTCCAGTACCAAGCAGTTTTCATGACTGCTGCTGTATAATACAGATTGAGATCTGGCATAGCTAGTCCACCTTCCCTGGCGTTTCTTTTCATTAATTCCCTTGATATTCTAGACCGTTTGTTTTTCCAAATAAATTTTGTTAATATTTTGTCTAACTCTACAAAGTAGTTTTTTGGTAAATTGATTGGTATGGCACTAAATATATAGTTTAGTTTGGGTAAAATTGTCATTTTTATTATATTAGCTCGACCCAGCCACGAGCAATTGATATTTTTCCAACTATTTAGATCTGTTTTTATTTGTGTGAGAAGTATTTTGTAGTTGTGATCATATAGATTCTGGGTTTGTTTTGGCAAGTAGATTCCCAAATATTTTATAATGTCTACAGTGACTTTAAATGGGATTTCTCTTTCTATCTCTTGTTGAGTTTTATTAGAGATGTACAGGAATGCTGAGGATTTATGTGGGTTTATTTTATATCCTGCAACTTTGCCAAATTTATTTATTGTCTCAAGTAGTTTTTTACTTGATTCTCTGGGATTCTCTAAATATATCATCATATCATGAGCGAAGAGTGATAGCTTGGTCACTTCTTTGCCTAATTTGATTCCGTTGATTTCTTTTTCTTCTCTAATTGCTACTGCTAGTGTTTCTAGTACCAGATTGAATAAGAGGGGTGATAGTGGACACCCTTGTTTCACTCCTGATCTTATTGGAAAGGCTTCTAGTTTATCCCCATTGCATATAATACTTGCTGGTGGTTTTGAATAGATGCTATCAACTATTTTAAGGAAGGCTCCATTTATTCCTATACTTTCTAGTGTTTTTAATAGGAATGGATGTTGTACTTTGTCAAAAGCCTTTTCTGCCTCTATTGAGATGATTATGTGGTTTCTGCTAGTTTTATTGTTGATATGCTCAATTATACTGATGGTTTTCCTAATATTAAACCATCCTTGCATTCCTGGAATGAATCCTACCTGATCAAAGTGTATTATTTTTGTGATAAGTTGTTGGAGTCTTTTGGCTAATATTTTATTTAGAATTTTTGCGTCTAAATTCATGAGGGAAATTGGTCTATAATTTTCTTTCTTTGTCTTATCTCTTCCTGATTTAGGAATCAGTACCATATTTGTGTCATAGAAAGAGTTTGGTAGGACTCCTTCTTCACTAATTTTCCCAAATAGTTTGTAGAATATTGGAATCAATTGTTCTTTAAATGTTTGATAGAATTCACTAGTGAACCCATCTGGCCCTGGAGATTTTTTCCTAGGGAGTTCATTGATGGCTTGTCTGATTTCTTTTTCTGAGATGGGATTATTTATGTAATTCACTCTTCAGTTAATCTGGGCAACTTGTGATTTTTAAAATATTCATCCATTTCACTAAGATTGTCATATTTATATGCATACAATTGGGAAAAATAATTCCTCATTATTTTTTTGATTTCCTCTTCATTAGAGGTAGATTCACCCTTTTTATTTTTGATACTCATAATTTGGTTTTCTTCTTTCTTTTTTTTATCATATTGACTAAGGGTCTATCAATTTTTTTGATTTTTTCATAAAACCAGCTCTTAGTTTTATTTATTAATTCAATAGTTTTCTTAATTTCAATTTTATTAATCTCACCTTTGGTTTTCAATATTTCTAATTCAGTACTCAATTGGGTATTTTCAATTTGTTCTTTTTCTAGCTTTTTCAATTGCATGTCCAATTCATTGACCTCCCTTTTCTCTAATTTATTCATGTATGCACTCAGGGATATAAAACTTCCCCTGAGAACTGTCTTTAGTGCATCCCACAAATTTTGGTATGTTGTCTCATTATTATCATTCTCTTGAATGAAATTATTGATTATTTCTATAATTTCTTCTTTGACCCATCCATTCTTTAGGATTAAATTGTTTAATTTCCAATTAGTTTTTGGTCTATCTTTCCCTGGCCCTTTATTGCATATAATTTGTATTGCATCATGATCTGAGAATGATGCATTTAATATTTCTGCCTTTTTGCACTGGATTGTGAGGTTTTTGTGCCCTAGTACATGGTCTATTTTTGAGTATGTATCATGCGCTACTGAAAAGAAAGTAAATTCCTTTTTATCCCCATTCAGTTTTCTCCAGAGATCCATCATATCTAGTCTCTCTAAGATTCTATTCACCTCCTTAACTTTTTTCTTGTTTATTTTGAGGTTAGATTTATCGAGTTCAGAGAGGGGGAGATTAAGGTCCCCCACTAGTATAGTTTTGCTATCAATTTCTTCCTCTAATTCCTTTAACTTCTCTTCTAGGAATTTGGATGCTGTACCACTTGGTACATATATATTAAGTAGTGATATTGCTTCATTCTCAATGGTGCCTTTTAGTAGGATATAGTTTCCTTCCTTATCTCTTTTAATTAGATCTATTTTTGCTTTTGCTTTATCTGAGATAAGTATTGCTACCCCTGCTTTTTTACTTTAGCTGAGGCATAATAAATTTTACTCCATCCTTTTACCTTTACCCTGTGGGTATCCCTTTGTTTCAAATGTGTTTCTTGTAGACAGCATATTGTAGGATTATGGTTTTTAATCCATTCTGCTATCCACCTCTGTTTTATGGGAGAGTTCATCCCATTCACATTCACAGTAATGATGACTATCTGTCTCTTTCCCTCCATCCTATTCTCTCCCCTGTTTATGTTTTTGTTTCTTCCTTCTCCCTTCCCCTCCTTGAAGTTTTCCCTTTTGACTGCCCCCTCCCTCAGTGTTCCCACCCAGTGACCCCCCCTTCTTAACCTACCCTCTCCCTTTACTACTATTTCCCTCCCTTCTAATCCCCCCAATTTGGTCTCCTCCTTTTCACCCCCTCTTACCCTTCCACTGTCTATAGGACACAATAAATTTTTATACTTATCAGAGTAAATTACTCCCTGTTTGATTCCAAACCAATGAGAGTAAATTTCATACAGTGTTCCTCTCCCTCCCTCCTTTTCCTCTATTTAATGATTTATGTGTCTATTCACATTAGAATCTTAAACTTCACTGATTAATTTGATCCCTCTTTGGACCAGAACCAGTGAGAATAGTGTTTAAATGATATTCTTCTCCCTCTTTCTTTCCCCTCTTTTGTAGTGTGTTTTGATGTCTCTTCAGATGGCATATTTTACTTTTTTCCTAGCTCATCCTTTCCTTTTTCCCATTGCAGTCTCTTTGATTCCCTTAATAGTCTTTTTTTTTTTAACTTCATGTTAGTGCATTCATACCCACACCCTCTATCTAAGTATTACCCTTTAGAGGGTCATGATAATCATATAGATTTCGAATATTGACAGTTAGCAGCTCCACATATAGGGATGTGAACATTTTGCTCTTGTTGCATCCCAAGTAATGAGCATGTGTTTGTGGGTGTGGGTGTGGGTGTGTGCCCTTATGCATGTGTGAGTCTGTGTTTCCCTTGTTTATCTTTTTATATCTTTCTGGAGTCTTGTAATTGGGGATCAGATTTTCCATTGAGCTCTGGCTTTTTCATCCGAAAAGTCTGGAAGTCTCTTATTTCATTAAATGACCATCTCCTTGCCTGAAAGATTATGCTCAGTTTTGCCGGGTAGTTAATCATTGGTTGTAGTCCTAGCTCTCTTGCCCTATGAAATATCAAATTCCAGTCCCTCCAGTCTTTTAATGTAGAAGCTGCTAGGTCCTTTGTGATCCCAGCTGTAGTTCCTCGGTATTTGAATTGTTTCTTTTTGGCTGCTTGTAGAATTTTTTCTTTAATCTTGTAATTCTGGAATTTGGCTACTATATTTCTTGGAGTTTTCAGTTTGGGATCTCTTTCAGGAGGAGTCCGGTGAATTCTATAGATAGCTATTTTATCTTCTGATTCCAGGCCCTCAGGACAGTTTTCTTTGACAATCTCTTGGAGGATGTTGTCTAGACTGCTTTTTTCATCGTGGCTTTCTGGTAGACCAATAATTCTTATGTTGTCTCTCCTGGATCTGTTCTCTAGGTCAGTTATTTTTCCAGTGAGATATTTTACATTTTCTTGCAATTTTTCGATCGTTTTTTTTTTTTTATTGACTCCAGCTGCATCATGGAGTTCTGAGTTTCAGTTTGATTGTATCTAATTTTTAGGGAATTATGGTCTTCAGTTAGTTTTTGAAGTTCCCTTTTTAGGGAGGTATTTTCTCCAATTACTTCACTAATTTTACTTTTTAAGGATTTGTTTTCTTCACTGAGACTTTTTTACAGGTTGGTCACTGCTTCCATGATTTGGTCTTTAAAATTTTTCTTAAGCTCCTCCAGGAATGCTATTTGGGCTTGAGACCAGATCATGTTTCCTTCTGTGGTCTCAGGTGTGGGTAGAGAGTCTATATTGTCTTGTGTATTTAGTTGTTCTTCACCTACATAGTAAAATAGACTTTCTTGCCTTCCCCTTCTCCTTCTCAGCTTCCTTCTTTCCCATTGTGACTTCCTGTTTTTTAGTTTCTCAGATTATGAGTTTAGGGCCTGATCTTTGATTTTGAATACCTCTGGGTGGTTAGTTTATGGCTAAGTCAGGGAAATCAGTGAGGGATGTAGATGTGTATGTGGGGGTGTGTCTGACCACTTCAGATTTCTGCCTCTATACCCCTGGGCTCTAAGTAGGCTTTTGTTGGTGAGGTGAGGTGGGGCTTGTTGTGACCCCTCCCTCTCTTCTCTTCATACTCCTGGCTGTCTCAGTTACACCCCTTCTTGGAGACTCAAGCCTGAGTCTATTTCCATTAACTTGGGATTTCAATCTGGGTGGGGGACTTATTGGGTTTCCTGCTTCATGAAGGGGGGATGGGAGGATCAGAGCAGCTAGAATTTACTTTGCTATTCCAGCCCCTGTATTATATAGGCAGGCAGTTTCTAAACTTACAGGTTGGGGGCTGAATGCAGCCGGAGAAGCCACTCTCTCCACTGGGGCCCTGACTCTCCTCCCTGGCTCCAATGATCCTTCCCCTCTGTGAGATGACTGTGATTTGTCCTTAGTAAGTCTGCAGGCTGGGGCTTTTTCTGTCTCTGGTGTAGTCTGCTTGTCTGCTCTTAGGTCTGAGCTGTGCAGACCCCACACGCTCTGCGCTCGACCAGTCCGGACACACTGGGCAACCTCCTGGGCTGGACTCTGCCATGCTCTGTCTTCCAGTGGGCTCCATCACTTCAGAATCCACTCAGATTCCTTTGAGACTTAGTGACCGAGGAGCTGAGCGAGGTTACTGCTTCCTTTCCGCCATCTTGGCTCTGCCTCCCACTCCTGGTGAGACATGTCACTCATTACTGAAGAACTTGTATTTTGGAATCCTGAAGCAATCCTCTTATTGGTTCCTTGGTTCCTTTGACTTCAGTAACCCTGCCACTTTGTCCTAGGCATATCTGTGCTGATAATTCTGGAATCCCCACAGCTGCTGGTGTTCTGGGGTTCCTCCAGCCGGCTCCTGTTATATTTTATTTACTTGTTCATAAAGTAAGTGGTGAACAAGACAGTCAAGGAGCAGAAGGCAGTCAAGTATTTGATTAATATGTAATTATATCTGCATGAACATTTATATCTACACATAAATATAGGCATGTATAGGTCTTTCTGCCCTTCATTTTTGGAAGGGTAATTTTCTATTTAAAATAAAATTTGGGGGTGGCTAGGTGGCATAGTGAATAGAGTGGTGGCCCTGGAGTCAGAAGGACTGGAGTTCAAATCTGGCCTCAGACACTTAACACAAAACTAGCCATGTGACCTTGGGCAAGTCACTGAACCCCGATTGCCCTGCCTTCCCCCTCCAAAAAAAAAGCAAAAAAAAATAAAATTTGAACTTCCAGGACATAGATTGTGTTAGTACATTTTAAGCTACTTGGAAAAATGTAATAGCTTTTAAAAATGATATATGTATTGTTATATTAATTGCATTAGTAAAGATCAAAATAGCATGCTATTAATTCTTTGTAGTTAATGCACCTTCCTGGATTAGGAGTCTATTAGTAAAACTTGACTGAATGTATGTGATGATAGTATGCAGAAATCAAAATGAAGGCATGGATAAGCAACATATTTATTCATCCATTGTGAAGTCCTGGCCTTGAACTCCCCCTCACCATACCCCATTGTTGATAAGAAATCAGAATTACCCAGAACCACAACACTGTATTGATAACTCAATGATCTTTTTTCTTAAAGAAGGCATGCAGAATATATCTTCCACATAAAGCTTAATGAGCATTTGAACATAATTAATTCATACACATGTGGTGTTACATCTTCAGTTTTCAAACAATAAAAAGCTTTAAAATAGTATTGATGATCTTATTGAAGGGGATATGGGGGAAAGATTGCATTTTATTTGAACAAGTTGCATTTTAGGAACAAAACTGATTTTTTATTTTATTTTAGAGAGAGATGGTATCTGACAGCCGTTAACTGTGACTAATCCCCCATTATGTTTTCTACAGTTGTTTTCCTTCTTTAACAAATGAAAAGAAATGAACTGTAGGTAGAAACCTTCCTGTGAAATCCTCCTGTGCCTGTCTCCACTGGCAGTGGTTTAGAATAGGTACAGGAGTTTTAGGAGACTCTGAGAAATAGAGGAAGACATTTTATCTTTAGATGGACTCCTGTCTCATCTTGGAATCATTTGCTTTCAGTAGTAGCGCTTAAGAAGCTTCACTCCCCACTATTTTATGAATTAGATACATCAAAACCTCATTTTTACTGTCACTCAGATGCCAAAAAAAGGGGGGGAGAGGAAATTTTGCTTTAGACAGCTCTGTCAGTGCTTATTGATATTGTCCTTATGAAACATGTAGAAATCTTGACATTCAATACAATTCATTTTGGCATGACTAAATTGCTTACTGTTTTAAGTCATTAGGACTAATTCTTTAATTAGCTGCCTTTAGAGAAAACAGGAAAAAATCCATAATTTTTATCTGTGTTTATCTTAATTTTCAACTGATTTTATTTTTAAAATTTAATTTAAAATCAGAATGAAAAAGTTAAAAAATTAGATTGTCTCTGATATGAATAAGTTATATGGGGATAGGGTTGGCTAGTGTTGTGATCTTTTACAAATTCATGTCTTTGAATATCTTTGATTTATTTTCTCTTAAAATTAAAGGGAAAATAAGAACCAATTTTAGATTTATTTTTAAAGTGGTCCATCCTCCTACTTTTTGCCAAATATTCAGAATCCTATCTTTACTCTTCATCTCTCCCCCAACACACTTTAAAAACCTTTTAAAACTCTGTTACTTCCATGTAGCACTGAAAACCATGGGGAAAGTGGTTTCACTCCTTCATATCAAGTTCTGCACTGTCAACACAGAATACTTTGTGGGAGCTAGTGTGCAGGATTATTTAAAAGAAATGGTTGGTTTGAAATAATCCCTTCAGAGGGGTCTTCTCTAGTTTGGTTGCATTGTGGGAAAATCTTCATGGGTATGTGACAACTTCTTCTACTCTTCCTGGGCAATGCCATCTTATTTGACAGTTCAAAGTAGCTATGAGACCAGAGCAAATTCTTTTGTGAATGGGTATTGTTATTAAGGTTACTGCTACTGATGGTAGAAGATTCCACATAGAAAGGGTTTCCAGGGACAGAAAATCATTGTTACTCCCTTTTTAAAATAGGTCTTAATGACTACCAAAAACACCTTGAATACTCATTGGGAAATTTGGCATTATTGCCCGAAGTAGCAAACTCTATATAGTGTGCTCCATCAATGTGCATATGATTGATTCAGAGTCATTCAGTTTGCCTCTTTCCTCATGTTGACCAAGTTTATTTCTCCTCTAAACTCTCATAGCAGCTTATTTTTTACTGTTTAAACCTGATTTGACATATTCTAACTTGTATGGTAATCACTTATCTAAATCTCTTAAATACTCCACTGAATCAAGAACTCCTTATAGTTTAGGACCATCTCCCATTTTAATTTTGGTTAGCATAGTGGTTTACATTCAGGAAGCAGCCCTGGATGCATTATTGCTGGGTCAAAGGGTATGCACATTTTTATAGTCCTTTGGGCATACTTCTAAACTGCTCTCCAGAAAAGTTGGATCAGCTCACAGCTCCACCAACAATGAATCAGCGTTCCAACTTTCCCATGTCCTCTCCAACATTTATCATTTTCCTGTTTTGCCATGTTAAAAGGTGTGATGTGGTACCTCAAAGTTGTTTTGATTTATGTATCTCTAATCAACAGTGAGTTAGAGCATTTTTTTCATATGCCTATAGATAGCTTTAATTTCTTCCTCTGAAAGCTGCCTGTTCATATCCTTTGACCATTTATCAATTTTGGAGGAGGATCACTTTTTAAAGACTTCTTCTTTTTCCTCTAAAAAGGAGAGAATTAATTGCAGGATTACACTTTTAACAGTCATCCTGCCAGTAGTTTGCAAAAGATCTGATAACTGTCTTTATCCTATCTTAATGGATTCATCAGTTCCTATAGATTTAATTATCATCTCTATGACAATGACTCCCTATCATATATATATATATATATATATATATATATGTATATATAGTCTGTATCTATATCCAATTTATATCTATCTAGACATCTACACATGTATTTCTTTTCTAAGTGTTACTTGAACATCTCCAACAACCCAGTGGATATTTTAATCTGGATGATCACATAGGCATCTCAAACCCTAAAAATGCACTCAATCTTTCTTTCCCCTAAGTGCATTTTTTCTGAAATTCCTTATTTCTGTTGATGGTATTCAGATCATCCTTCCATTAACACATATTTGCAACCTTGATATTATCGTCTTCCTCACCTTAACCGTCTAACCAGTTGTGAAATATTTAGTTCCTTCTTCTAAAACATCTCTCAATTTTTTTCTCCTTTTCCCCCTTAAACACCCACCACTTCTTACCTAGGCTATTGTAACAGCTACCTAAATTGCTTCTCTGCCTCATGTACCTCTCCTCTTCCATTCATCATCTACATAAATTCCAAAGCAGTTTTCCTTAAGTGGGAGTCTGACTTATATCCTCATTGAGTGCCAGGTTTCCCTTTTTTCTCTAATATCAAATGCTGGTTCATTTATTTGACTTATAAAGCTTTTCACAACTAAACCAGTCAACGTTTCCAACCTTATTACACATCACTTCCCCTCCCACACTGTACAGTGTAGCCAAATTAACTTTCTTGTTCTTTGCATACATCCTTATGCATTTACATTGACTTTCTCCATTCTTGAAACACTCTCTATCCTTAATTCTGGTATTTAGAATCTCTTTCCCCTGTTAAAAGTTGTGTTGAGATGCAACCTTCTTCATGAATTCTTTCCTCATTCTCCAGTTGTTAATGCCTTCCCCTCAAAATATTTACCTTGTCTACCTTTGTAAAGTTTAATTTATAATCTATATAAATCTATAAATCAAGAAATCTTTCATTTTTGTCTATATTTATCTCTTACCACAGTGAATGGCTTACAGAGGATGTTTAATAAACACTAGTTGGTTGAGTGTTACAAATTCTTGAAATTTATTAGGGTTAAAAAAGTTGAATTTGGTAGAGATAGTTCCTTAAAAGAAAATCAAATGAATGTATGTGCACCATGGCTGGAAAAGCAGAGGTTTTCGATCCTATTTGGAGTATCTAAGACTTTTACAAATGAGTTGAAATATAGATCCCCCAGAGGTATTATTTTTAGCTTGAAAAGTCTGAATTATTAATTAGTATAGATTTAAAATTACCAGATAGTGACAGTTTTGAACATGCTTATAAATTGAGCCAAATCAAGTGATGATAAAATGTCTGAAAATTTAAATATGCTAGAGAGTTGAGCAAATAGGACATAGTATTATTTTCTTTGAACAGAAGTCACCGCTAAATTAAAAAGCAATTAAATGTTTTATAATTGGTAGTTATATGCATTGTAAATTTGGTCTTGTTTTCTCTTTTTTATAATGGCTCTAAGAAAATAATTAAGGAGCCTAATTATCCAAGATCATAATCCATGAAATCAGTTGTCCTTAACTGATAGATTATGGAAATCTGAGAGGGGGCATCAATTGAATTGATTTGCGCTTGAAAACAAAGCAATAAACAATTGCTTTGTTAACTATTAAAAAAAGATTAAATCTAAGTGAAACTATAGGAGTATAAGACAGATAAATTACCTTTTATTAAACCATTGATTTTGAAGTACTACAAAGTCATGAATTATACAGTTACTTTTTTTGAAAAGCATAACTAAAGTGAGGGGTTTACTTTTACTTTAAAAGCATAGGACTATAGGTATTAGAGCTCCTATAATACCTATGGGATTATAAATAATAGTCTATAATACTGTAGGTACTCTAGATTCATTAGTTCTATAGTTACCTGATGTAAAAAAGCATTATTAAAATGAAAAGTTTAGCCCTAAAGGGTTAATCAGTGACTAGATCTTGGATTCTGTGGACTAACTAGAGTTTGTACCCATGTATTTATTTTGAAAGTAGATATAACCGGCATTTGAAAAGAAATACTATCAATGGAAACGCAAGCACAGAAAAGGAGTTTCTATTTATTTTAGGTTTCTTTAAGTGAGTTTTCATTCTTTTTATATGAAATTTACACAGATATCCAGTTAGATTTGAAGATTTTGATGTACCTATTATTTTTTATCCAGTCTGAAAGTCACAGTGTTTTCATACATCTGTCCACTACCATCCATCCAAATATAGGATTCTGGATCTTCAATCATTTATCATTTTTTGCCACTACCATTTTTATCCTCACTCTCATTCCACATGAACTCACTCATTCTTCTTGCTTTATATTTTTCTATGAGTAACTTTTCTACTGCTGTCATAATGACAAAAGCAAATTGATGGAAAGTGATTTTAACTTTGCATATATTTGTATATAGATATATACATATACATGTATACACATGCTATATATTTATATGTGTATAAAATGTATGTATATAGATATACATACCTATAAACATATATATATATATAATGTACATATCTATATCTATCAATCTACTCAGCATAAATGAAAGTGGAACTCTAATTCTGACATGTCGAAGATTCATTTTTATAAAATAAAAGAAGATGGCTTCATTGTGAGGATAAAAATATATTATTTAAAGAAAGCTATTACTTGCACTCAATTGACATACATGCTACAGGTGAAGTCAGTTGCATATTGAGATCCAGTATATTCAGAATTTTGCCAGTATTTTCAGACTTTTTCGATATATTATTTATGGTGATTTTTTCTTCTTTTTTGTCTTTTAATAATTACCACCTGTGATGTGAAATGACACTCTAGGAGAAGGAGTAGAGGTATACCGATGAAAATTATGGTAATGTAAGAAGTACAGTTGAATTATTGATTAAAATGTAAAGTCAAATTTAGTTGGTTATGAAGGAAATTGTTTTTGCTAAACTTATTTTGGAACCAGAATAATAAACTCTAGAATAGTTAGTTGATGATTTTCTCCATTACACTGAAGAAATACAAATGAAAGAGAAATAAAAGGCACTTCTTTTGCTGATATCTAGATGAATGACATCTGTTTTTTGTCATTTCCACATTTATTTCCACTCTAATATTTAAATTCTTAATTCCTGCCAAAGATGCTGTAAATCCAAAGTTATGTTTGTTCTGATTTTTCATGTATGCTTATGTCATCTACCCACAAATATTATCTCATTCACTTGGCTAAGTACACAGAACTCAAGGTGGTTAAATCATTATTATCATGTAACTTTGAGTTGGAACTTAGGATATTAAAGCTTGAATTATTATTATTTTGGGATGGCTTCAAGGTGATCAAAATTATTCACAATTTTTATGCAGTGTTTCTGTGGGAGAAAAATAAAATTTTTCATATTAATTTAGAAGTGTTTACTACTCAAATGATAAAAGTCCTCAAATCTTTTATATTTAGCTTTGCATATTTTAAAAGTTTTTAAATTTTCCTAAATATAATAAAAACAATGATGATGACATTTATTAGAATCATCATCTTTCTTTTATTTATTTTTTTCCTAAGAATAAACTTACTGGCTTTACATAACAACATTATATATTGGGTGACATACAAGATCCAGAACAAAACTAAGAGCTGTTTATAGATGTTTAAAGTGAGTGATATCCATATGGGTAATCCAGATTGGACTTGCTGTTTTAGCTCTATTACATGGTAATTCAGATTCCATTTACCCTGTTTTTCCCTTCAGTTTTTTTTTTTACTTTCAGTTCCAAATTCTATGGTTTTTCTCACCATTTTCCCACCAATTAAGAAGGCAGTAAAAAGAAAATCCATTATAAATATGAAGTCATTCAAAATAAATTTATATTTTTTTCTTCTTTTTTGTCTTTTAAATAACTGCTATTTGTGGTATGGAATGATACTTTAGGAGGAGTAGAGATACACTGGAGAAATTTATGATAGAATAAGAAAAAAAGCATGTCTAAAACTTACTGCAAAAGTAAAGGAGAAAAATCACCATGATCATGTGGCATATTTGGAGAAAGAATTTGCTACAATCCCTAAGTTTAACATATTGCCACAAGTAGAAGTACCCTAATACTTTATTTCTTTCCTGCTTTTCTTGCTTTCTGCACCTTGTCTCTTTGCCATTTCATTTTCTCCTACAGGTTTAATTTTCAGTTCTATATAGATGATTCCCAAAGCTGTTTGTAATTCAAGTTCTCGAGTCACCCTCCCAAATCCCACTTTTACAGGCAGATTGGGTCATGTGTCAGTCAGTCAGCCTGCAGTCATTAAGCACCTTCTGTGTCAAGGACTGTATGAACTTCTAGGAATGCAAAGAAAGGCAAAAATGAGTTTGCTACTCTTGACAAGTTTTGTTAGTACAGGAGACAACATACAAATGTGTCAATGACTATGCACAAACAAGATACATACAGGATAAAGGGAAGGTATTTTCATTAAAGGGGATCAAGAAAGTTTTCTAGTAAAATGTGGGATTCAGTAGATTTGAAGGAAATCAAGGAACCCAGAAAGTAGAGATGATGGGGGAGAGAATTGCAGACATGAGGGACAGCTGGTAAAAATGTCCCATACGGGGAAATAGAATAAAAGGAGTTAGAAGGTATCCTGTATCCTAGAGTATGTGGACATTATTAAGGTATATGAATACTGGAAATGTCGAGTGTGACTTGGCCATAAAGATAGTTAAAAATCAAATAAAGATGTTTATATTTGATCCGTGGATTGATAGAGAGTCACTGAAGTTTATTGAATAGTGGAGGAACATGGTCAGACCTGCTCTTCAGGAAGAACAATTTGGCATCTGAAAAAAGGGTGATCTAGAGTGGAGAGAGGCCGTGGTATGAATGTCAGAGGGAAAGAGAGTAGGTACAACAGCTGTTTTGAAGGTAGAATTAAAAAGACTTGGTGATAGATGTAAATGAGGTAGATTAATTATATCAAAGACTCCCTACTATCCTGACATTGTCAGGATATGACATACATAAAATTTGGCTATCTATTTATACATCTACATACATATGTAAATAGGTAGACAAATGATAGATAAATAGTCTTTATCTTCTTGCTGAGTTTCAGACTTCTGTCTTCAACTGCCAATAATTTACCTCCACCTAAATATCCATCTGGTACCCCTAATTCAACATATTTAAAATTGATTCCATCATCTTCCTCATTTCACTTTCCTCCATCTTCCTAGAGTACTCTGTCTAGATCTGTTCTTTCCCTTATCCACATACTACTTAGAATTATACTACTTTGTTATATATAATTGCTGACTTAGATTTAGGAAGATCTAAGTTCAAACCTAGTCTCAGCTTTGTGATCCTGGGTGAGTTACTTAATCACTCTCTGCCTCACTTTCTCCAGCTCTAAAATGAGTACAATAATAGCACTTAAGTCTCAGAGCTATTGTGAAGACAAAGTAAGATGTTTGTAAAATGCTTTGAAAGCCTTAAAATACTATATAAATGCTAGCTATTATTATTGCTATTATAATCTCCTTTGTAGAACATAAACTCACTGAAGACAGGGGATGTATTTCTGAAAACTGTCTATCCCTAATGTACACACAGAGTCTTTTATTTAGTGTGTGCTTAATAAATGTGTTCAGAAGAGCATTAAGTCAATAGAACTTTGGTCAGGAGATAGAACAAAGAAAATATCAAAGATCCAAAGCACAATTATCCAACTTTAAAAATGAAAAAACGATGAGGCAAAAGCTCTTCAAACTTTAAGAAAGAACACTATTTTATTTCAAAAATATGAGCTATAATCTCATCTTATTCCTTATCTTTGACAAGTGAAAAAACACACAATTGGTAAAACTTCTTTTGAACCTTAAAATCCTGTATCTGTCAGACATATATTTTCTTATTACAGACCATTAAATCACATTCAAAATATAAAAAGTCATGAAAGAATATGTAGAATCCCACAATTAAAAAGATCAGTCTAAAAAAAATTGGATAAAAGCTTCAGCTACACATGGTAGGATGAATACTTAACAAAACAATAGGATATCCTAAACCTGTTATCTATTTTCAAGAAGACAAAGTAAGGTATATACATTTTTAGAGATGATTTTTAAAAGAATTTGGGACAAAATAATGTGCATGCAACAATTTTTGAAAAATAGAAAATAATATATGTGTACTATATATACATGTCTGTATATATGTATGCATGTGTATATATGTATGTGTGTATATATATGTATATATATATACACACACATACATAATTTCCTACTGTGATTTCCATTTTAAGGGAATTCTAATTGCTAAAATTAATTTCTTTGCATGCATTGTATAAATTTTATTTAGAATAATAAATATGAATACCCCAAATCCACATACACAAGAATACAAATTCTCAAGATCATTTCTTTCAGTTCAACACAAAAAAATTACAGCTGCAAGGAACAAAACAAATAAAAGTAGTTTAAATATATCTTGATTTAAACAAAATTAATGTTCTTGTAAGCTGGGAGGAATGTAAATCTTTGTAGTAGTATGAATACCTTCTATGATTTATGCATTTATAACTGGAATAAAAAATTCTCTGTTAACAGTAATTTCTATAAGGTGATTTCTTAATATACATTCTTAATCCCAGCTATTCAAGTACTTTAATTAAGTAGAAGTTGTTTGCCCTTATGTATATCCTAAACCAAGTTCTATGCTAATATATTTGCTGTTGATCTGATTATTTTACTGAACTTAGTGCCATAAAAATAGAAAAATATTCATTTTACCTCAGAAAATATAAAAATAAAAATTTATTATTTTACATTGCTATAAACACAGTGATGATTTACTGAATTAGTGTGAGAGAAAAACTGTTAAAAATCTTCATTAAAATAACATTGAATTGGAGACAAAGAAATAGAAAAGTGACTTCTAAGGATTTTCCCTACTTTGGGATTCTCTATTTTATTTTTATGATTACCATAAATTTCAGGAAACTTTTGTTCTGGACTGGGCTTGTCTGGCCAGCCACTTGGTAGTTCAAGTTTAGTATTAGAACTAACGAGACACATAATTCACTAAACAAGTAACAGAGATTTACTTAGTTGTAGAAAGAGAGGCACATTTAATAGGGGTACATATAAAAAAACACTATGAAGGTAACATGATTGTTATATACCCATTTTCATTTTTTATATATCTGAGTGAAACTTTCCTGCCTCTGAGTTGCTCATAGTGGTCTGCTAGCTAGGTATCAGAAGGTTGTTGAGCACCATTTTTTTTTTAAATTTAGGTGATCAGGAAGTGATGTTAATGGCTTGAGCCTTTAGGCTACTGAGTTAATTAAGTCTTGAGAATGATTTCAATATATTTGAAAGAAAAAATAACCTATCTTCCTTGGAAGCCAGGGATTAGGATACTGCTTTCATGTCTTTCAAAGAAAAGAAATGCACAAAAATATAATTTTTATTTTTAAAAATTCACTTTATAGGGCGGCTAGGTGGCGCAGTGAGTAGAGTGTCCGCCCTGGAGTCAGAAGGACCTGGGTTTGGATCCGGCCTCAGACACTTAACGCACACACAAATAAAAAACCTAGCCATGTGACCTTGGGCAAGTTACTTAACCCCAATGGCCCTCCAAAAGACAAAAAAAAATTCACTTTAATAAATTGTTTTTAGCAAACTATTTTTCCCCAAAGTCTTTGCTAGATCTTAGGGATAAAAACAAAAAGAAAAGGGAAAAAATTCATTCTCAAAAGTTTATATTCAAATGGAGCAAACCACAAACACATGTACATTGTATATAGAATAAAAATGAAGACGATGAATACAAATACAATAATTAATTATAAAGTAATTTGGGAAGGAGGACATGAATATAAATGAGTAACAGTAAAACAGAGTACAAATGAAAAGTCCTTGGGCACCAGTATTCACATCCTTCTCACCACTATCTGCTTCCTTCCCCATCTGATTCCTCATCCCTGCCATCCCTATCATCCTTCATTGTTCATTCTTACAGATGAAGGCAAATCATCATTGATCATATCCATTACATTTGAAGCAGAGCACTTCTTGATCCCTTTAACAGTACTCTCATATGAGTTCTCATCACATGTCTGAAATACCTACTCAAGCAGTAAACCCAATGGAGATTTTATAATTTCTTCCAGATGGTGTTAGAGCATGACCATCAGGGAGCAGGTTGACTTTGAGAGGCTGTTCTTCCCATCCCCACCAAATAATATTTCAAAAATATAGCTGTTTCCCCCCATGTATACTCACCAAGTCACTGTTAAGTGAACAAAATGGAATTTTTATAGATTTGGCCAAATTATTAAAAAAAAGCAAAAACATTTTGTTGGCATTTTGTTGCATGCCTGTTTCTTTTTTTATTTGTATATCTATCCATTTTATGTATCTGTCTCAATATCTCTTATGTACACATTCACACCCTTCTTTTCTCCATCTATCATCGATATATGATGTATGTGTGTATCATCTATACATCCATCTATCTATTTATCTGTCTATCTATATATCATCTATCTCAGTAATAAATTGTGCCTTATTCATCCTTATTGTTTTCCAACAGTATTACAAAATCCCAAGCTTTAGTCAGAATTTATCTTGAACGTGCCTAACCATACCACAACCTTTCTTATTGGCTAGTTGCTCATGTTATAAGACAACATTGAAGGGATAAAGAAGGAATTTAGTTTTATTGGCTAAGAGAGGCAACATGATTGTGATATACCCATTTTCATTTTTGCTAGACATCACAATAACAGATGTTGAATCTCTTTTATTGACTTTTAAAAGATGAAAGCATGGGAACAAACAAATACAAGCACACTCAGGAATTTAGCCAGCATCACCTAGCTTGTGCAGAGCAATTATGATTTTTTTTGCATTAAAATGCATGAGAAAAGATATGATTTTTCAGTAAAACAATTTGAAAGGCACCAAAGTGACATGTTGAAACTCAGTCCAATTCAAACTATCTTTTATTTATTTTCCTCCAAAAGAATTAAATCTGTATACAAAGTTAAAATACTTATGAGATAAATTAAGGCAAACAAAAATAAAAACAGTACAAAAAGTAGTTAAATGGAACCAAGAACTAAATGTAAATATGGAGAGTTTTAGTTATTACAACTAAGCCCTGAATATATAAGCTTTCAGGAAGGTAAGGTAATACATTAGACCATATAGTTCTTGTTGTCAGGGACAGTTAATATGGTGACATTTTATTTCATGATCCTGGAATATACAAGAAACAGCAGTTTTTCCCATCATAAACTCTCTTTCATTTGGAATATTGACAAAATAATCTCTTTAGTCACTTCAGTTCCAAATTTTTCAAGAATCATTGTCTTGTTAGTTGTCATTCCTCTACTACCTACTTTAATTACAAACTCAGTACTTATTTATCTCTTTCTTTAAACAAACCACCTTTGTGTTACAGATTCACAGAAATCTCAAGGGTTGCAATTAAATTGAGAGAAATCTTCCCTCCAACATTCCCAAGTATCCATCTAGTCTCTATTTGAATGCCTCCAGTGAAAAGGCATCTAGTACCTTTTCTTTTTTTTTTTTTTGTTTTTGCAGGAGGAAGGTGGGATAATTGGGATTAAGTGACTTGCCCAAGGTCACACGGCTAGTATTTGTGTTAAGTGTCTGAGGTCATATTTGAACTCAGGTCCTCCTGACTCCAGGGCCAGTGCTCTACTCGCTGTGCCACCTAGCTGCTCCAACATCTAGTACCTTTTGAGATAAATTATTCTCCTTTTACACAACTCTAATTGTTATGATGATTTACCTTATTTTGAGTTGTCTGTTTCACTGTAAGGTACACTTGTTGCTCCTAGGTGTATTCTCTGGGGTAACATAGAGTCATTCTAATTATTTCCACATAACAACTCTTTGAGTACTTAAGGTTAAGTATCATATTTCCCTAAAGTTATTTTTCCCCCCACAAGCTAACCATGAGCAGTTTCTCCACTAGACCATTAATGGCATGATGTCTAGACCTTTTACCATTGTACCTTTCCTGATCCAAGATGAACAAATGTTGAATAAGTTGTATCTAAAATGTGACATCTAGAATTAATGCTGTATCTCAACTTTCATCTGACATGGGATATTGTATAGCAATCCTACCAGCTTCTGGAGACTCTGCTTCTCATTATGCAACCCAAGTTTTCTTTAGCTCTTGTGGCTGCTGTATCATATATGTGTCTTGCTATCATTTCTCCAAAGGTTTCCTTTAATCCTGTTCTTCAAAAGGACTTTAAAATATATATTTTTATCATCTAATATTTCCTTGCATGCTGTCAACATTCTTTCCTACCAAGGAGAATGACCTTCATATTGGAGATGACAGAACCAAAATGACTAATAGGGAGTTAACGCCCAGGACAAGTAAAGATATTTTTAAAAAGAACATTTAAATCAAGTCACTAGGCCCAGATGAATTATGCCTTTGAGTACTGAAAAAAAATCATAGATATAATTGATTAGCCCCTGAGAGTTAAAGATCAAGGAAAATAAAAAGTAACAAAAGATTTTTGTTGTTGTTATTTAGTCTTTTTAGTCAGGTCTGACTCTTGGTGACCCCATTTGGGGTTTTCTTGGCAAAGATATTAGAGTGGTTTGCCATTTCCTTTCCCAGCTCTTTGTATAGATGGGAAATTGAGGCAAGCAGAGTTAAGTGACTTGCCCAGATTCACATAGGTAGTAAATGTCTGAGGCCAGATTTGAAAGCTGTCCTTCCTGACTCCAGGCCTGGCATTCTCTTCACTACATCACCTAGTTACCCAATATAAGATTAGAAGACAGCACATTTTTTGATTTTCAAAAAAGTAAAGAAAACAGTTTGTAAAGTGTAGGCCAATGAACTTGTCTTCAGTTCTTCAGAAAATTCTAGGATATATTATTAAATAGATGATTTGTGAACATCTACAAAAAAGTGATCATTAGAAAAAAGTAACAATAGCTGTGTCCTTATTTCACCATTTTCTAGGCTTCCAGAGTGTTTCCTAGGCATTTTCTGCCATGCTATTATGTGTATGTCTCCCTCTGTCCTTCTTCTGCCCAAATACCTTCTCTATATCCTTCATCGGTTGGATATTAGAAACAAATGACATCCTGGATGTTCATGATTATGATGGTAACCATAATTCTTTCATTTATTTATTTTTGTCGATTGATTAAATTTATTGATTTCTTAATTGAGTGCTATAGTACACTCCCTCTACTAAAGCATATCAAAAACTGCTCTGCCATTTATAATCTTGCCTAACATCCGAGTGCATTAGAGATTGAGTCACTCATCCAGGTTCACAAGGCCAGTGTCCCTTCAGCATTCCCAAACTATTTTCCATACCTTACCTCCTTTAAGTTTAGCAGCAACTTTGTTAGGGAGCTATAGCAGGTATTGCTATCCCATTTTAAAAATAAGAAATGGAAGCTTAGGGAATTTAAATGACTGGGCTTAAGGTCAAATAATCAGAAATATCAAAGGTACTTTATTCATTATATCAGGTTATTTTCAGAACAGTTAAGTAACCCCCATATAAATGTAAAGTATGAATGATCTTGAGTTTGAAAAGTATTACTACAGTTTTCAGTGGTGTCCCAAAAGTCTTAATGTAATCTTTAGTTTTAATAAATGAAATAGTTTAAAAGATTAACAACTTAAAACTACACTAAGACATTGGAAATACTCTATATTTAATGGGTAGAAAAGGAATAAGAATCATCAGTCTATTAGGGAACAAACCAATAGAGGAAAAGCCTCTCTCTCTCTCTCTCTCTCTCTCTCTCTCTCTCTCCCTCTCCCTTCCTCCCTCCCTCTCTCCATATGTGTATGTGTGCTATATTAGGGTTTATTTCATTTGGTCAGGAGAAAATCATGAAGTGAGAGAGAATGGAAGAGGGCACTTTTTTATCAATCCACGCCAACTATATTGAATGATAAAGGTCAAAGGAGAGAAAAGGGAGAAATTGTTGTGGGAAAGACCTGCAATAAATTTGATACAAGGAAGTACTTCTTCATTGCACACATTTTCAGTGACTGCAATGTGTTTTCCAGAGACGCTGTAGATCTTATTTAATGAAAGACTTCAAGTTTAAGATAAATTATTTTATATCTCAAATGATTTTAGCATAATCCTTCTTAAACACAATAGAATGGAGTAGATTATTCATATCCCCTCTAGGCTTGTGACTCTGTATTAACATATAAACTTATTTGCCTTAGAAAAGTCAGAAATGTACAGGTATTTTTTATGACAACAGGAAGCAACACAGAGTAAACCACTTTTCTTTCAAGAATGAAGTTAAAAAATAAAGATGGTTATTTCCTTCCAAACTGACTGGGCTTACAATAATTTTGGATGTCCTAGAACTGGATCTTTAGAGAGTATCTAAATACCTCATTTTAGAAGGGAATGCACTGAGGTACCAGAAAAGTATAGGGGTTTCTTCATGATCATTGAGTTAGCATGTAGCCAAGCACAAAGTCAAATCTTGGTCTTCCGATTCTGTCATTTTTCTCCCCACTTCTCATATATCCTTCAGCATCAGTTTCTCCCTCATGTCATGATCTTTTTTATCTGGGTCATGCAATTTCAATTTTCTGAAGCTTTACCAAACCATAATCTCCATTTAATTCTGTGTGTGCATACACATACACACACACATATATACATATATAATATACATATGCAGACATAGATAGGTTTGTATAAACATTTATATGTATATACCTTTATGTTTGCTTTCTGAGAAATAATGAAAGAATTTATTCAGATACAAAGTTAAACAGATTTATAGCTTCTGTCAAGTTGCCTAAGAATAAAATTTATTTTGTGTAACAATTTTTTTTTTGGAGGGGGAAAGGCAAGGCAATTGGGGTTAAGTGACTTGCCCAAGGTCATAAAGCTAGTAAGTGTGTCAAATGCCTGGGGCCAGATTTGAACTCAGGTCCTTCTGACCCCAGGTCTGGTGCTCTGTTCACTCATATAACAATTTTTAAATTTTATTTTGAACAATGTGATGATATGTTCACTGGCATTTTGATTATAATTTCCATGGCAATTTAAAATTCTTCAGTGCATTGTTGAAATATATAACATAAGAATGTAAAAGCAAACATAATGAAAAAAACCCTCAGGTTGTTGTTAATTTTTGGCATTGTGTAATTAAACCACTTTTTAAATGTTGTCTTTTGCCAGTATCTAATTAGTAAAACCATCTGTTGAAGTAGTGCCAACCCATCTGTCTGTAATGTTGTTCTCTTCATTTTTATAAAAAGAGTCTGCCTTTTTCTGATCACTGCCTAATTAACTTCTCTTACTGTAGAATGTAATTGTATGCAACTTTGTTTACACATTTCTCAAAAATATGTATATGTGGCAATACCTGTATGTAGCATATAGACATAGATAAAGCACATGGTCAGTAAACATTCAGTAAACACCTACTATGTTCCAAACACTGTGCTGAGTGCTGAAGATACGAAGAAAACTAATGACTAAGTCATGAAGGTCTTTGAATGCTAAATAGAGGATTTTATATTTGATCATGGAGGTAATAACTGGATTTTAATCAGTAGAAGTAGGTGTTGATATGGTTGAACCTATGCTTTAGGAATATCATTTTGGCAAGTGAATGGACAATATACTGTAGTGGAGAGAGATGTGCAAACATACACATACACACATGTATACAGAGAGAGAGAGACAGAGACAGAGACAGAGAGATAGAAAAAGGAGAGGGAGAGAGAGGGAGAGGGAGAGGGAAAGAGAAAGGGAGAGGGAGAAAGAGAGGGAGAGAGACAGAAAGAGAATGATGAGTCCATGGATATACATTCCTGTCTCTTGCATTTACAAAGGTATATATGGATATACATGTATACATTATGCATACATTCACAGGCACTCATATACACATTTATGCATGCATATCAGCTCATACAATTCTCCCATGCATTTCTCACATTTGTATGCAGGATTGTCACCCCCTGCATTTCTGATTACTTCTTTGGTTGCTATGTTCAGTGTTTTAGCACAGATCGATCTGAATAAACTGGAATTTGATGGTGAGAGTGAAAATGACCACATCTGTATTCTTAGACTTTGCATGGTGATGTCTAGAAAGCAGAAAGATTTTCATTCCATTAAAAAATGTTAGATGACTGATTAAAGATAGATATAGTGATAAAGATGTACCTGTCGGTGTACATACATATACACTCAGCTTCAAGTGTATATAAATTGAAGTCACACTTACAGAATCTTAATGTAGGAGCTATAGTCTGCAACAGAAGGAATATTACTTATTTATTTTAAATGTCTTATTTTACAGATAGAGAAATTAAGATTAGGTGAGTGTCCCAAATTTACCCTAGATCACACTGTTGGGAAATGTTAGAGAAGAAACTAGCTCAATGCTTACTGAACATACTGGGTCTAGGAATCCACAATGAACTGACTAGGATGAAATAATACACATGCAGAAACACTATATATAAAATACACATGCATATACATATGCATGTTTATATATCACAGGAGCATTCAGTTCCAATAATTAGATACACACGGAGAATCCCATATATGTGTGTGCATAAATATATATGTACATCTATACCAATATCAATATCTGAATGCACACTGACATGTAGGTACCACACACTTAACCTGTAATTCATTGCATATGAAACTCTCTAAACTCTAAGATGAAGAGAATTACTTAATCTGCTTTTAGAAGGGGTTTCTTCAACAGGAACTCCCTATGCCAATTAAATCAGACACACACATACACAGAAATACATACGCAGGGCAACAGTATTTTGAGAATTTAAATCTAAGATCACGTGTTTGGAAGTTACAACAACAGGATGATGATGGTGGTGGTGGTGGTGGTGATAATGGTGATGAATAATAATAATAGCATTTATGTAGCACTTTAAGCTTTGAAAGATGCTTTTCAGATATTGTTTCCTTATCACAATAACCTAGCTAGCTAGATGCTATTGTTATTCCCCTTTTGCACATGAGGAAATTGAAATTTAGAAAGGATGAGTGACTACCCAGGATCTCACATCTAACAAGTATTTAAAATTATATTTGAACTTAATTCAGTGCTTATGGAACATTGGTCCAAATACTTGGTCATATACACACCATCCATATACAAATGAAAATATATAGTAGATACATGTAGGTACAGTTAGATACCATTATAAATATAACATGATACATAAATAATATATAATATACATATATAGGAAACATATATACATATATTTATATAACTACATATTATTTGTGTGTTATATGACATTCACATTATACCCATATTTGTAAGATTATTAAATATAAAATACATGTTATCTGTGCATAAATATACCATATATTTCATTGCCATAGGAATGGCATGGATATATTCTCAAGTATTTTGACCACTGTATACTGAAATTGACCACTGGATTAGCTACAACTCTATCATATTCTGACAGTATGACCTTGGATAAATTGCTTAAATTTTCAGTCTTAAATTTTCGCTTTTTGTAAATTATACTTTAGTATACTTGATATTTAAAATAACTTCTAGGCTAAGATTTTATGTTTGATTTCTACTTTTATGTTCTTCAAAATATAGGAGATCCCACTAAAATATCATCACTATTTTTACCATTTCCATCAAAGCTGCTACAATATTTTTAATTTTTTACTGTGGTCTAGGATCACCTTTGCCTCTCTAAGTCTATGTCAGTAGAGGGCAAACCCTGCCTAGCCAGACTTACCAAAATGGAAATGCTTTGAGTGTGGGCACAGTGATGAATTGCACCTCTGTGATGTGGGGACCATCCTAGGTAATTTTGGAGAAAGATTCATTATCAGATTTTCTAAAGAATGATACTTTTTTCACTCACAGTAATTCTAAAATGCATTCCATTTACTGTTATATATTGAAGGGATAAAACCAAGACAGAAAGTAAAACAAAGTGCCTTATGCACCTTATAGCATGTGAACCTAACCCCAATCCTGTGATATAGTTGTACTGTAGTTATTAATATACTATAATTATATTAAATAATAACATATACTCTATTGTTATGACTAATAATGCAATGCATTTGTAATAATAATAACTACAGCTATTGTTATTTCTATTTTAAAGATGAATAAAAAATCTTGTATTAAGTATTTACCATGTGAAGAGTACTGTGCTAATTGCTGGGGATACAAGTAAAAGAGTCATTTTACAGATGAGAAAACTGGTTCAGAGAAGTTAAATTAACTCTAGCTACACAGTCTAGTGTCAGAAGATAGCATTTGAAATATCTTCCTGACTGATTTCCTCCCCATCTCTTAAGGAATCAAGCAATAATGAAATTATGAATATTTTAATAAATTAGAGAAGAATGAGTGAACACATCATAAAACCAGAAATTACTTTTTCAATGAATTTTTATAATAGATTTAGAGAGCCTGTATTAGTACAAAATGTAGGAAATAAAAAAATGCATTTAGGAGAATAATATATCAATATGATAAAGCCAGTTACATATAGTGTTGCTATGCTGTTTCTATTTATCTTAAAGTTTGGTTATATGGGAAAATGTATTAGAGAATGAGGGCATAATAAGAAATAACTGACACATGTAGAACCTTAATATTTGTAAAGAACTTTGCATACATTATCTTTTGTTAGCTTTATAACAATTATATGAATTGGATTCCAAGGTTATTTTTCCTATTTGTGAACGACAGACCAAGTTCAGAAAATTTTAAGTAAGTTGCTCATGGTCACACAGCTAATGAATATTAGATGAATCATTCCATCTCAAGTCTTTTGAATTTCCAGTATACTTTATGTCCATTCTATGATGCAGAATGATGACTTTCACATCAGATATGGCAATTTCAGATCCTTACTGTATGAATTCAATGACATAGAATCAACACTGGAGGACAAGGATTAGAGTGCAAGAATGTGTTTGAATATAAAAAGAACTTGTAGGATAGGAATCTAATTGTAATGTTAATAGCATTATGTTTGCATTACCTTTGCCATTTTCATGAATTTTTTTGTATGATCCTTTTAATGACTTTGTAAGATCAGCAGATGAAGTAAGATCTCTATTTTATACATGAGGAAGTAGTCTTAGAGAATTGTCTTCTCCATGTGACATAGTTAGAAAGTAGCTGAAGCTGTGTCTTTGATCTCTAGTCTAATGAGATTCTTATAGTTTGCCTCAGAGGAATTCACTAAATGATGTGAAGTAGGAGTTTTTATTTCAGGGTGAATATGATTGCTTTAGGTCTTACCAGGGTATTCCAACTATATAAGACTTTTGATGCACCTTCTATTTTGATTCAATGATTCAATCGTCCCTGCTAGGAATAAATTTGTCAGTGTTGATAGTTATTGCATCCTGTAGCTCTATAATTTTACATTATGCTTGTTCTCATACACTGTATTTATAACTTGATGGGTTATATGGAATAGATAATGTATATATAATATATATAGAAATAGATAATAATATATATAATATATGATATATCTAGAGATAGATAGATATAGATAGATAGATAGACAGACAGACATACTTGGAACCATGCAATGCCTGGAAAGTGAGGAAAGATTATAGACTCTTCAATGGGCTACCTATGGCTAATTTATAGGAAGTTATGAGAAAGAACAATATAGAAAGGACAGCAGGGATAGGTTGTGATATATATCTTTGGAGACAATATCCACATCAATTACATCACAAATCATTTGAGTATAGGTCACCAAACTTTGTAACAAAAATATTTACATATAGCGTCTTCCAAATGTCTTAGTGCAATTTAGGGGCAGCTAGGTGGTCCATGTTATAGAGCGCCAGGTCTGCAGTCAGGAAGACTTAAGTTTAAATCTGGTCTCAGACACTTATTAGATGTGTGACCCCAGGTAAGTCACTTATCCTCTGTCTCAGTTTTCTTATCCATAAAATGGACATTATTTATTATAGCACCTACATCCCAGGGTTGTTTTGAGGATCAAATGAGGTAATTGTAAAGCACCTTGTACAATGCCTGGCACACAGTAAAACACTTTTTAAACGTTAGCTATTATTATTATTATTATTTTGCATTTTGGAGGGCAATTGGGATTAAGTAACTTGCCCAAGGTCACACGGCTAGGTTTTTGTTTGTGTGGGTTAAGTGTCTGAGGCCAGATCCGAACTCAGGTCCTTCTGACTCCAGGGCCGGCACTCTACTCACTGCACCACCTAGCCGCCCCTGTTAGCTATTATTATTACTAGTACTAATAGTACTGTGTTAATATTTTGGAACACTGTCTAATATAGAGCAAGTAATGTACCATTACTACTTTATTTTTTTGTTAACCACTGTTTTCATTTGATTCTATATGACTACATATTAGGAAATGGTTCCTCCATTTGTAATGAATTCAGCAAATGTTTAAATTAATTAATTTATTTAGAGATATATAATTTGACCCAATAAATTTACACGTAACACCAGCCCCAGTGAAGACTGTCCTCTAATGTCATAATTGTGACTGAGTATATCTTCCTATCTACCATTGTAATCTGATGAAAACAAATATCCAAGTATAAGCAACACATTGTAGCTACTGCAATCCACCACAAGTTTTCAGTGAAGTAACCTTGACTATTAACATAGTACCTCTGTAACAATCTTCATAAATAGCATCATACCCCTGGAGAGTGAACAAGATTTCCAACACTTCATCCTGAACCTTATTTTAGGGAGTATTGTTTCCTTATATCTTGGATGGAGCAATACAAATGAAAATCCTCTCTTTCTTGTTTGCAATGAAGATAGGAATTTTTTTTTCTTTCTGCTCCTTAGCTAATATTTATCTCGTAAATGCAAGGAGCCTTTAGGCATCCCACAACTTCTATGTTGCCTTTTGTTTGCCTTTTCTGAAATGGAATCTGAACAAACCTGATGACAATTGACAGGAGTTCTTCCCTTTCTATCCTTTTAACAGATTAAAATCCATGCATCTGTTTTGTTTGTTGAAGATAGCATCAGTATTTCACTTTTTAAAGAAATGATTAAAACAAGAACAGTCAGAATGTTTGTTACTTTAAGAAATGCTTTACATTACATGCTTTCCAATACCATAGTTTTAGTATAAAAGCACAATCAATCCTTCTAAGGTTAGGAAATAAAAATGATCATAGGATATCTTTTGCTAATATACTTCATCACTGTAGCTTGAGAAATTAGTATTTGAACTCTTGCCTTTACAAATACACACAAAATTGGGATAAAGAGTACTGATAGGTATCTTAAAATGATATCAACATTTTTATTTATAAAACTTTTTTCCCAGGCCTCTTGAGAAGTAGATAATGGAAGTATTTTTATTCTTTCTTTACAAAATGATCAATCAGGTTCTTTCTTACTTTCAATTTATGACTCTTTGACAAATTGGTGTCAGGTCTAATACTGAAATCCTCTGACACCAAATTATAGTTTCCATCAACAACAAAACTGACAGGTCTTTTAAAAGCATTGTTAACAAAAGAGCATTTCTGTGGGTTAAATCTGAGTCTCATCTATATTAATAGTGTATCATTACATAGCAAGCATAGCCGTGTTTCATACTGTTATCTCTTTCTGATGCTGTCCTCATATTCCATGCAAACATTTGTCATAATGGCATGTAATTAAAGACAAACTAGTTTAAATTAGATATAAATCAGTTGTGTTTTTAAGTAAAACTGACTCTATCTCTAGTCCAGCATTATGAGCACTGTTTCATTTTAGTAAACAACATAGAAAAAATAATATACCTAGTTTTTGATATTGCTTCTTGACTGATAAATTTTCAGGGAAAGTACAGCATGTATATTTTAAGGGATTATTCTTTGTATGAAATGTTGTGTCTCGAAAATTTATTATGGAGTTATCTTTATAAAGTGATGTAACTTATATACGCTGTTCTATTACATAATCTCTATGTGAAGCATTCTTTTTTACTTTGAGTAATGTCCGACTGCTTTCTTCCTTATCATTTTAGAAACAATAATAACAAATTTATAAAATTGAATTAAAGTTATTTTGTTGTTCGTTGAGTTGACACTTTTTTGTGTTTTTCATCCAAATCATAAAAAATGCTTATGTCAGCCATTTTAAACAAAAATCTAAATCTGTTACTGCTATGAAACTATGATGTTTATTTTTTTCCAGAAGATTGTATATATCTATATCTAGCAAAAAAGAAATTAGCTCAAACTAAAAAGTTTGAAAAAGACTTGAAAAAGCACATTACTATATGTAATACAATAACATCTGAAGGCATTTTTTTCATTCCTCTAAATGAGTTTTGTTTATTATTTTAGGCAATTTCAGAGTCTACTAGCAATGAAAGATCAGATATATAAATATACTGAAATGAAGCCAACATGAATTGGCTTTGGTTAGTATGAGAAGAAAAATTGTAATTCTAATTAATGTCATAATTTGTGTTCTTTAGAGGTTATTTTTAAAATCACAAGTGTCTCTGCAAATGCAAAGCCTATATTGTTTGTCTGTATGGTCCATCTCTCATATAAAAATATTCATTGAAGTACACATTACATTTATGTCAATAAAATTAAGCAAAATCCTACTCTGCTAGACATATTTTTAAATTTTACATTTTGAGAGCAAAAATAATGTAAAAAAGGAAAGAACTTTAATTGAAATTTAGATTATTCCTCATTATAAAGTTAAAGATTTAAAAAAACCCTTTTAGTAAGAAAGAATTATATCACACAATATGCATATTACTTGCATTCTGTTGGGCCAAGTTAAAAGAAGATATTATTTGACCACAACATCACTGAACATCTGGGTGGAAATTGTAAAATTCATCTTTGATCCATTTTTGAATGTATAATTTTGATTTTTTGCACATAGGGATAGTGAGGATATACTAGGGATGTTTAAAGGGAAGCTTGTTCAAAAAGAACATGAAAGCTATCTATAAGTACTTGAGAAGCTGTCTTGTGGAAAGGAAAATGGACTTGTTCAGCTTAGGCTCAAAGAACAAAAATAGGAGCAGAGAGGAGAAACTACAAAGAAGCAAATTGGAGCTTGATACAAAGAAAAATTTCCTAAAGACTAAAGCTTTCCAACACCCTATGAGGTAGTGGGTTCCCCTTCAAAGGAGATCTTTAAACAAAGACTGGGTGGCCATTTGTTTAATGTTTATAGAAGGACTTCTTTCTCAAATATATATCTAATATAAACATGTATGACATGCATAATATTTTGCATGTATATACAAATGCATGGATATACACATATATAGATACATATGTATACCCACATATATACATATATGTATGTATGTATATCCACATTTATTGAGATAGTATAGTGGAGGATACAGAACTGCCCCCAGTCAGGAAAACCTGAATTCAAGTCTTTTGTGACATATCCTGGCTGAATGACTTTGGGCAAATTATTTAACTTCTCAGTACTTAAAAAAACTCCCTAAGTATTTAAATTACAGTGAAGGTATTCACCTCTATTGGTAGAGGAAATTGCTTATTAGGGACTCCATCTACCAATAGTACCATTGGTCCTGTCCTCACCTCTGTGATTTTTTATTTTGAATTTAACAATAATCAACAAACACAGGTTTTTTTTTTTTTTAAATATACAAAGAAACACAATACAGATGTTTATGTAAATAACTGGGCTTTGGGGGGAGGAGGGTCAGGGAAGATGGCTTAGACTCTCTGACCACAAAAGCACCTTCCAGGCATAAGTTTAGTGATTCAATTCCCTTCTTTTCATCAAGGTACTCAAGTGTTGTAAAATTAGAATTTTGTTGTTTTTTTGTTTTGTGTGGATGTAGTAAAACTTATAAAAATCGATGAACTAATATATACAAAAATATTTAAGTCCTGTCTACAGAGTAAAGGCAGATACATGCATATATGGAAAGCAGGACTGATGCTTTCTATATATGAACATCCCTTCAATCTACTATTTCAAAGCATCTTAAAACGGTATCTAAAAATGTTGGCAATTTGTGCCTGTACTTAAGTTTTTACAGATGAGATGCACCTATTTGTTTTGACCAAGTAGTCAAAGTCACCCCCTTGATTTCATAGATAGAATAATGAGGTAGTGGATAATTGTTTTATTTTTAAATTACTTATGGAAAGCAGCGTCCTTTTTAGAAGTAAACCTCCATGCAACATAATTTAGTCCTATTCTCAATATGAACATTTTGATATCAATTAATATGTGACTTATATGTTCTACCCTGATCTCTCTGACCAATAAACTATTGTTTAATTTTATAAATATCATATATATTTCTCCAGCCAACTAGAATATTTAAAACATTTTTTTTTCTTTGTAGGCTGTGGAATGGGAGTGTGATGAAGCTACAAAAAGAGCCTGTTACAGCAAGGGAAAATCTAAGGTAAGGATACAACAACTTGATTCCAAATCTAGAACTTATTTTTGAATAGTAAGAAGTTATATGTTAAATTCTTCTTCTTCCTCTTCCTCTTCTCCTTTTCCTCCTCCCCCTCCCCTCCCTCCACCTCTTCCTCCTTCTTCTCCTCCTTTTCCTTCTTTTAAAAAACAGCCTATTTCACTCAAGTGGGAGATGTAATATCTTGCTATGGATTTATATCAGCAATCTTGCCTAATGTCACTTGACTGGTCTCTGATTCTTTTGCTCAATTACTTGAGGCACCATGCCTCCCATTACACAGAAATAACAAGTAGATTTTTCTAAAAATACTTCTTTATCTTCTTCTTAGTCCTGAAATCGCATATTCATGTTTGATTAAGCAAAAAAACAAAACAAAACAAAACAAAACTGGTTTAATTGTGAGGCCAAGAAGTTTATTCTTGGCAGAAAATGTTGATGATGTTACCCCTCTATTTTCAAAATTAAGTATAGTGTTATAGTACTTTGGATGTAATCTTTCAGAGAGAGAAAGTATGCACCTCCCTCTCAGGGTTTTAGGTTATACTTGATAGGTTGGAAATATCTATTCCTAATGCTTTGAACTCAGGTTTCCCTCTCTGGGTGATACCCCATGCTGTTAGACACCTTTGTTTAGGGCCCCGGTTCCATAAACATGAATTAACTTTTACTTAAAGACATTTTCTTTGAAAATACAAGAAGAAAACACAATAATACTAAGATAAAATAGTAATATTATTATCTAAGTAGGAGTCATTATTGTAATGATGTATGTATATATGTATCCAAGTATAAACACACATGTAAATATATGTATACACACGCACAAAAAAACAAATAAAAACATTGATCATTTCCGAGAATGCATGTCTCATTCTTCAACTGTAGTTCATCTTCTGCCAAAAAGGTGTAAGGTATTATTACTATCCTGAAATCACAATAGGGTTCAGCATAATCCTTTTAGCATATGATGCAGCTCAAGATTATTGACTTTTAAAAGAAGACTAATATTCACGAAGATGATGCAATTACTCCTTGTTATAAGCATTGTACAATACCATACTTTTGTACTAACTCCTTAGTAAGATTTTGTCTCTTGATATACAACTTTGTATGGGAAATGCCTCAAATAACATGGTTAGACCATTAGGCAGGTGTAAGTTCTTCTGTCTACTAAAACATAGTGGGAGGCAGACATTTCAATAATAGATAATGTTTTCAGTGTATATCAAACTCCAAGCCAAAATGGAGTAAACATAACCTTTGCTATCTTTCTACTTCTATAAACTCAGCTTCCTTTATCACATTTCTATCTAATGTAAAATTTAAATCGTTGAGAAATACATTTTTGTTATCTCTGTAAGGGGTGTCCTATTAGTTCATGTTTTCCCCTAGGAAGGAAACCATAGATTCCAATCTGTAAAGCAGACTCTAAAAGAAAGTTAATTTTGATGTGTAGCTTTTGAACCCTTGGATAACTGCACCTGGAAATGGGTTTTGGCTCCCTGTAATATTTGCCTGTTTGGCCCATAAGTGGTAGAAGTATTGGAGTGTAGTTTAGGAGTTTAGGATTATTGGCTCTGAGTACTAACCCCTATGGAGAAGAAATAAGCTACTGTTTTCAGGAAGGCCAGAATGTCCTTCTCTTCTTTCTCCCCTGCAGTTCTCATCATTAATGAACATATGCCCTCTTTCTTTTTGGATAAGCTACTGGTTGATGGTCTTTCCAGTCATAAATTAACACCAAATACAAGAAAATACAATGTAATAACCATCAATTCATAAGGGATGATTTCCACTGAACACTAACATTTTATCACAGAGATGGGTTTCAAAGTGATACATACACAGATCTGAATTGTGCATAGTTACATTGTGAAAGTGCATATAAGAGTAACGGCTACGTACCACAGTGAATAGAGCTCTGGCACTGGTGTCAGGGGACCTGAGTTCAAATCCAGCTTCAGATACGTAACACTTACCAGCCATGTGACCTGGGACAAGTCACTTAACCCCAATTGCCTCTCCAAAAGAATAAAAGGAAAAAAAAATTTTTTTAAAGTACACATAAGTTAAAATGGATTTTTGCTGCTTATGAAATGATCTGTTAATCTTGTCTTAAAATTCCATCTTTGGTCCATGTTTTTTAAATCATATTTTCATTTTCTTTCCTTTTTTATTTAAACAAATGATTTATTAACCCCTGTTTTACATCATTCATTTCCGCCAGATTTTGAGTTACAATTTTTTTCCCCGTCTTTCCCCTACCCACCCTCCCAGAATAGCAGTCCCACAAGATATCGATTCCTCCATCCTACTCTCTCCCATATCTTCTCCCTTACCCCCTTCGACTTTTCCATTAGAGCAAGGTGAATCTCTGTGCCCCGATGCCTGTACATCTTATCTCCCAATTACAAGCAAAAGAGTATTAATAATAGTATTTATATATATTTGAAATATTTTATTTTAAGACCTTGGATTTCAGATCCATTCCCTTCCTTTCTTGTCACCCATTCCCTCTGGGAAGATAAGTAATTCAGTATGTGTTGTACATGTATAGCTATGCAAAATATTACCATAGTAGATATATTGTACAAGGCTGCTTATAATTCCCTCCCACCCATCCCACCCCCGACCTGGTCCATTCCCTACTTGATCCTGTCCCTCTTCTATAGTGAGTACTTCCAACCTCCCCTCCCCCCAAGAATGCCCTCCCATCCATCATCCCTCCTCTTGTCCCCCTTCCCCCTATTTTGCTGCAGGGTGAGATATCCCATTTAGTATGTATGTCATTCTCTCCCTGAACTAAATTCAGAGAGAATGTGGTTTTGCCTTTTTGCCTTCCTATTCTTCCCCTCCTCTGCAGCCATTTCCCCTCGCTTCTTCTACATAAGATAGTTTATCCTACCCTGTGTCTCCCCATCTCCTCTTGCCACTTTCCTCTCTCACCTCATAATTTCACCCCTTAGGTATTATCCCTTCCCAACAAATTCAACTATGCCCTCTATCCATGTATAACTGTAAACATATATACACACATTCACATATGTATTCATATGACTATATACCCTTCTTCCATTATTTTCATACTGAGAAAAGTTTCATCAGTCACAGTTATTGTTTTTCCATGTAGGAATGTAAATAGATTAACTTTGATAAGTTCCTTTTGATTTCTTTTCCCTGATTACCTTCTCAGGCATCTCTTGCTTCTTGTGTCTGGATGTCAAATTTTCTATTCAATTCTGGTTTTTTCCTCAAGAATGCTTGAAAGTCTCTATTCCACTGAATGACCATATTTTCCCCTGAAACAAAATACTCAGTTTTGCTGGGTAGGTGACCCTTGGGTTCATTCCCAGTTCTTTTGCCCTCTGGAATATCATATTCCATGCCCTTCAATCCCTCAATGTAGAAGCTGCCAGGTCCTGTGCTATTCTGATTGTGTTTCCACAATATTGAAATTATTTCTTCCTGGCTGCTTTTAGTATTTTCTCCTTGATCTGGGGATTCTGGAACCTGGCTATAATATTCCTAGGAGTTTTCTTTTTGGGATCTTTTTCAGGAGGTGATCTGTGGATTCTTTCAACCTCTATTTTGCCCTCTGGGCCTAAAACATCAGGGCAATTTTCCTTGAGAATCTCTTGAAGGGTGATTTCTAGGTTCTTTCTTTGATCATGACTTTCAGGTAGTCCAATAATTTTTAAATTATCTCTCCTGGTTCTATTTTCCAGGTCAGTAGTTTTTCCCATGAGATATTTCACATTGCCTTCTATTCTTTCATTTGTTTGGATCTGCTTAACAGCATCTTGATTTCTCATAAAGTCCCTACCTTCCATTTGCTCTAGTCTAACTGAAGGAATGAATCTCCTCAGTGAGCTTTTGAGATTCTTTTTCCATCTGGCAAATTTGACTTTTTAAGGCATTCTTCTCCTCATTGCACTTTTGGGCCTCCTTTGCCATTTGAGTTAGTCTGTTTTTTAAGGTGTTATTTTCCTCAGTCATGCTGTTGACCCTCATTTCATACTTTTCCTGCATCCTTCTCAATTCTCTTCCCAATTTTTCCTCCACTTCTTTTATTTGATTTTTAAAGTCCTTTTTAAGGTCTTCTATGGCCTGAAACCCGCTCATATTTTCCTCTGGGGTTTTTGGAGCAGGATTTCTGACCTCACAGTCCTCTTCCTGCTCCATGCTTCGACCCTCTTTGCCCCCAAAATACAAGTCTAATGTTTCATTTTTCTGTTTATTTTGTTGTCTTTGTCTTGGCATGATGCCACTTAATTACTTGACTTTTGGGCTTGTTGCCACAGTAGAACTCTGCCACCAGACAGGGGAGCTTCGTCCTGAACATGTGGGGGGGCAACTTCCGTTTCTGGCAAGCTGGAAACCTACCCCCCGACCTCCCCCACAGACCACAATCCAGATCCAGGGAGGTTAAAGCAAGAGTGATTACCCCCCAAGACTGATCACTGGATCTCCCTACAGTTTGCAGGCCAGGAGCTGGAGCCGCCACTGAAAACTGCAAAATGGCGTGTTTCCTCAGCAGCTTCTAGCCCCCAGGGGAGGAAGCCGACGCATTCCCCAAATACTGGTCCCAAAGTCCGTAGGGCACTAACCTCTCACTTTGTCCTAGGCATGTCTGTGTTGACCATTCTGGAATTGCCATAGCTGCTGGTGTTCTGGGGTCCCTCCAGCGGGCTGCTGGCCCGGCCACCCTGGGGCTAAAACGGAGCTCAAGCAGACCTGTGCTCAGCTCCCCATGCACTGCACGCTGTGCTGCCGGCACCCAGACCGCTGCTCTGGCCCTTCCTGCAGGGCTGCTGGGCTGTCCTCAGTGGGAGGTTAGCTTCTCTGTGTCGTTCTGTGGGTGCTGGGGCTCCAGAAGTTGTTCAGAATCCCCTTTTACATAGTTTGGAGGTAATCTGGGGGGAGAGAGCCTTGGACATGCTGTTTCTACTCCACCATCTTGGCTCCGCCCCATATTTTCATTTTCTATAACCCAAAATGGTATGCTTTGTATACTTTCAGAGGTGAGGAAAACAATAGCTCAAATAAAGTATATGATCCATTACTTACAATTATTTAAAATACATATTCCAGGGTGTGGCTATGTGTTGTAGTGAATAGAGCACTGGCCCTGAAGTCAGGAGGACCTGAGTTCAAATCAGACCTCAGACACTTAACACAAAAACTAGCCATGTGACCTTGGGAAAGTTACTTAAACCCAATTGCCCTCCAAAAAGCAAAAGAAAATTAAAAAATAATAATAAAATACCTACTTTATGACTTTGTTCTGTCAGTTTAAAGGTGTAAAAGCAGTTAATGTCATTGGGGTTCTAAGGAAAAGACAATTTGTATGCTTAGAATGAAATGTATTGTCTCTTATCAACTATGACTCTTCAGTGGGGCAGCAGATACTCTGTTTTACAACTGACCAGCTACCTTGCAAGCTGTTACTGATTATTGTCTTTTGAGGAATTGTGTCTTTCAGCAGACATACCAGTAGTGAAAAAGGACAAGTAACCCTTTCATTTCAATTTGCAGATAGTTATGTTAAGACACATGTGAGCTTTTGGCTTACTGCCAGTTTGAAGATTGTCTCAATTAGTTTTCATGAGCACTTTACCAGTGGGAGCAAATAACTTTGCAGATATACTTTTATTTGGGAGATACTTTTAAAAGTATGCCGCAAGCATTAGTTGATGCACATTTATCACATAGCTACCACATGGACAAATCTTGTTCTAAATTGCCAGAATTCAAGAGAAATCAATGACCTTTGGTGCTTAGGCTTTTGACCCTACAGCATATTAGGGAAATCAAAACATAGAAGTATAAACAACTGAAAGATAGTATCTTAACTTATGAATTTTCTCAAATTATCTTTTTTTTTTTTTTTTAAAGCAATTGGCATTAAGTAACTTGCTCAAGGTTACACGGCCGGTCATTATTTATGTGTGGGTGCTCATTTTCTGAGGCCGGAATCAATCCCGGGTCGTCCAGACTCAGGGGCCAACACTCTTACTCACTGCACCACCTAGCCACCCCTTCTCAAATTATCTTAGTTCTCCAATGTTGACATTTATGGTGTTTCTTTTATTATCCTTGCAATGCAAATTGGGATTAAAGAAATGCAGTATAACATGTATATCTTGTGTAAAATTGCTGCAATTATGCTTTTTCTTTCTGTTGACCTAAAGACTGATAATACCTTCCATAGAATTTCTGCCTTTTCTAACAATCCTTTCCATTTACCAAATTAGAGAATTTATTAGTATTTTCTTCCTTCTTTAATGTCTGCTATTTTTCTTCTTAATGTTAAAATAGCCATGTTGTCATTCTGTGGTTTCTTACTTCTTCTCATTTCATCTTTCTTTAGCTTAACCATATTCTTTTATTTAAAAAGAAATATTTGTTCATTGTCATAAAATAGTGATTATTTTAAAAGATCTGATAAAATTCTTCTTGCTGCTAAATTGTTCATAACTTATTTTGAGGGAAAATTTTTAAGTTTAAAATTATGTATTTAAAAAGGAAATAAATTCAAAAGAAATTAATAAGAAAGTTATTGATATTCATTTATTTATATATATATATATATATATATATATATATAATTGAAATAATGTACCACTTAAGATAAAAGAACTTTCCTTGATGAGTAATTTAAGACTTATTGCTAGGGAAGTAAATCATGAAAGATTAAATTCTCTAATGTTGCCATCAATCAATATTCCCACTGATTTCCAAATAATGTCAATTTAAATTTTAATAAAAAAAATTAGGACAAAATGTGATTTAGGAGTAAATGATGCCATTATTATGAATATGAAGGAAGTTTCCTCCACTAAAAAGTCTTCCATTGAAACATTTCTTTCTACATGTGAGAATAATTAAATTCAATTCAAGCCTAAAAACATTTATTAAGCATCTGTCATTTTCAAAACACTGTACTTGGTGTTGAGAATGCAAAAATTTAAATTAAAAAAGGTCCACTCTAAAGGAGGTTACATCCTACTGGGGACAGGGAAAGTGAACAACAATAAGAAAAGTAAAGACCAGAGTAGGAAAAAAAAAACCAAAAACACTGTCATGTTAGGGAGATTAGGAAAGATTTGCTTTAGGAAATTATATCAGAGGTGGACCTTGAGGAAGGCTTAAGATTCTAACTGATAAAAGTGAGGAAGAATCATATTCCAACTTTTGTAGAGTTTTGGAGGCAGGAAATGGAATGTAGAGTTTGGGGGTCTGAAGATAGAATGCAGAGTTTGGGGGGTCTGACTTCAAGAGAGTGTCTATTGCATAAAATAGTGGGGAGTGTAATGTGAAACGAATCTAGAAACATAAGCTAGATTTGACATAGATTGTTAATAAATGGACTTTAAGAAAAATAAACTAAATCACATTGTTATTAGATTAGAATAAGAGATGTACTATTCAAAATGCTCCCAAGGTTTCACCTTTGAACTTGTAGCACCAATGCAATATTCACAGCACCGATGGTGGCTATGAATATGCCGGCACAGTTCTGAAATATAAAATAGAACAGACTCTCCATATATAAGACAGAAGTAAAACCTTTATTTAGACACCAGAAAATCAAATCCCAACACCAGAAAGTCAAATCCATCATAGCGACAAAGAAATTAATAAACCATAACACAGCATGGAGCTACACCATCCTTTAGCCTTCCCATAAACAAATGCTCACCAACCTAGCTGTCTCCTTGGCTGCATCCTTTCCTACCTCTAGTTCTAACTGCTCTCACTTCTAGCTTCCTGTGGGTTCTGCTTCACCCTTCAGTAAACTCTTCCCACCACAGACTCCCAAGTGCTTACATTCAGCCTATTAGAAGGCAGGGAAGATCTTCAGATTCTCCTAGATCTATTTATTAAGGGGTATGGAAGTTCTTCAAATCCTCATTACCATTACAGAACTACAAAATTGGCAAAGGTGATAAGATAAGAATAATCAATATTAGAGGGTGGTGTGGAAAGACAGGCAATCTTTATTTTTTATTTATAGCTGTGATTTAGTGCAACCATTCTGGACAACAATTGGAATTAGGTAAATAAAAGAGCTAAATGACCACACCCTTAAACAAAGAGATTCCACCATTGACATATACCCTAAGGGGGCCATTGACTAAAATACTGCCTTCATATTTATATGTGTGAGGAAAGAATGAAAAACAAAGTAGGTGCCTACTGCCTGGGAATGGCTAAGTGAATAGTGATATATGAATGTAATAAAATATTACTTTAAGAAACAATGAATATGGTGAATTCAGAGAAGCATATGAATGGATGCAAAGCAGAACCACAAAAAAATATACACAATGACTACAGAGTATAAATAGAAAGAATGACAACCATATAGCAATTTTAAAAATGAGAGTTATAAAATTACAAAGAGCAACCTTAGTCCCAGAAAAAAAAAATGAAAAGATACCTTCTCTAATTCTATTACGAAAGATGTGGGGAAAATGAGTGGTGGTCTATGATTGTGGAGCATTGTAAATGTCAGGTTTTTTTTCAACATATTGGTTTGTTTTACTGATTTTTTAAAAAACATATTTTCTTATAAAGGATAGCTCTCTGGGAGTTGAGGAGAGAAATAGGAGAAATGAAGGTCATTTGTAAATAAAGATCAATAAATATTCATTTTTGAAAAAGATTATATCAAAAATCACTTTGAGAAATAACTTGTGATCCATAAGTTTTTATACAGTAATACTTATATTTAACACCTTCATTGTATTTTTTATTATAATTATAAAATAAAAAGAGACAAATATTTATAATTTAGGTTTTCACAAGTATTTTTTAAATACTGACCATGTGTCAAGTATTGTACTATGCTCTATGGATAAAAAACCAGAATAAACCCATTACTTCCATTACATATCTTATGTTCTACCAAAAAAAAAATATATATATATATATATATATATATATATATATATATATATATATTTTTAAACAAATGCTTTATTAACTCCTGTTTTACATCATTCATTTCCACCAGATTTTGAGTTACAATCATTTTCCCCCCATTATTACCCTACCCAACTTCCCAGAACAGTAATCCCACAAGATATTGCTTCCTCCAATCTGCTCTCTCCCATACCTTCTCCCATACCCCCATCGACTTTTCCATTAGAGGAAGGTGAGTCTTTGCCTCCCAATGCCTGCACATCTTATCTCCCTATTACAAGCAAAAGAGTATTAATAATAGCATTTGTATATATTTGAAACATTTAATGTTATGACCTCAAATTTCAGATCCATTTCCTTCCTCCCTTGTCACCCATTCCCTCTTGGGAGATAAGTAATTCAGTATATGTTGTACATGTCTAGCTATGCAATACATTATCATAGTAGATATATTGTACAAGGCTGCTTATAATTCCCTCCCACTCATCCCACCCCCCACCTGGTCCATTCCCTACATGATCCTGTCCCTCTTTATAGTGGGTACTTCCAACCTCCCCTCCCCCCAAGGATGCCCTCCCATCCATCATCCCTCCTCCCATCCCCCTTCCCCCTATCCTGCTGCAGGTTGAGATATCCCATTTAGTATGTATGTCATTTTCTCCCTGAACCAAATTCAATTTGAATGTGGTTTTGCCTTTTTAGCCTTCCTTATTCTCCCCCTCTTTTGCAACCACTTCCCCTTGCTTCTTCTGCATGGGATAGTTTACACTACCCTGTCTCTCCCCATCTCCTCTTGCCACTTTCCTCTCTCACCTCATAATTTCATCCCTTGAGTATTCTCCCTTCCCAACAAATTCAACTTATGCCCTCTATCCATATATAACTGTAACCATATACACACACATTCACATATGTATTCATATGACCACACCCCCTTCTTCCATTATTTTCATAGTGAGAAAGGTATCATCAGTCACAGTTATTGCTTTTCCATATAGGAATGTAAATAGTTCAACTTTGATAAGTTCCTTTTGATTTCTTTTCCCTGATTACCTTCTCAGGCATCTCTTCCTTCTTGTGTCTGGGTGTCAAATTTTCTATTCAATTCTGGTTGTTTCCTCAAGAATGCTTGAAAGTCCTCTATTCCACTGAATGACCATATTTTCCCCTGAAACAAAATACTCAGTTTTGCTGGGTAGGTGACCCTTGGGTTCATTCCCAGTTCTTTTGCCCTCTGGAATATCATATTCCATGCCCTTCGATCCCTCAGTGTAGAAGCTGCCAGGTCCTGGGCTATTCTGATTGTGTTTCCACAATATTGAAATTGTTTCTTCCTGGCTGCTTGAAGTATTTTCTCCTTGATCTGGGGATTCTGGAACCTGGCTATAATATTCCTGGGAGTTTTCTTTTTGGGATCTTTTTCAGGAGGTGATCGGTGGATTCTTACAACCTCTATTTTGCCCTCTGGATCTAAAACATCAGGGCAGTTTTCCTTGAGAATTTCTTGAAGGGTGATTTCTAGGTTCTTTCTTTGATCATGGCTTTCAGGTAGTCCAATAATTTTTAAATTGTCTCTCCTGGATCTATTTTCCAGGTCAGTGGTTTTTCCCATGAGATATTTCACATTGCCTTCTAATCTTTCATTTGTTTGGATCTGCTTAACAGCATCTTGATTTCTCATAAAGTCATTAGCTTCCATTTGCTCCAGTCTAACTCTGAAGGAATGAATCTCCTCAGTGAACTTTTGAGATTCTTTTTCCATCTGGCAAATTCGACTTTTTAAGGCATTCTTCTCCTCATTGCCCTTTTGGGCCTCCTTTGCCATTTGAGCTAGTCTATTTTTTAAGGTGTTGTTTTCCTTAGTCAGGCTGTTGACCCTCATTTCATACTTTTCCTGCATCCTTCTCATTTCTCTTTCCAATTTTTCCTCTACTTCTCTTATTTGATTTTTAAAGTCCTTCTTAAGGTCCTCTATGGCCTGCAACCCGCTCATGGTTTCCCCTGGGGCTTCCCCTGGGGCTTCCACCGATAGCCTCCTGAAAAAGATCCCAAAAAGAAAACTCCTAGGAATATTATAGCCAGGCTCCAGAACTCCCAGATCAAGGAGAAAATACTAAAAGCAGCCAGGAAGAAACAATTTCAATATTGTGGAAACACAATCAGAATAGCCCAGGACCTGGCAGCTTCTACACTGAGGTTCGAAGAGCATGGAATATGATATTCCAGAGGGCAAAAGAGCTGGGATTCAAGCCAAGGGTCACCTACCCAGCAAAACTGAGTATCTTGTTTCAGGGGAAAATATGGTCATTCAGTGGAACAGAGGACTTTCAAGCATTCTTGATGAAAAAACCAGAGTTGAATAGAAAATTTGACATTCAGACACAACAAGCTAGAGATGCTTGAGAAGGTAATCAAGGAAAAGAAATCAAAATGAACTTATCAAAGTTGGACTATTTACATTCCTACATGGAAAAACAATAACTGTGTCTGATGAAACCTTTCTCATTATGAAAATAATTGAAGAAGGGTACATGGCATATGTTCACAGGTATACATGGATAGAGGGCGCAGGTTGAATTTGATCGGAAGGGATGATTCTTTTTTTTTTTTTTTTTGGAGGGCAATTGGGGTTGGGTGACTTGCCCGGAGTCACATGGCTGGGTTTTTGTTTGTATGTTGGGTGTCTGGGGCCAGATCCGAGCTCGGGTCCTTCTGGCTCCGGGGCAGGCGCTCTGCTCGCTGCGCCACCTAGCCGCCCCAAGGAAGGGATGATTCTTAAGGGGTGAAGTCAAGAGGTAAGAGAGGAAAGTGGCAAGAGGAGATGGAGAGAGACAGGGTAGGGTAAACTATCTCATGTAGAAGAGGCAAGGGGAAGTAGTTGCAGGGGAGGGGAAGAACAGGAAGGCAAAAAGGTAAAAGTATATTCTCATTGAAGTTGGCTCAAGGAGAGAACCACATACATACTAAATGGAATTGAGAGGGGGGATGATGGAGGGGAGGGCATTCTGGGGGGAGGGGAGGTTGGAAGTACCCACTATTAAAGAGGGACAGGATCAAAGTAGGGAATGGGCCAGATGGGAGGTGAGATGGGTGGGAGGGAAATATAAGCAGTCTTTTACAATATATCTACCATGGTAATGTTTTGCATAGCTATACATGTACAACACATACTGAATTGCTTATCTTCTCAGAGGGAGTGGGTGACAAGGGAGGAAGGGAATGGATCTGAAAATGGAAGTTTTAAAATTAAATGTTTCATAAGATGTCCAGGCATTGGCGCTCAGAGATTCACCTTGCCCTAATGGCAAAGTTGAAGGGGATATGGGAGAAAATATGGGAGAGAGCAGATTGGATGAGGGGATATGTAGTGGGACTGCTATTCTGGGGTGGTGGGTAGCGAAAAATATAACTCATAATCTGGTGGAAATGAATGATGTAAACCAGAAGTTAATAAAGCATTTGTTTAATTTAAAAAAAAATTTAAAAAATGAACTCCAACATTTTGGGAAGGAAAATAGGGAATGAAGACAGGAGTGGAAGGGTATTTTCTTCCACATTCACATTCTTGATTCCTGAAATATTGTGATAGATTTTCTTTCACCAAGTTTCATTGCTTGGAAAACACTGTTTCTATGCCCTGATTAGAATGTAGTCTTAGTTATGGAAATATATGGAGATAGCAGAAAGAAAAGACAGAAAATGATGAATGCTATTTTCTAAAGATATTTAACCTAGGAAAATCTCCCTCAGATAGCTCATCTTAAATGCAAGAGAATTTAATGACAGTGCAAGATGAGAAAAAACTAATTCCTTCTAGGTTTCTTTGTGTTAAATTATGCCTAATATTTTAGAAGTGATGTTTTTAAAATTTTTTGTCTCAAATAGATTTTTGAGTTTCAATATTATATATTCCTCCAGTCAACATCATTGCCTAGCAGCTAACAAGTAATGGGCCCAATACATTGAAGTGGGACATTCCTGAAAAATCAAATATGACAAATTAGTTTGATCATTAAGGAAAGCATTCTTTGAGGAATCAACAGCATGATAGAATCTTTAAAAATATGCAATGGATATATTTAAACTTAGGTTTTTTCTTTATTTGTTTTAGTGCAAAAGTGAGTGTTTTTAGCACTAGTACTACTGAGTAGCACTTGGATATTCTAAACTCGATCATCTTCTACTATATTCAACTGATTTTTTTTAATCACTACTTTCCCCTATCTTTCATTTGATTGCTTTCATTTTTTCCACCTCCTCCATGTCTTTTATAGAATGTAATAATTTTCATGGAGAATAATGAGTGTGTCAGTAGCAGCAATCTGGAAGGATTTGTAGAAAAACTCTGTGCTTGTGTGTATGTGCATGTATATATTGTGTGTATGAGTGGTAGATAAACTGTATACCTTTTACTCCTTCAGTCTTTCATATAGATTTTATATCTTCCTCATATATAAATCTAACTATTCCATTTGTCTTTAAAAATCTTCAGTGGCATCTTGTTGGCTGAACTTCAAAAATATATCTTGTTCTGTCATTCAGAGACCTCCACAGTATATCGTTCTGTAGGTTTGGCTGACTTTACTCCAATTCATGCAGCATTGTCTGGTCTTGGAAGAGTGATATGGTATAAAGGTGAAGTTCAAAGCTGTAATTTGTAATTAATCTTTAAAGGAATGAATGATGGTATTTTGAAAGTAATCTGAATAGGACCAGTTATTTTGGTGATAAGGAGTCTAAGAAAGAAGTTGGTCAATAAATCTTAATTAAGCACCCACTTTATAATAGCTATTGTGCTAGGCCCAGGGGGTGGAAAGAAAGGTAAAAGACCATCTCTGTTCTCCATGATATCACAATCTAATAGAACTGACTTAGACAGTGAAAACATGAATCTTAACTTGGAAATAGGGCAAAACAAAAATGCTAACACAAGTTTGGCGTTCCTGATAACATGTAATAGGTGACCAGATTGTAAAGGAAGAAGGCCTCAAGGAATAGATGAGCAGTCTCAGAGATAATGTGACAACTTGTATAACATTAAGTGAGCTAGACTATCCATTAGTATGAGGACAGAGACAGCCCCTCGGGATGATGGCAGATCTGTGATAAGATTCATTTTTGTGCTAGTAGATGTTCAATGAGGGATTTATAAAATTTTTATATAAGGAGTGGGACAATGGTGTCTACTAATGAGGTCCTTCATTTGAATACACACCTTGAATGATCATAAATTCCAGCTAACCTTATACGTAGAAAGGGACACAGAGTTCCAAAATTACTGATCAATATCTCAAACGATCTCAAGTACTCCTCCATGGGAGAATTGTAGAAATGATTGTAGCATTGACCATCAAGTCTCTGTGGGGAAGTAATATCATTCTGAAAGATGAAGCAGTTTATAAACAAACATTTATTAAACTCTATGTGTTGGGAACTGTGCTAAATACTGGAAACAAAGAAAAGCAAATAAAGTCCCTGCCCTATTGAGTGGGAGAGACAAGCTAGGTACATGAAATATATACAAGATAGATTGGAGATAATCTCCAAGGAAAGACACTGGTATTAAGGGGGATAAGGAAGAACCTATTTGGACACCAGTCATCTTAGAACTGGGCTGGAAAGAGGTGAATGTATGGTGAATATCTGGGACTATACTTGCTGTTATCATATCAAACCTATGTGGTTTAGTCTTATGTGTCAATGCCCTCCAGATTAACCTGCCATTGGTGGACGAAAAGCACAAACTTTGTATGGGCTCCAGCTCCAACCAGTTTCAATACCTGTAAAAAAATAACGCTAAACAAAATTTAAAGCTACAGAACCCACAAAGTGAAAGAGAGAAACAAATATCCCGCTGAAGGCAACCTGGAAGGCCAACAGAAAGGTCTATTGCAGCATGCTAGGAGCCCAGCACAGTTCCCGAGGAGCTGTGTTTCTAGCCCCAGACCTGCCAAAGCAGACTTCAAGGGAGTGAATCACCAGCAGCTGTGGCAGTTTCCAGACTTCAAAACACATAAACACCGAAGAGAAAATAAAAGATCAGTGGGGAACTCTGTTGGAAGGGTAAAGGAAGAGCTTGGTCCAGACCCTGCCCATGGGATGACAGTGGCTTAGGCAATGGCTACAGCTGCTACCTGTGGCTGCTTCCAGAGTTCCCGGCCTTCAGATTGTAGGGGAACCAAGTGAATTTTCAGAGGGTAATTGCTCTTGCTTTGACCTGCTTGGATCTAGATTGCAGTCTTGGGTGGTGATCCTAGGGTATGTGGCCAGTGTGCCAGAGCTTGTGGGGTGCCCAACTAATAGCTCCAACAGCTGAGAAAACCCCAGTGACTTGGGAAAAAGCTCTCTTCATTCTGGAAGCAGAGTTCTGCCTTGGCACAGACTTCAAAAGTCAAGTGATTGGCAAGAAGAGAGAGCAGAGGAAGTGCAATCAGACCATACAATCCCTTTTTGGGGACAGAAAGGATCAAAGCATGGAACTGGAAGAGGACAACAAAGTCAGAACTCTTGCATAAAAGCTTCCAAGAAAAATATCAATTGGTTACAGGCCATGGAGGAGCTCAAGAAGGATTTTGAAAATCAAGTAAGAGAAGTGGAGGACAAATTGGAAAGAGAAATAAAAATGATGCAAGAAAATCATGAAAAGTGAGTCAACAGCCTGCTAAAGGAGACCCAAAAAATACTGAAGAAAATAACACCTTAAAAAATAGACTAACTCAAATGGCAAAAGAGGCCCAAAAAGTCAAAGAGGAGGAGAATGCCTTAAAAAGTTGAATTGCCCAGATGGAAAAGGAATTTCAAAAATTCACTGAAGAGAATAATTCCTTCAAAATTAGATTGGAGCAATTGGAAGCTAATGATTTTGTGAGAAATCAAGATACTATAAAACAAATCCAAACAAATGGAAAAATAGAAGGCAATGTAAAATATCTCATTGGAAAAGCCACTGACCTGGAAAATAGATCCAGGAGAGATAATTTAAAAATTATTGGACTACCTGAAAGCTATGCTCAAATAAGGAGTCTAGACACCATCTTTCAAGAAATTATCGATCAAAATTGCCCTGACAGTCTAGAACCAAAGGGCAAAATAGAAATTGAAAGAATTCACCCATCACCTCTTGAAAAAAGATCCCCAAAAGAAAACTCCTAGGAATATTACAGCCAAATTCCAGTGTTCCCAGGTCAAGGAGAAAATACCACAAGCAGTCAGGAAGAAAAAATTTGAGTATGTGAAAACACAATCAGCATAACACAAAATCTAACAGTTTCTTCATTAAAGGATTGAAGGGCGAGGGGCAGAGCCAAGATGGTGGAGTAGAAACAGCGAGTCCAAGCCACTCTTCCCCCAGACTACCTCGAAACGATGTAAAAAGGGACTCAGAACAACTTCTGGAGCCCCAGCACCCACAGAACGACACAGAAAAGCTAACCTCCCGCTGAGGACAGCCCAGCAGCCCTGTAGGAAGGACCAGCCAGCACCGGCAGCACAGTGTGCAGTGCGCGGGGAGCCGAGCACAGGTCCGCCTGAGTTGTGGTTTTAGCCCCAGGGCGGCAGGGCCAGCAGCTGGCTGAAGGGACCCTAGAACACCAGCAGCTGTGGCAATTCCAGAATTATCAACATAGACATGCCTAGGACAAAGTGAGAGGTTAGTGCCCTATGGACCAGTATTTGGGGAACACATTGGCTTCCTCCTCTGGGGGCTAGAAGCTGCTGAGGAGACATGCCATTTTGTAGTTTTCAGAGGCAGCTCCAGCTCCTGGCCTGCAAACTGTAGGGAGATCCAGCGATCAGTCTTGGGGGGTAATCACTTTTGCTTTAACCTCCCTGGATCTGGATTGTGGTCTGTGGGGGAGGTCGGGGGGCGGGTTTCCAGCTTGCCAGAAATGGAAATTGCCCCCCCACACATTTGGGACAAAGCTCCCCTGTCTGGTGGCAGAGTTCTACTGTGGCAACAAGCCCAAAAGTCAAGTAATTAAGTGGCATCATGCCAAGGCAAAGGAAACAAATGAAACAGAAAAATGCAACCTTAGACTCTTACTCTGGGGGCAAAGACAGTCAAAGCACAGAGCAAGAGGAGAACTGTGAGGTCAGAAGTCCTGCTCCAAAAGCCCCAGGGGAAAACATGAGCAGGTTGTAGGCCATGGAGGACCTTAAAAAGGACTTTAAAAATCAAATAAGAGAAGTGGAGGAAAAATTGGGAAGAGAAATGAGAAGGATGCAGGAAAAGTATGAAATGAGGGTCAACAGCCTGACTGAGGAAAACAACACCTTAAAAATATACTAACTCAAATGGCAAAGGAGGCCCAAAAGAGCAATGAGGAGAACAATGCCTTAAAAAGTCGAATTTGCCAGATGGAAAAAGAATCTCAAAAGCTCACTGAGGAGATTCATTCCTTCAGAGTTAGACTGGAGCAAATGGAAGCTAATGACTTTATGAGAAATCAAGATCCTGTTAAGCAGATCCAAACAAATGAAAGAATAGAAGGCAATGTGAAATATCTCATGGGAAAAAACCACTGACCTGGAAAATAGATCCAGGAGAGACAATTTAAAAATTATTGGACTACCTGAAAGCCGTGATCAAAGAAAGAACCTAGAAATCACCCTTCAAGAAATTCTCAAGGAAAACTGCCCTGATGTTTTAGATCCAGAGGGCAAAACAGAAGTTGAAAGAATCCACAGATCACCTCCTGAAAAAGATCCCAAAAAGAAAACTCCCAGGAATATTATAGCTAGGTTCCAGAATCCCCAGATCAAGGAGAAAATACTACAAGCAGCCAGGAAGAAACAATTTCAATATTGTGGAAACACAATCAGAATAGCCCAGGACCTGGCAGCTTCTACACTGAGGGATCAAAGGGCATGGAATATGATATTCCAGAGGGCAAAAGAGCTGGGACTGAACCTAAGGGTCACCTACCCAGCAAAACTGAGTATTTTGTTTCAGGGGAAAATATGGTCATTCAGTGGAACAGAGGACTTTCAAGCATTCTTGAGGAAAAAACCAGAATTGAATAGAAAATTTGACATCCAGACCCAAGAAGCAAGAGATGCCTGAGAAAGTAATCAGGGAAAAGAAAATCAACAGGAACTTATCAAAGTTGAACTATTTACATTCCTATATGGAAAAACAATAATTGTGACTGAAGAAATCTTTCTCAGTATGAAAATAATGGAAGAGGGGTGTATGGTCATATGAATACATATGTGAATGTGTGTATATATGTTTACAGTTATACATGGATACAGGGCATAGGTTGAATTTGTTGGGAAGGGAGGATACTTAAGGGATGAAATTATGAGGTGAGAGAGGAAAGTGGCAAGAGGAGATGGGGAGAGACAGGGTAGGGTAAACTATCTCATGTAGAAGAAGCAAGGGGAAGTGGCTGCAGAGGAGGGGAAGAATAGGAAGGCAAAAAGGCAAAACCACATTCTCATTGAATTTAGTTCAGGGAGAGAATGACATACATAGTAAATGGGATATCTCAACCTGCAGCAAAATAGGGGGAAGGGGGACGAGAGGAGGGATGATGGATGGGAGGGCATTCTTGGGGGGAGGGGAGGTTGGAAGTACCCACTATAGAAGAGGGACAGGATCAAGTAGAGAATGGACCAGGTCGGGGGTGGGATGGGTGGGAGGGAATTATAAGCAGCCTTGTACAATACATCTACTATGGTAATGTTTTGCATAGCTAGACATGTACAACATATACTATATTACTTATCTTCCCAGAGGGAATGGGTGGCAAGAGAAGAAGGAAATGGATCTAAAATTCAAGGTCTTAAGATTAAATGTTTCAAATATGTATAAATACAATTATTAATACTCTTTTGCTTGTAATTGGGAGATAAGAGTTGCAGGCATTGGGACACAAAGATTCACCTTCCTCTAATGGAAAAGTCGAAGGGGATATGGGAGAAGATATGGGAGAGAGTGGATTGGAGGAAGTGATACCTTTTGGGACTGCTAATCTGGGAGGGTGGGTAGGGGAAAAAATAGGGGGGAAAATAATTATAACTCAAAATCTGGCGGAAATGAATGATGTAAAAGAGAAGTTAATAAAGCATTTGTTTAAAAAAAAGGATTGAAGGCCTTAGAATATGATATTCTGGAGATCAAAGGAGCTAGGATTAAAACCAAGAATCACCTACCCAGGAAAACTATGTATAATGCTTTAGGGGAAAATATGGCCATTTAATGAAATAGAGGATTTTCCTGCATTCTTGTTGAAAACTACAGAGCTGAACAGAACATTTAACTTTCAAATATAAGAAGCAAAAGAAGCAGGTAAACAAGAAAAAGAATTCATAAGTTGACTACATTTGTACATGGAAAAATATTAATTGTAACTCATGAGACTTTTCTCAATATCAGGATAGCTGAAGGAAATATATATATATATATATATATATATGTATATACATATACATATATATATTCGTATATATATATAAGTGTACATACATATGTATATATAGGAGGATGTATGTGTGTATAAATATATATGTGAGTGTGTACATATGTGTATACATGTATAAATAGACGGGCACAGGAAGGAAGAAGTGAAAGACTCTGGAACTCAAAGTTTCAAAAACAAATAAAAAAAAAACAAGAATTGTTTTTACATGCAACTGGGAAATAAGATATATAGGCACTGGGGTATAGAAATCCATCTTGTCCTACTAGAAAGTCTGAGGGGTCAAAGGGGGATGATATAAGAAAGAACAAATTGGGGAAATGGGTGATTATTAGTCTTGCTGATTTGGACTGGGGTAGGGGAAAGACAGGGAGAAAATTTGTAACTCAAAATCTTGTCGAAATGAATGTTGAAAATTTAAAATAAATAAATATATTGGGGAAAAACTATTTTCAAAAAAGATTATCCTGCCATGATATTGCTCGCAAATATCATTAAATAAAAAGAAGGGATAAATTTCACTTTCTAGGACAAAGCAATGACAAGTTTTCTCATAATAATTTTGTGTTCAAAGTTAGGGCATCCAGATTAGCTTTGTAATTCCCAGCCTGTGGGCCACAGAACCCTGGAAGGGCTTGGGGGTGTTTTAGAAATGGTCTGCTTCATCTAACATTATAATAATACCTAATATTTACCCTGTTCTTTAAAGTTTGAAGTGTAGTATATGAAGGGTGATAGTAGTTGGGAAGAAAATTTCTTCTGGGGACAGCTAGATGGTTCAGTGAAGAGAGCACTTGTCCTGGAGTCAGGAGGACCTAAATTCAAATCCTTCCTCAGGTACTTGGCACTTAACTAGCTGTGTGACCTTGGGCAAATCACAACTCCAATTACCTTGCCTGCCCCACTCCAATTTTTTTTTCTTCTAGTGTTGAAAGATCTGTGTTTAAATACTTGTTTTTGGCACTAGCTGTGTAGCCTTGCTTAAGGTCAGTGATCTCTCTGAGACTCAGTTTCTTCATCTGCAAAATGAGGGATTTGGACTATATGGACTCTGAGATTATTTGTAGAATTGAATGTATAATGAATGCTATGATATCATTTGATCCTCACAATGGCCCTACAGTAGATATCATTATTCTCATTTTAGAAATGAGGAAAAAGGCTCCAAATTAATATAAATGACATGTAAGCTTTTAAAATTCTGCACATAACTTTCAATTCAATATATTTTCAGAGATAACATTAATGAGATAGTATTTGTAAAGCACTTAACAGTGTTGAGCATATATGAGGTTCTATAGGTGAATAGAGTGCCAAGCCTAGAGTCAGGAAGACTCATTTTTGTGAGTTCAAATCTTACCTCAGATATTTACTAGCCATGTGACCCTCAGACAACTCATTTAGCCCTCTTTTGACTCAGTTTCCTTATTTGTAAAATGATCTGGAGAAGGAAATGGTAAACTACTCTAGTATCTTAGCTGAGAAAACGCAAAGTAAGGTCACAAATACTCAGACATGACTAAAAAATGACTGAACAACAGATTATTGTTCCCTTACCTCCTCCCTATCTCCTTTAAACCTCCTAGCCTGTGGTTATATTATTATCTCCATCTTTTTTTTTTCTAAAGCAATTGGGGTTAAGTAACGTGCTCAAGGTTACACGGCTAGTCATTATTTATGCGTGGGTGCTCATTTTCTGAGGCCGGATCTGATCTCGGGTCATCCAAACTCCGAGGCCGACGCTCTTACTCACTGCGCCACCTAGCCGCCCCTTTAGGGCAATTGGGGTTAAGTAACTTGCCCAAGGTTACACGGCTAGGTTTTTGTTTGTGCGGATTAAGTGTCGGAGGCCGGCTCCGAGCTCAGATCCTTCTGATTCCAGGGCCGGCGCTCTATTCACTGCGCCACCTAGCCGCCCCTTATTATCTCCATCTTACTAATGAGGATACTGAGATTTAGAGAAGTTAATTGACTCACTCAGGGCCATAGAACTAGCAAGTGTTTGATGTGTGGTTCCAGTAAAATTCTTCTTTATTAAAGTCTAGTTTCCCATTCTCTTTTCCCCATTGTTTGTAAGTATAATAAAGAGTAAGAATCCCTTCTATATTGACTATAACATTTCTCCCACTTTTTTCTTCAACTGGACCTGTGTATCCCTCCTCATGCAGAATGTGGCTTCTTAAACTGGAAAGCAGGAAAAAGCCCTGCTAGAAATTCTCCATTCAGGGAGTAGCAAGAAGACCTTGGTTCTATAAATTGAGCAATTACTCTACTTGACAAAGGTGTTTAGAAGCCCTGGGGTCAGAGGCAGGGGGCAGGGTCATGATCCAAAGACTCAGTCAATGTCCAGAGGATTACTTGTCATCTTGGGATATAAGGTCAGAAGTTTCATATATTGGGTGACTAGGAAGATAAAAGTTTTATAGAGAATTAAGATAATTTGCAACATTAGTCACAAGTATGTTTTTATGTCCAAGCATGTGGCCTCATCCTTACCTTGCCAATTCCTTTAAAGGAGTATTTATTTTTTCTCATTTCATGCCATTTCTATTATTACCTTGGGGATTGGGTGAGAATTTCATATCTCTAAATGACGGTGATAAATAATAGCATAATAAAATGAAATTTCAAGATATGAAATGAGGAGCACATACCAAATTTCAATAAATATAGAAATATAAATATGTAGATATCTATATCTTCATTTATTTATATATCTTTTTAGTTTTTCTTTTTTTTTTGAGAATGAGCATCCCAATGTTGCCAAGGCTAGATGTGTAGTGTGACCACTCACAAGCTCAGTCTTGCAAATGATCTACATAAAAGCTTTAAGTTGCATTGTTTTCCACTTGGGTTGGTTCCAACCTTAGGCAAACTTCTGGTCCTAAGGGTTCACCATACTAGTACCAGATATTGTGCAGACATATGATCTTCTTAGCCTTATGGTAATGTAGAACTCTCTAACTCATGTGATCCACAACTGGTAGCAAGAATTGCAGGTGTGCCCCCTTCCACCCCAGTATCATTTTTACAAAATATTTCTATTTGTCTTTTATTTTACATTGTCTGATTCTCTCCCATATCTTTCTCACTTTGCTTTCCCAGAGTCATGCCATATAACAGTCTTATTTTTTTTAATATCAACACATTTTAAAAATGCATATACATGTATATGTACACACTTCCACACCTATGTAATCTCTGCCTTGCAAAGGTAATCCACAAAATAATCAAGAGAGCCATCATCCCATTCCTTTTCCATATATATATATATATGTAAATGTGTGTATGTGTGTGTGTGTGTATATATATATGCATATATATACATATACACATATGTATATATATATATATTTGAACAAATATGATTGAAATTTTTAAGGGCACTAATTTTGTTTCCCTGATTTGTATGTTTCTTTTTTTTTTAATTTAGAAAAAATAAATAATATAAAGCAGATTATTTACAATATTTTTTGAAATTCAAATAATTGTAAAAGGGCTAATTCAGTTGTTGAAAGGCTAAATTTGGAGAGGAAAGGAATTTTAAGAAAACTTGAATTAGGAATTCAGGAGATGACTGGCTCCTATTTCCTGCTCCCCTCTGACACTCACTTAACTGTATGACCTTGAGCAAATGAGGTTCACTTTCCTAATATGTAAACTCTATATGAGGAACTGGATCATCTCTGTTTCCTTTAAATTTGAAAATTCAAAAATATAATTTTGAATTCTTATAGGATAGTGTGTTTAAAATGGGATTATCAGTACATTGGAGAAATACCTGTTCATCAACAACAACAAAAAATATGACCTATTTTGCCTAGAGCTTTTGTATTTTCTTACTGATGCCTGGCCACAAAGTACAGAAAACAGGTGAGAGGAAAATAAGAAAAAGTAATCTGTCATATCTGAAAGGATAATACAAACCTGACTCTGTGAGGAAGCTGACCATTAATGCTATCTCCTTGAGTAATCCACTGTTATAGGAATGGGAATCTGAAGATCTTCCCTGCCCCTAGGCCCTTTGATAGGCTTAAGTGACTCTGAGAACCTTCCCTGATTTGAGAATATACTCTGTCCCCTAATAGGCTGAATGTGGTCACCTGAAACCTGTGGTGGGAGGCTTGTTCTTCAGGAACACCCACAACTTGTTACTTTGTGATTAGGCAGTGGGTCAGGAGGGTTGTGATGGTCTCTGACCCAGGAGCAGTCTATATATACCCTACTGTGAAGTTTTGCTGAGGGGCTCACTTTGGGCAGAGATGTGTGATGTGGCCAGATGAGACTCTGGGCAGCTTTGAGCTCCCTTACCCCCGCCCCCCACTTTGAAAACTCAGATGTTGGTGCTTCCCTCTCTTGTAACTGACTAGGTATGGATGTAATGGTCAGACAGTGGGAAGCCCTGTCTGCTAATCTGTTCCTCCGTCTGCTTGTAACTTCTGTTTGTATTCTGTTTGTATTCCCTGAAGTTCAGGGTGCTGACTTTTTCCCCTGAACTATGTAAAATGATATATGTTTGAATGATTAAAGTAAGATTGTTAACCCATTTTGAGTTGCTTTCCTTAAGAACCTGTGTTGTCAGCGAGCCTGCATATGCTGGGATGCTTGTTGCTACATCCACAATACACAGCTGCTTAAAATAATACTTGTGGAAAATGCATGGCACCAAATATAAATATCTGTTATGATCGATATATTTTTTAGTATTTATACATTAGGAACAACTTAGAACCCCACTCTTTATGACTTTTAATTTTGGCCCTTTTTCTGAAGAACCATCTAAGAATAAGGATGTAAAAATACTGTGATGCAGGGTGATGAATTTCACCAAGTTTTATTTTAAAAGGTTCATTCACCTGATTTGCCATAATCCTTTTATAAAACAAGTTGTTTATTGTGTATATACACATACACATTATACTCACACACACATAAAATATAATTACATATAATATACAATTGGGAAAGTGAATAGAATGGAAGTTCTGGAGTCAAGAAGACCTGAGTTCAAATCCTGCCTCAGATACTTATTAGCTATGTGATCCTGGACAAATTGCTTAATCCTGTTGGCCTCAGGTTGGAGAAGGAAATGGCAAACTACTTCTTTCACCCTCCTCCATACCAACAAACATCCAAAAAGGGATAACGGAGAGTCAGACATGACTAACCAATGAAAACAGTAATTTCATATATATATATATATATATATATATAGAGAGAGAGAGAGAGAGAGAGAGAGAGAGAGAGAGAGAGAGAGAGAAAGAGAGATACATATATTTATCTCTATATATGCATGCATACACATACACATATATATTATGAAAATGTATATATAAATATACAGTGAACATAGAGTCTTCAGAATCTACTTTTATACTGTGTAGTGAATACTTAAGAGTGTATAAGGATCAATGGTTTTTGTCATGGTAGGGAATTCTTTCCCCCCAGTCAGATCATATCCTCCCTGACTTTTGCCTAATATATATGGCAGTTAAGCAACTTGCTTAGGGTCCCCCTGCTAGTACACATCAGATTAGATTTGTACCCAAATCTTCTTTACCTCAATCCCAGCACTCTACCTGTAACTATATACTGTGTCAGAATGCCATATAGAGATGTAATGGAGGCAGCATGAATCTGTGTATTTACTCACAGTCACAGATGAAATTTTGTGATAACTTTACAAAGAAATCCCTTTTAACAAAGAAATCCCTTTTAATTACATGAAATGGAATTTTGTGCAACAGAACTGTATAGAATGGAAATTCACTTGTACTATAGTATCTAACTAAATCTATATACTTGTCACTCTAGATAGCCTTGTAGGACTTTTCAATAGGTGGTAAACAGAGAGCAGCAGGCAAGGCAGTGGTTATTTCTACTGCCTCAATAGGAGCCATATTTTATAAGCCTATGAAATTGTTAAGATGTTAACTTACACAGCATTGTCAGGTAGGCAGCTATTGAAAACTGTATTGCCCTTGTGAAAAGGAAGAACCAAGCATATGATTTGTTTGGGACCAACCCCTGAGCTAGTCAGAGAACTCAGTGACAGCTTGACTAAGTTGGGAAAGAAAACACTTTGATACCAAATATATATTTTTTTCAGTGAGAAAAATCTTGCTTAAAGGGCATAAAGTATAATAGTCATGGGTGGAGTGCAGGTGAGGGAAGAAATATTTCCTTAGGCTTCAAGGGAAGAAAAGTTTTTAAATTTTCTTTTAAACTTTGCTTAAACTTCTAGGTATTATTGTTATATTTTTACTTATCTTGCCCAGTTGTGACAAAAATGTAAGCAACAACGACCAGTGTAAAGAATATGGGAGGAAGAAAAAAAAAAACAAGGCTTGTGAATGTGAAGAATGTCAGATAAATAAAAAGGAATGGAGATTGCTTGAATGTCAGGAGTGGGTGCTTGGTGCTGGCACACATGGTTGGTTTTGTAGCACAGAAAAAATGTTGGAATAGGGCCTAGTGCAGGGGAACAGAAAGCCCAAAGGGGTCATCTGGTCAGAACCCACTGAACTTTAATCTGGGCCTGGAGTCAGGAAGACGAGAGTTAAAATTTAGGCTCACTTATTAGTTACATGACCCTTAGCAAGTCACTTAACCTCGGACTCAGTTTCGTCAACTGTAAAATGGGGATAATCATAACATCTACTTCCACGAATTGTTCTAAGGATCAAGTGAGATATCTGTAAAGGGCTCAACAGGACCGAGTACATGGTAGATGCATAATAAGTGCTTCTTTCCTTTCTTCCAAGATGATAGTACACCAACAACCCTCTTCAAAACTTTGATTTCTGTCTAACTTAAATGAGTTTTCATAAAAGTTTTCACTGATTCTTGAAAGACAGTGGATAATTTAGTACTATTCATTGATCTTCACAATCTGCAGTTAAAAGAAAAAATATCCAGATTCATGAATTAAAGACTTGCCAAAATGTGATTTTTTTATGTTTTATTTAGTTAGGTTATTATCCAAAATAATTTCTAGGGATGATCAAATATCTAAATAGAAATATCATTTTAAGCCACTTATCTAAAACCTGATCTGATCCTATAAATTCCATTCCATTTTTACTGTGTATGACACATTAAATTGTGTGTGACATATTAAAAGCTTTAACAAAATTTAGTGTTAACTGGCATAGAGACATGAGTGCCTTATACTCGTATGTTGCTTTCTACCCTTTAAAGCATTCTTATACCTATTATCTCATTTTGACCTTTCTAACAATTCCATATGGTAGATAAGCCTTGTAGCATTTCTCTGATTTGTCAGAAGAGGAAGGTGAGACTCAGAAATGTGAAGCAGTTTTCATGAGGTCATACTGGTACCTGGCAAGGTTATTACTCTTTCCACCAAATCATCAAACCCATCAAGCAATGATGTTGTGTTAAGGGAGAAAATAGAATTTTAACTCTCAGAAATTAGGAAGAATGAAACAAAGGAGATGTTTCTTGAGAAGCTGTTAGGTAAAACACACACACACACACACACACACACACACACACGCACACACACACACAGCCAAGACTACTTTGTAATGTGTAACTAAAGCATTTGTACTTTGTAAAGATTTGAACGACGAATAGTGGCAGGGAAAAGTATAGTGAATATAACAATTTTAACTATAGGAACTGGATATGACTGTCACTTATTAACTGTTTGACTTGGAACAAGACAAGCAACTTCTTGTGGTCTCATTTTATTAACTTGTAAAATAAAGGGGTTAGGAAATTGTTAAAAAATAATTATAATAATAAATCTCAAAGGCCTCTTTTAGCTCTAAATCTATGGGGTGCTATTTGTGACTGGTGATGGGAAGCATAGCTCTTTTTTTATTCATTCTTTTTCTTTCTTTCTCTCTTTCTCTCTCTCTTTCTCTCTTTCTCTCTCTGCCTTTCTCTCTCTTTCTCTTTCTCTCTCTCTTTCTCTCTCTCTCTTTCTCTCTTTCTTTCTTTCTTTCTTTCTTTCTTTCTTTCTTTCTTTCTTTCTTTCTTTCTCTCTTTCTTTCTTTCTTTCTTTCTCTCTTTCTTTCTTTCTCCATGAAGCAACAGTAGAATATGGCCTAGGGGAGGGAGACAGGCAAGCCAGAAAAGGTCATATTCTCAAAGCTCATTTACTTGTCCAGAAGCAAGAAGTTTTCTATACATACATACATATTTATGACATATATCACACATGTGCCAACTTCAGATATACTATAAATGTACTTTCAAATTTCATTATTTTAAGGCTAGAAAAAGTGTGCATAGTATCTAATTTAAATAATTTTATTCAGTGTTTAAATAGGCTACCTTCAAAGGTCTTTTCACCAACCTCCCTTTTCTAAAACAACTTCAGAACATAGACCCATAAGCAAAAGTATGCATATAACATATGAGGTCCATCAGAATCCTTAAAAGTCATTGCCATTCATTTTATTTTAAAAATGAGGGAAATATAAGAGGGAGCAAGAAGTTCCCCCAAATTTAAAAAACATAGACTTCTAAGCATAGGTATACAAAGAGCGTGTTAAGTCCATCAGAGTCCTTAGAATTCATCTCCACCAACCTTATTATTTTAAAAATGGCAAAAATACCAAAGGGAAGTCTCCAAGTTTGCCACACATTATAACTCTTTGACCCATATATAGTGAATCTTGAGTCTTTGATCAGGCAGAACAAATCAGTTTGAAGTAGTATGGTATAGTGGGGGAAATGCTGGATTTGGAATTAGAGGAACTAGATTTATCTCCTAGATTTGCCACCAAATTCCATTGTGAACTTGGGCAAGTTACATCACTTCTGTGGGCCTCATTGTCCTCATACATGGATTTGGAAAACTAGGTGACAAAGGAGTTCACTTCTAGTTCCAAGACTAGTCTCTGATGAGGAAATGTTCTGTAAGACAAACACTGTTAACAAATTAGGAAATCATAACCTTACAGCATTTTTCTTTTATTAAATAGACCTGATGTTATGTCCTTTTGACCAAGTAGACATTAGGAGCTAAGTAGTATATATTTCAAAAATCACTTCGATTGACTTAGCAACTCCTTTTCATCTGTTTATTCACATAAAAAGTTCTACATGGGGGCGGCTAGGCCCTGGAGTCAGAGGGACCTGAGTTCGGATTTGGCCTCAGGCACTTAACGCACACACAAACAAAAACCTAGCCGTGTGACCTTGGGCAAGTTACTTAACCCCAATTGCCCTCCAAAAAGCAAAAAAAAAAATTCTACATAGTGAAAGACAAGTTGCTGTTCCTGCAGAATCTGGATAATACTTGGGTAATATATTTTAACATCAATTTGTATGTAGAAATTTAGATAAATGGCTCCCATTATCAACAATCAAACTCATATAGTTAAAAGTCAACTTAGTGTGTATAAAATTATCCTGAGATTTATTGGGAAATTAAAATTTATTAAAAAATTTCCTGCCGTGTGACCTTGGGCAAGTTACTTAACCCCAATTGCCCTCCAAAAAGAAAAAAAAAATTTCCTATAAAATTTTCAAGGGGACTATTAAAGTTGAGAAGGAAAATTGTATAGCAGAAAAATATAAATTTATGGATAAATGAGATAACATTTGAGTGATGCTTTAAACAATAAAAGTGATTCTAGTATATTATAAAGGTAAAATCAGTAAACAAGTATTTAATCTTTAAAATATACATAATAGGTTCTAAATGTGATACAATAAAAAATAAGGAATAGTCCTGCCCACAAAGTGCAAGCAGGAGAGGTTTTGAAGATTTTGAACATCTAGATATGATACAAAACAGAACATGACAAGTTCCTAAGAGGGCTTATGGAGGAGTTTGCCTTTGAAGATAGTAATGAAGAATGGGTTGAATTCAGTTTGTAGTGATGAGGGAGTGAACATTCCAGGTCGTTATAATTGCATAGTTAATGGAATAGATGGAGGCAAGTGTGAGTTTTATGTTTAGAATATTGCTTACTATTGTTTGGCTTGTAAGAAAACATCTAAGAAAGATAGTGGTATGCAATCCAACTGGAAAAGTAGGTTGGGTGAGGTTGTGGACTAGCTTTAAGGCCAGAATAAAGGGTTTGGACCTCAATAATTAAGCAAGAAGGAGTCATGAAGCTTTTTTTTTCTCTTTTCTTTATTAGTTTTTTTAGCAGAGGATCAATATAATCAAATTTGTATAATAAGATGCTTTATCTGACAGTGTATAGGATAGCTCAGAGGGGTGAGAATGAAGATTAAGAAAAGTGGTAAGAAAAACCTACAGAATTCTAGTCAAGAGATGTTAAGGTCTTTGACCATAATGGTAACAGAAGGAATGAAAAGAAGAAAGAGATTTCAAGAAATTATTCAGAGGTAGATTGATTCAAAGGTGTGGATGGTCACAATTTCAAGCAGTCTTGCAGAATAGTTGTATCATTTTATTTCATAGCTTTCCTACTGTATATTATATGTATATCTTCTTTAGCCCATCTGCCCTTTATTATTTTTCCCTTTTATCATCTTTGCCTCTTTAATGGATGTGAAATAAAACCTCAGAGTTGTTTTAATTTTTGTTACTCTTACTAGTAATCTGGAGCATTTTTCTATATGGTTGTTCATAGTTTTCATTTCTTCTTTAGCATTTTTTGTCCATAGCTTTTGATGTAATATCCTTTAAAAATGCATATACACATATGCATTGCACAATTTTTCTGCTTTTCTTCTCTTTGGTATCCCAGTATTAGTCCTCCCTATTTATGGGGCAATATAGTTTTCTGCATATCAAACCTAAATTCCCCAGTGTACAGCCCATCTATTTTTATCTATCCATACTGCAATAGAAGGAATAGTTTGATATGCTATATATGCCTAAAGCAAGTCTTTCAGCTATAAAATCAGAGGTAGAAGCTGTCTTGTAGGAAACATACATTTTTGGTGAGGGAAAATGCTGCATTTGGTCAAAAGAATCATTGCATCAGATTCACTTGAAATGTTTTGTGAAAGTGTTTTATTAAAACCATTATAACATTGTGTATTGCAAAGTCATTTCTGGAGAGTTGTTGGGTCTTTTTGTTTTGTTCATACCAGTAGTATTGTATTCTGTTTGGCTCTACAATATAGGACAAGTTATGAGATGGGGTTTTTGCATTTTGTTCTGTTTTTGATTTTGGCCTGGAGAAGTAATAACCTAACTCCAATAGCCACTGGAGGCAGCAAAATTATGTGTTGCTACGATGCTTAATAATAAATGTTTCTGAGACTCTGTGCTTGCCATTTTGTGTCAGTCAATGAACCAAAAATATATTATTCAAGAAATAAATCAGAAAGAACATTTTATCAAATACCTTGCTAGGTGCTAGGGAAACAAAGAGAAAAACAAAACTCCTGCTTCAAGGAACTTATATGATTTTGGTGGAATAATATGTACACATGTAAGTTCATGAAAAATGTATGCAAAGTAAATATGAAACAATTTTGGAGGTAGTAATAGCATCTAGAAGGACTTATGGAGCTTCATATAGGAGGTAGCTTTTGAGTTGCATTGTAGAAGATGTTGTGCTTTGTTAGGAGGCAGAAGTAAGAATAAAGTGCATTGCAGGCATGAGGATCAACAGTTATAAAAACACAGAAATGAAAGATGGAATGTTGTGGATGAGGAACTAGAGGGTTAGTTATCAAGCCAGTTTAGCTTGGTCACAGATTGTTTGGAAGGGGAAGCAGTGCACTAGAAGCCTAGAAACATTGGTCCTCGATTGTGAATAGCTTTAGATGATAAGCAGAGTTGTTTATATTTTGTTCTAGGGTCAATAAGAAACTTACTGGGCATAGTTATACTTGTGCTTTAGGCAATAGCAATGTGCCAATGAGATGAAAGATTATGGAGGAGAGTGTCCTAAGGCAAGAAGACCAATTATGACTGTGCTGTTGTATTCTGGATAAGAGGTGATGAAAACCTGAACTAGGGTGGCAGTTGTATGAAGGAGACAGATATGAGAGACAGTGGAGAAACAATGGATAAGACTTGGCAACTGATTGGCTTCGTGTTGAGGCAGAGTAATAATTCTGAGATTATGAACCTGGGTGTCTAAGAGCAGCATAGTCCCCTAAATAGAAAAATAGGAGTTAGGAAGGATGAATTTTAAGGAAAAAATAATGAGATATCTTGACATACTGAATTTCATGTATCTAGAGGATATTCAGTTCAGTATATCCTCTAGGCAGCAGGTGATTAAAAAATGGAGATCAAGTTTGGATATGTAAACATGGGACTCATGTAGAGATGATTATTATACCTATATGAACTAATAGAATCTTTGAGATAGGTTGTATATAGAAAGAAGACGCAGGAGAGAGTCTTGGAATATACATGCTACCTTAGTAATGACTATCCCCTATTTCTGGAATAATCTCCTTACTCACATCCATCTGTTATTTTCCCTGACTACTTTCAAGACTCATTTAAAATATTACCTTCTACCTGTCCTCCTTTCTGAAATTGCCTTCCATTTATTATGCATATTTGTTGTATGTACCTAGTTATTTGCAAACTCCATTAGAATATGAGTATCTCTAGGATAGGGATTATATTTGTATTTCTTGGTATCTCAGTGCTTAGCATAGTTCTTGGTACATAGCAAGTGCGTAGAAAATGGTTGTTGATTGACTACTTATACCTACATTTAAGTATCTGAACATGAATGATAAACTAGAAAAGGAATTGAGGAGAAATCAAGAATCAAGAGACTGGTCTTGTGGAATTACTACCTAGGGGAAGACTGTGTTTAGTAGTGTCAAGTGCTGCAAAAGGCAAGAAGAATGAGGAATGGCAAAAGGCCTTTGCAGTTGCATGCCTATGAAGTGCTAGAACTTGTGTACACCTATATTATACCTCTCATGCAAAAGTTCTCCATTCAAACCTGCCCATTCACTTGAAATAAATTATATTTAATAGTCATCAGGGAATATTTCCCAATACTTCATTACTCACAAGATTATCAAGATTATGTACTAGGTATGTTTTTTCTTAGCTTAAATAAAAAGAAAGGACACATTTCTTAATAATGCATTTTTTAAATGTGCTAGTTTACATCATAGAATAATAGATCCTGAGCCTGGAAGGAAGGATCTCAGAACATTTTATCCAACTACACTTTTACAGAAGAGGAAACAATTGGTGGTCCATGGAAGTTAAATGACTTGCCCAAGATCACAGAAGTAATCTGGTGATCAGTTGGGATTTGAACCAAAACCTGTGTATGTAGACTTTCTAGATTTGTGGCGGGGGAGTGGGGTTTCCACAATACTATGCTGCCTCCATTACTCTGGATTCTAATTTTCCGTTTCTATCTCTTCCTCAGAAGTAAATATATATATATATGTGTACATATACATACATATATACATATATATGTAAATGTATTATTGTTATCATAGTACATATGTATGCATCACACATATATATATATATATATATACCTCCCATAAAAAGATACGTTTTTCAATGACAAAACTGATTTTAATTTATAATCCAGAGAATTCAATGTTATTCTCCTTAGATATTGGTAACATTTTGCCTAATTTGAATTTTTTTCAGGATGAATGTCAAAATTATATTCGTGTACTCCTGGTGGGGGGTGACCGGCTATTCACTTGTGGAACCAATGCTTTTACACCTATTTGCACCAATCGAACGGTATGTACTCATCTTGCTTTTCCACAAATTAATCACTACAAACAAAGAAAAATGAATTTATAATATGTAAAATTGAATAGTTAACATATATGAAAAGGAATCATTGTTTTATATTGGGGTTTCCAACCATTTAAAATATGGTGATAATTTTTAACATAAAAACTATCCAACACTTCTCCATGTGACAGTATTTGCATTATTAATATCTTTAGTGAAAAGTAAAAAAAATGGACAAAATTGATTTGCTATGCGGATAGATTCTTAGACCCCTTAGGCCCCTTTCAGTAATTTTGTATTCTCTTAGGAGATCTATGCCCAAAGGTTGAGAAAACCTAGTATATATGTTGAAGCCAAAGAACTAAAATTTCCTGAACACCTAAAGTTTATCATGGACCAAAGAAAATGCATAAATTTGACTGAATTTGTAAAAAATCTCAATATGTTGGATTCTTTTAATAAAACTATGCAATGATTATTTATATGACGTTTTTGTCTTTAAAACAAGCATGCAGTTTTCTTTATCAGAGAGAAATAAAATTATAGCAACTATATATTAATTATGTATGTGCAATGTAATATGACACATTTCCCTATTTTAATGTATGGTTCTTCAGAGGATTCCTTGCTAAGTGAATATATGGAAGGCAAGTGTTACTTTAGTTTAGTACATACAAGCAAATTTGTAAAGCATTGTAGAAGGCTAATTTTGACTTAAAAGAAATCCCTTAAGGAGAAGAGTTCTCCAAAGAGCTTTTTACAAGATGGACCTAAGTCACATCACCCAGAGATTTGTAATTGAAACTGGAAGAAGGGCAATTTTTATTGTTATTGTTCAATTGTTTCGGTTGTGTCCAATTCTTTATTGACCACATTTGGAGTTTTCTTGGCAAAAATACTTGAGTGGCTTGCCTTTTTCTTTTCCAACTCATTTTACAGATGAAGAAACTAGGGCAAACAGGGATAAGTGTCTTGCCCAGGGTTACATAGCCAAGTGTCTGAAGCCAGATTTGAACTCAGAAAGATGCATCTTCCTGACTTTAGGCTTGGTGCTCTATGCACTGTGGAACCTAGCAACTTGTGAAGCACAGTGGATTAGCTCTAATCTCATTTTTATAAGGATATACCTTCATCAGTGTTAATGTTAGAACCATTCTTTTGTACTCCCTGACTCTACCAGTATCTAAAGAAGCTATGTGAGGAAGTGGCCATTAAAAGACTAGAATTAAGAAGAACAGCTGATACTGGGGGAAACATAGATAAGGAAGTGATGCAGGCAACACAATTTTCAACAACTTCAGGGATTGATTTTCAAGATATCCCAGAGAAAGGAAGATTGCAAAGGCACAGAAAAATACGCATATAATACTTAAAAAATAAAGTTATTGGGGCAGCTAGGTGGCACAGTGAATAGAGCACTGGCCCTGGAGTCAGGAGTACCTGGGTTCAAATCTGGCCTCAGACTCTTAACACACAAACTAGTCATGTGACCTTGGGCAAGTCACTTAACCCCAATTGCCCTCAAAATAACTAACTAAATAAATAAATAAATAAAATTACCCCAAACCATTAATCTGGAAGACACTAACAGCCACTAAAGCATTTGTTTCCTTGCCTATATCTAAAAATATTTATTAGAGTGATCTATTTATGCATTGAAGTTATCATTGATGAAAATAAAAAGCAATTATCAATTTTTACAGTAGATTTTCTATTAGGACATAGCTTTGGCAACTGAGAAGTATAGAAAATGGCAGATTTTTCTTTTATATTATTTATTGATTTTAAACATATTTCACTTAACCATATCATTTCAAAAATACTTCCATTATTATGAACATGTCATGAAAAGTGTTATCAAAAATAACAAACAAAAATAACTATTTGTACAAAAATTTTAATCATATCATAGTGAAATCTTCTTTTTTTGGTCTTTATTAATTTGTTTGTTTATTTTAGATTATAAAATTCAATTCCACAATTCCTTGAGTTTCAAATTTTCTCTCCCTCCCCCTTAGTCCCCTCCCCACCCCCACAATGGCATACAATCAAGTATAGGATCTGCAAATACTTTCACATTAGACATTAGTCAGGTTATAAAGATGGATTTGTATCAGATGGAATTAAAAATGGTAAAGAGGAAACAAAACCAAACAAGAAAAAGAAAAAGATCAAGTAGTTTGCTTCCATCAGGATTCAAACTCAGTTCTTTCTAGTTTTTTCTCTGGATGTAGACATCTCTCTCCATCATGAGTCTTTTGGGATTGACTTATAGTGAAGTGGCAGTTACGTTCCCATAGTGATAGCTCCCGCACAAAGCCTCTCACAAGGCCCATCAGGGGCTATCACTATGGGAACCTAACTTCAATATCACTGCATTGCTGAGGGCTGATAGAAAAATGGATTAAAAACCATAATCCTACAATATGCTGTCTACAAGAAACACATCTGAAACAAAGGAATGCCCACAGGGTAAAGGTAAAAGTCTGGAGTAGAATATATTATACCTCAGCTAAAGTAAAAAAAAAAAAGTAGGGGTAGCAATCCTTATCTCAGATAAAGCAAAAGCAAAAATAGATCTAATTAAAAGAGATAAGGAAGAAAACTATATCCTTCTAAAAGGCACCATCGAGAATGAAGCAATATCGTTACTTAACATATATGCACCAAGTGGTATAGTGTCCAAATTCCTAGAGGAGAAGTTAAGGGAATTAGAGGAAGAAATAGATAGCAAAACTATACTAGTGAGGGACCATAATTTCCCCCTCTCTGAACTTGATAAATCTAACCTCAGAATAAACAAGAAAGAAGTTAAGGAGGCAAATAGAATTTTAGAGAGGCTAGATATGATAGATCTCTGGAGAAAACTGAATGAGGATAAAAAGAAATATACTTTCTTCTCAGTGGTTCATGGCACATGCTCAAAAATAGACCATGTACTATGGCATAAAAACCTCACAATTCAATGCAGAAAGGCAGAAATATTAAATGCATCCTTCTCAGATCATGATGGAATAGAAATTATATGCAATAAAGGGCCATGGAAAGATAGACTAAAAACTAGTTGGAAATCAAACAATTTAATCCTAAAGAATGAGTGGGACAAACAAGAAATTATAGAAACAATCAGTAATTTCATTCAAGAGAATGACAATAATGAGACAACATACCAAAATTTGTGGGATGCATTAAAGGCAGTTCTTAGGGGAAGTTTTATATCCCTGAGTGCATACATGAATAAATTAGAGAAAAGGGAGGTCAATGAATTGGGCATGCAATTGAAAAACCTAGAAAAAGAACAAATTGAAAATACCCAATTAAATACTAAATTAGAAATACTGAAAACCAAAAGAGAAATTAAGAAAATTGAAATTAAGAAAATTATTGAATTATAAATAAAACTAGGAGCTGGTTTTATGAGAAAAAGCCCAATAAAATTGATAGACCCTTAGTCAATATGATAAAAAAAGAAAGAAGAAAACCAAATTAATAGTATCAAAAATGAAAAGGGTGAATCTACCTCCAATGAAAAGGAAATCAAAACAATAATTAGGAATTATTTTTCCCAATTGTATGCACATGAATTTGGCAATCTTAGTGAAATGGATGAATATTTACAAAAATACAAGTTGCCCAGATTAACTGAAGAGTAAGTAAACTACTTAAATAACTCCACCTCAGAAAAAGAAATCAAACAAGCCATCAGTGAACTCCCTAGGAAAAAATCTCCAGGGCCAGATGGGTTTACTAGTGAATTCTATCAAACATTTAAAGAACAATTGATTCCAATATTCTATAAACTATTTGGGAAAATTAATGAAGAAAGAGTCCTACCACATTCTTTTTATGGCACAAATATGATACTGATACCTAAATCCGGAAGAGATAAAACAGAGAAAGAAAATTATAGACCAATTTCCCTCATGAATATAGATGCAAAAATTATGGATAAAATATTAGCTAAAAGACTACAGCAACTTATAACAAGAATAATGCATTTTGATCAGGTAGGATTTATTCCAGGTATGCAAGGATGGTTTGATATTAGGAAAACCATCAGTATAATTGATCGTACCAACAATAAAATCAACAGATACCATAGTGAAATCTTTTTTAAAAGGCTTATATATGCAAAAGCAAGGGGTAGTATGTACTGGTATGAATATCAGATAATGTATACTAAGATACAATTAGGATGAATTGATGGGGGATATCCTCAAATGTGTAGATATATATGAAATAATACAAAGTGAAGAAAAAAAGCAGAATGAGAAGAATTTCAGTAACTATGAATGTGAACAAAGAAAGATGAGTGTGAATGAATTGAAAAACAATCTTAACAGGGATTAAGATGAGTTTATTGAAAAGCTATTTGCAATGAAATTGATTTGAATGGAAATGGTTAATAAATGTAGTTGTGTTGATCATCACATATCATATTTGTGATAAATAAAAACATTTTTATAAATGTATTTTGCTTGCTAGAAAAAAATACAGCCTTAAATTTTCTCCTCAAAGAAATGTCTACCATATCTAGGAAAAATGATACACTACTATGAAAGTACAAATAAGGAAATATGTTTGTTCAGTTACTTGCAGAATACTGGTATTTAGCACAGTATAAAATGGGGAAAATGCTTAACTAAGTTGTGTGTCACAGTCTTAAAAGATGTTTTGTCTGGAATACAAACAAAAAAGAAAAGTTGACCTATTGATGATGAGTCTCCAAATGTTTCTATTTACACAAGATTTTTATTAAGTCAATCCTCTGATCTTTGCAAAGCTTCTCCAGCCAAATCTCCAGTAATATGAAAGAGATTTATCTCTACATAAATACTAGAAAAATGAAGTGAGTGAAAATACATATTATCAACATGGTAAAATGAAGCTCAAAGTATAGTTCTAACATGTATAACCTAGAAATATAGATAACACAATTCAAATAAATATACTATAATCTTGGATTAAATTTGAGAAATCATGTAGTGCCAATGATTCTAAACTGTTTCCTTTTACTTCTCCCCCCCAAAAAAAAATCCTCTTTATTTTTGATAATCTGCTACTGAAAATTTATGGCTGGAAAATATGGAACTTCATTATCTAGGAAGAATAAAAATTACTAGTAATAGTAAAGGGCCATGAACAGATGCATGGTTGGTATAAAGCTACACTTATTGTAAATCATGACTTCTGTAGTAGAAATTTGATAAAAGATATCTATAGGGATATATACTGGAATGGAAATAGGAAATAGGAATGACAGAAAAGTGTAATGTTGGTCATTCTGAGCTACTGACAGCACCAGGAGAACTTCTTTGGTTTATTGGTCTGTGATTCATTGATAATGCATGGATACTTATCAAAATGGTTCTGCCCTAAGGAATTATTTATTTCTCTCTCTTCTCATCTGTAGTTGAGTAACCTGACTGAGATACATGATCAAATCAGTGGTATGGCTCGGTGTCCCTATAGTCCCCAACATAATTCCACAGCCCTGCTTACTTCTGGTGGGGAATTATATGCTGCCACAGCAATGGATTTCCCAGGAAGAGATCCTGCCATTTATCGAAGCCTTGGGATCCTCCCTCCTCTACGCACTGCACAATACAACTCTAAATGGCTAAATGGTAAGTATCAAAATCCTTTGAATTATATACTTTATTTTCTCTTTCACAATTTCTGAAGAAAATCATTTTTTCTAATATAACAAGTGGAAATATTAATTTTATTTATATTAATTTAAAAATTAATTTTCTAATAACAACTGGAAATATTGTTTTAATACTGAACAAAAAATGATCATTTAAGAGCATCACTTGGCACTTTAGTCTTAAAATAGTAAAAATATACTTTCAAAGTAGACCTAAAACCATTGAGAATGATCTAGAAGGTAAGATTTATTTGACTACCAAGTAATAGAGTTAAGTCTGGGTTGGGGTCATCTTTAAATGACTGCATAAACTCCCTGTACTGCTGTGTTAAGTAGTTGCTTTATTTAACAATGGCTCTTTCTTGCATCTTTATTAATGATCTGGGATGGAATGTAATCAGCCTTTTAATGAGATTTGCAGACACTGCTACATTTGAGGAGAGGGAGGAAGTGATGTTTATAAACCCCAGAGGTGAAGGGAATCTAACAGATATGAATCTAGAGAGGTCAGAAAAATGAGGAAATGGAATGATTATCGAGTATATGCTTGGAAAATTTAATACTATTAAGTGTTGGTAGAAATAATCCAGGAGAAGGGAAACATTACCTTTTTCCATGAGTATACTGAGCCTGTATCTGAAATATTACATTCATTTTAAGCCACCTCAGCACCCGAATTCTTAAGATAAATCAGAGTCCATTTCCAGAGGAATGACAAAAAATGATTAAAGGGATAGAGGAATTAACTTAGGAGGTAGAATTGTAGGAATAAAATATTAGCAACTTAGTTAAGCAGCAATTAACAGAAATATTCACATGCCAAGGAGACAAAGGCAATCTGTTTTGTGAAAGGGATCATAGCTTTAAAGAATGGGTTGCTATTGTTATCAGGGGAAGGAAATTTTATTCTTCAGTCCTTTGTAATTTTGTCTATCCCTTCTTTGCTTCAAATGACCACCAAAGGTTCCTTTGTCATATGTGTTATAAGTATGTATAGAAATCATATCTTCATATATATATATATATCCAGACAGATGTAGAGATATAGATATATATTAAAGTATCAGGAACTTATTTTCTGGAAATAAAAACAAAGTCATTGCATCTGAATGAGGAGGAGAATTTTCATCAGCCTTAACCCCCTTGTTGGAGAGAGAATGGTCCTTCCCAGTAATTTTAGGGCTATATTTTAGGAATATGAATATATACACACATATACATGTATTATGGCATTCATATGATTTTCAAATGAAACTGAATTATAAATTTTGAAAATCATGGTGCTTAATAACTATTAATAAAGATGAGAGAGAACTGAGACCATAATTATGATATTTGCTAATCTAATCAGAATCAGGAGGTATAAGACTCATTTATACCCTTTATCTTAATAAGGTATAGTATGTGTAAAGACTAGAGATTTATTGAATTAATTTAATTTAAAATAAAAGAGGTACAGAGATGCATGTGTGTGTATGTGTATGTATATGTATACATTTCACTCAGGATTAGTGCTTCGTTGTTACATTAACTATTTGAATCAAAAACTGCAGTTTTCTTTTAAAAGTCTCCCTTGTGGAAGAGAGAATGCTCTCATTATTAAGTCCCCATTAAGTTGAATTGCTCTGTATTACATCCATAGGGCAAAATGAAATGTTCCCCTAAACAGAAATGTTTAACTAGATTTTCTCCATTAACACTGTCTCTGTTAACTGGTTTCAGCTACACCCATAAATACTCTATTGATGTTCACATTTTGGCCCTGAAGCTTTCATTTACTTAGGTCTAAGTTCCTTTTATTTCTCCTGTCCAAGGAAAAGTTTTAGCTTAGAAATAGAGCCTAAAGTGCTTGTAATTAGAACTTTCTAAAATCAAGTCAAATAAAAGGGTAGGTGCAAGGCTTATCTCCTTCCCACTCACTCTCCATCTCTCACTCTAGCTGTGAGACACTTGAGAGTATTATGGAAAAGTCATTTGAATTAAGCCATTAGTTGCAGTATCCATTTGTTTATAATGCTTGGTTTACAGCCACCTAACAGTAAACCAGGTTATCAAGTATTGTCATTCCATCAATGGGAAGTCTTTTCTGTTGAGGATTGAGGTGATGAAATGAATACACAGTGGGAGAAAATAGTTGTTTGGTTTTCTAAGGGATCAAACATTATATACTGAATAATGCTAACATTCAGTTGTATTTCTTCCATAGAATGGAAAAGTATTTCTTAAGCTCTGTATGCAAAGCACTTGCTAAGAGCTGGAATATGAATAGAAAATAAAAGCAGAATCTATTCTTAAGGAACTCAGACTCTAATTGGGGGAGGTAATACATAAAGGAGAGTTTTGTATTATGTTTAAATCATGGCATTTAGAAAGCCAGACCATGCTTAGGCAGGGAAAGCAACATGGCAGATGATGAATGCCCACACGTTCTTGAGGAGTATTGGCAGGGCAGATTGCACCAAACCAAGAGGATAGTGACTTCAAATGTTTGGGTGGAGTAGCATTCTGGGATGTTTCAAGTAGAGGTATATATATATATATATATATATATATATATATATATATATATATATATATATATATATATATATATATATATATATATATATATATATATATATATATATATAGGCATCAGTGTCTATCAAGCAGTGGACGTTCTGTACCCGATGGCAACTGAGCCATGAGGATTGATTGAGCAAAAGGATGTTTGTGGTTTCCTTCAGAATTGATAAGTGTTGCTGCTTTGTCTTCCTTCTACTCATTGGTGAGTTGGGAATAAAGAAGCGGAAGGTCAGTCTTTTTGTCTACACCAAGAAGGTTATTTCAAACCAGAATGGAGGTACAGTAGTCCCCCTCCTTCATTCTCAAGTTTTTCTATTGTTCTATCCCACATTTACTAACATTTGAGATTCTGTTTTTTGTCTCTGAGTCTATAATCCAGTTGCCACCTGGTCTTTCATTTAGTTTTGAATTCTCAAAACCAGTCCTCAAAAAAATTCCTCACCTGGATTGAATCCTTGCTTCTGCCTCTGGCTTTCTGACTGGTTTATTTCTCTAACCACATCTCCAATCTCTATACTTGGTCTCCATATCCACTGTTGTGCTCATACTCAGGCTGTGGCCCTGAATATCAACTCTAGCTTGGCTACATGGACCCTAACCATTGTCATTCCCTCTGGGTAGTCCTGGCACCCTGATGTCTGGCCTTTGGTTTATCAAATGTACTAATGATGCTTATGTGTCACTTCCTTTTATATGAATTGCCTCTGTTGTTGTGACATCTTTTATATGTACCACAATGCCTATGATAGCTGTATTCACTGATACTGTCTTCTCAAATCCTCTCGTCTACTGCTACTCATGCTGCAGAACCAGGGAGATTACTCAAACCTATCTACATTAGCATTTAACTAATGATATTTGTAATCTTTGAACACAAAGTTAAATATTATATGTTTTTCTTTAAAAAAACAATGGATAAGGGAAGTAATGGGAAGATATTTAATAAAACTAATAGGCTAAGTAGAAGTAAGAGTAGGTCTTTCATAAAACCAAACCAATAAGAGGGTCACAGAAAGAACCCAAGATCATAGAAACACAAAGTCCATGAAATTGATGATTAGATTCTAATATAGCCTACTAAGTGGAAAGAGCAGAATGAAGGTATGTATTAGAAAAGGGGTTTACATAATAATGCCCTTGAAATTAAGAGAATAACTGGTAGGGGGAGGAAAGAGAAAATTTGGCATCTCCTTTTTCATCTGGAAAAAAAGAAAGAGTAAAATGATATATAGGTATAGAGAGAAGGAATGGAGAGGGTAAAATGAATATAAATGAGAGTAATATAATTCAAAGAATTGTGGATTGAGTAGGATAAAGGGAGGACTTTGGGAATTGTGTCAAAAGACTGGGATCAGGTAAGCTTAAGCAAAACAAATAATTGATCTTAGGTTATGCCTCAAGAGATAATGAAACACATCTCTGCAGAGAGGTGGGGGCATATGATTGCAGTAAGTAGTTCGTCCATAATCAAATGAGGTCATTTAATCAGTTGTTGCTTAACTTTTTTCTTTCTTTTTATTTTTTAAAGGTCGACTTCAACTCTGGGGCTATTGTGAGGTTTTGTATGCAGAAATGATTATGATATAAAAATAAAAGGCATTAACAAAACTTAGTTGACAATAAAATAAACATTTCAGAGCTCATCCCCAGGTAGCAGTTGCCTGTGCATCATTTTAGATAGCATACTATTCTCTCAATTTGGTCTTATCTGGTTTCACCACCTCCTCCTTCCTATGTTGGAATGAAAATTGCCTCAGTGAGAGGTAATCTGGAGAAAAGAGGCTAACTAGCATTACAAAGGATAGTCAGTTGAATTCTTGTGCCTACCATCACTTTTTTCCTGAGAAATTCCCAATAGTATTTGGCCGTACACAGCTGGATTTTTACAACCAAGCTTACCCCCTTTATCCTGAGAACAGCAAGAACCCTTCTTTGAAAGCGTCCACATAGCTAATGTAATATACCATAGAGTCTACAGATGTTTTCAGTTTTGTATTGTCCAGTCAAGGAAACATATCCAAAGAGAACAATCCATCTTTATATAGCCTAACCCCATTTTTAATCTCCTGGAGGGAGGAACAAATAAGAGGTTCACCGTTATCTCTGAGACTATGCCAAAGAAAGGCATTTGATTAAATGTACATCTTTGCAGGCTTTTTGTCTTTCAAATGGAATGTGGATGTACCTGAAGTTTTTGTCTATTATGGACCCACTGGGTAGAAAGTAATATTGCTAATAACCCTCACAGCAAGTATTTCATTGCTAATAAGGATATCAGCCCAAAATGTTTTAAAAACTTTCCACTGGGAGAATGAACAAATTGCCACTTACCAGACTTCATCTTCAAAAATGGAATAAGTTCCTTCTGCAACCTGGACCTAAGGAGAATAGATAGGATATGATATTGTGCTTCTATTTAATAATCTTTCGTCCAGAACAGTTGAATTCCTGGATTTTTTCCTTGAAAATAGTCACAAGAAAAAGAATTTGATGGCAGCTTTTATAGCAATTTAAATTTGTAACAAAACTTAGAGAAAACATTTTACAGCTTTGTCATTGTTGATCACAGATGCTCATTTGAAACTATAGCTGTCATATTATTTATGTGTGAGTTTTGGCAAAGTTAAAAATCCTGGAGCTGTTACTCAGAACTCCTAAATCATTATTTAAACTCCTTCTGTCAATAAGAACCTTAGAAGAATAAGAATGCTGGTAGCAAAATGAATCAGCTGTGTTTTGGGTTGCAAGACTCAGAAATGGAATAACGCTAGAGAATTCAGAGTAGAGAAAGCCTTTTTCACTTTCCTCTCAATATATAATAGTTCCTGATACAGAGACTTATCTTTTGTTTTTATTTAATGAACTCTGCCAAAAACTGGGAGATCTAGTGGTTTAGATACATATGAGGTGAAGTATAGATACTCAGGTTAAAATATATATATTTGTATTATAAATGAACAACAGAATTCATAGTCCAGCTAGGTAAGGAATAAAAATTTCTAATGTTCTATAATATAGTATATTCTCCTGGTGATGCCATATGACTGTGAATCTTGAAATAACAAGACCTCAGAAAAATTGTAATTGTAAATTACCTAAGGAGAAGGGAAAGATGTTAATAAAAACTGACATGTACATGTCACATATACATTGAAAATGATTTATATATATAATATTCCTAAACCTTTGTGAGAAAGGTAATACAGGTGTTATTAGCCCCTTTTTGCAGATGAGGAAATATCTATATTATACAATCTATACTGAGAGGTCAAGTACCCAACTTATGATCACATGCTGACAGTTATTTGAGGTAGGAATCAAAGTCTTGAATCCAAGGCCAGCACATTCTCTACAATACTGGACTGCCATAATGCTTCTTGGCACACCAACAATAATTTTTGTGTAATAGATGATAAAAAAGGCATCATCAAGCATATGTATGTTGGAAAAGGATGAAGGCTGGCTACATAGCAAGAATGAACATTAAAAACAGGCAAAATGTGCTTTACACTGAAATTGGTAAGATATTAAAGAACCAAATGGAGGTAGTACATGTTGGTGGAGACATTTTTGAGCATTTATAGAAATGGAAAAAAAATTCCAGCAAGGTGTATCAGCAGAGCACCCTAGCATACCCATGATGGCTGCTAGCACAGGTTCTTTGATCTGCTTTTCTAAAGGAAAGCAACTCAAAAGGGGTTAACAATCTTACTTTAATCAAACACACACACATACACACACATATATATTTCACTTAGTTTAGGGGAAAAAATCAGTAACCTGAACTTCAGAAAATACAAATAGAAATTACAAGCAGACAAAAATTATAGACAGAGAAAATAACACAGTTCAACAGACCAATAGACAGTACTTCTAGCTGTCTGACCAATACATACAGTATTAGTTACCAGAGAGAGAAGCACCAGCATCTGGGTTTTAAAGCCTGGGGGCTCAACAGCTGCCCAGAGTCTCATCTGGCCAAATCACACAACTCTTCTCATAAATGAGCCCCAAAGCAAAACCTAACCCAGGGTTAGAGGACTTCACAACCTTTCGTGACCCACTGCCTAATTACAAAGCAACAAAAGATGTGGGCCTTCCTGAAAAACAAGCCTCCCCCAAGCAAACTTCTCTTGTTGGGCTCCAAGAGAGGCCCATTAAGGGACAAAAAAGATCTTCAAATTCCCTTACCTTTACACAGGGTGAGAGGGCATAGATGGCTTAAGTATGAACCAGTAGAGGGAATGCCATGCCAATCAAATTGCTGAAAGTATTGAAGGGAGATCAAATAAAGATCAAATGCTGTTCCATATTAATTTAGATTCAAAGAAACCATCATTCTTCCTTCCACTATTTTTCTCTTGAACTATTAAAATAAACTGCTGTTTAATGTGTTTAAGGGATACCATAGTTCAGTATCAGTTAATCAAATGCTATAGGAATCTGGAGATTTTCATCCTTTATAAAGAATGATTGACTCATGATTGCTAAACTCTATTTCTTTTTAGGGGCAGTCACTCTAACATAACCAATTAGACAATTCAGGAAATAAATGAAGTACTACGTCACGGAAATATAGGTATAAAAAATGTCATGTTATAAATTTCTTCACTAGGTGTTTAATGGAATATCAATAATGACAACAAAAATCATTGTCTTATTGTTTTGAATTAACAGAATAATTTGAGAGATAGAAGTTACATATGTGAAAAAACCCGAATGATAACAAGAAAACCAATGTAAGTGAGTACCTGAGGAGCTGAGTATGTTAATCCTATGTGGTCTCAAGAAACCAGTAGAAAATCACTACAGTTAACCAAAGAAACTGGATAGTCATTCAGAAATAAGCCACAAATACTGTCATTATTACAGCCCTTAGTTTTACACCAAGTAGTCCAAACCCCCATTTTCTAGTTATGGAAACCAACAGTCTTTCACTAATCTTGTATGCAACTTTGTGTTAGAGTTTCACTTTCATGACTGAGATATAAATAAAGGCCTCCTCTCTCATAATGGTAACTCACATTTACTTTATGGTTTGTATAACACTATCTCACTTTATTTTCATAGTAACCATGTGGTGTAGGTGGTATTATTATCTCTCTTTTAAAGATGCAGAAACTATGGTGGAGAGTTAAATATGTTGTCTAAGGTCACATACCTTCGGAGTGATTGAGGTGTTATTCACACTTGGTTCTTCCTGACTCCAAGTTAAACAATCTCCTATATCTCCTAACTTGTTATTTCCCTCTTACTCAATAATTATTATTGGCATAGGACTGTTAAGATATTTTAAAATATTTCCTTTTGGGGTGGCTAGGTTGCATAGTGAATAGAGCATCCACCCTGGAGTAAGGAGGACCTAAGTTCAAATTTGGCCTCAGACACTTAACACTTACTAGCCATGTGACTTTGGGCAAGCCATTTAACCAATTGCCCTGCCCTCTCCCCTCCAAAAAGCAAAAAAAAAAAAAAAATCCAAAAACAAAAACCAATTTCTTTTTACCACTACAGGACATTTAAATTTATCTGTTAGCACATTTATGATGTTTTTAACTTATACACAATACTTAAATTTATCCTTCTTCTAACACAGCAAACCATCCCTTGTGACATAGGTTGAAAAAAGAAAGAAGAAAACAAAAGTAACTCAGACTGACCATGACAGTATGATCAACCAACAAGCACTTATTAAGCATTTATTTTTATCAAGCACTGTCCTAAATCTTGATAATACCCCTTCTACCCAAAAAATGTTCAACAGGTCCAGCCCTGAAGGAGCTTCCATTCTAAGGAGAGAGATAATATCAAAGTGGCAAAGGTGTCCCTAGAGTATTAAAAATTCCCCTCTGGTTCCAACAAGTCATGGGGTATGAGGGAAGGTTAAACTAGTACTAGAAAGGATGACCATGTTGTCAATCGGGTGTTTGTGCACATGCACATATTTTTTATGTGCATCCATACATGTGTATTTATACAATGTTAAATGTTTTCATCTCTTTGCCAAGGCCAAGAAAGGTCATTATAATCACAAATTTAATTTTATAGTTATTGGTTTTCTCTCTGATAAACCACTATACATATGTGTGTCTGTTAATATATATCCAAAATATATTTGGGGGGGTTTGAAACTTTTAAAGGAGGTGAATTGAATACTAAATACATTTCCTAGAGCTGTTACAATAGTACTTAATAATATTATTAATTATTAAAGATAATTTTACTTTTAGAAAAATCCCATGTGTACCTGACTCAAGAAAAGGCAATTCCATTTATCATGAAGTGAGGTGTTTTGTGGGATACACTGATTATATAGCTTTGTGCTTCATTCAGATTGCTGACACCCCTAGACCTGACAACTGTTGGATTTTTATAACTTAGTTTGCCCTTTTTCCTGGTTACAGTAAAAAGCTTGTTTTGAAGAGTCCTTACAGTTAATGCAGTGTGCCACAGGCATAGATAATCTGTACAGGGTTCAGCTTTGCCTTAGCAAATTCTTACTAAAATATGAGATTAATAAATTTGAGAGGTAGTAATGAGAAATGAAAATCCACCAAATATTCTCAGGAGTATATCTGAGGAAAAAGAAAATGCTCAAATTTGCAAAAGTAGCATTGAAAGGTAAAGGGGTTATAGTGAATAACATGCTGCATTTTAAATATCAAACATGATGGCAGGATGCAAAAATACATACATACATACATATAATAATATATATATATATATATATATATATATATATATATATATATATATATATATATATATATATATATATATATATATATATATATATAGACAGTGAACGAACAATAGCAAGGTTAACATCTTTATCCTTAGCAACAAATATGTTTGAAGTGCTATGTAAAGGGCATTATGTTAGGAGCTAGAGATTCACAGAGAAATAAAACATAGTCCCTGTTCTCGGAAAGCTTGAAAAATAATATATGTATATACTTAATGGAATATGTGTTAAATGCCAAGTAAAGGGCTTCTTCTTTTATATAGTGAGCTCTGTTCCAGTTAAAACTTCACTGACGTACAACCATGTATAGAGATCCATAGAAATCAGGGAATGTTCTTCACTTCTCTTTGTGTCTTCAGTGGTGAGCATAATGACTTGAAATCATTGCTCTATAAATACACTTGTTGACTTGACTGAAATATTCAGGGAAATAAAACAGTTGAAAACTGAGCCTTAATTTCCCATCAGCTTATTTTAATTCTTGATATGCTATTGAGGACTTGTCCTCTGAGTATTATTTATAAGTATCCTTCCAACTTTTTTTTTTGCTCCATCTTGAAATAGTTGTTATGAATGGATATTGATAGCAGATAAGTCGAACTATTTGTAAGCAAATAGACTTTTTTTTTTTAAACAATTGGGGTTAAGTAACTTGCTCAAGGTTACATAGCTAGTCATGATTTATGTGTGGGTGCTCATTTTCTGAGGCCGGTTTCGATCCCGGGTCATCCCAACTCTGAGGCCGGCGCTCTTACTCACTGCGCCACCTAGCTGCCCCAGCAAGTAGACTTTTTTGTGAGACTTTCAAACATTATACTCTGTATTTACCTCTTTTGCTAAGTTTAAATTTTTATGTAAAGTGATAATGTTCCAAAATTCACTTATTTTACCCCTGAAGAGGGATATGGAGAATGGAGAAAGGGTTTTGAGGAAAATTACAAAAAATGATAGAAAATTTGAATGATTTGAGATTACAGAGCCTAATGAAGAAAAGGCTAGGGAGATAATTTATTTTTTTTAAATATATGTATTATTTTTTACTCAACCATGTTCTATCATTACATGTTCTCACCCCACTCCTCAACCCCCCAAAATAGAACATAAACATGAAAACCAAAACCAATTTTATAAATATATATAGTCAGTCAAAATACATTTCCATGTCCTCCAAAATTTTGTCTCCTTCTACATTCTGAATCCACCTCTCTATCCAGTGGTTGATCATAATGAGGACAAGAGAATAGTCCAATAATATTTCATGACATTTATGTTCCATGACTTGTTGACCCATTTTTCAGTTTATGGACATAGTTAAGTACCCATTCTTTGTTACCTCAAAAAAGCTATAAATAGTTTTATACATCATTAGAGTTTATTTTGCCATCACTGTTCCCTTCTATAATCTACTCTCTCTTTAATCCTCTTTCCTCTCTCCCCATTCCCGTCCATTTTCTTTTTGAGTGAAATGTATTTCTGAACCCAATTGTATGTATGTTTATTTTTGTATAATGCATTTTTTTCTTCTTTTAACCTATTCAGATAACAGTAAGATTCAAGTATCAGTCAGTTTCCCCCCACTCCTTTATCTTTATTTGTATAAATGTCTACCTATGCACCCTGATTATGTGACATAATTTCTCTGACTTTTCCTTTCTCTGCCTCTCTTCAGTCCCCTATTTATTTCCCTCCCCTTTTCTTTCCATTCTTTCCTTAAGATCATCCAGACATAAATGAACCTCTAAGACCTTATCAAATTGAACTCCTTCTAATGATGATAAAATGCCTAGGGGACATATGTTTTAACTCTTTATCCTTGTTTAGTACTTTATATTTGCTCATTTATGCTTACTTTTAAGTGTTTCTCTTCACTTCTATGTTTGAACTTCAAATTTTCTCTGCTGCTCTGGTCTTTTCATCAGGAATGTTCGGAAGTCCTCTAGTTTATTAAAGGTCCATTCCTCCCCTACACTCCCAGTAGCATTATATTCAGTTTTCTGGGCAATTCTGGGCAAGTTAATCTTGTCGGTAAGCTCATGTCCTTTGCCTTCTGGAATATCATATTTCAAATTTTCCATTCCTTTAGAGTGGTGTGCTAAATTCAATGCATTTTTGACTGTGCTTACTCAGTATTTCATTTCTTTCTGACTGCTTGCAATATTTCTTCTTTTCTTTGGAAACTATAAATTTTGGCTATGATATTTCTGGGAATGTTCACTTTGGGCTTTCTTTAAGAGGATAACTGATGTATTATTTTTATCTTCACTTTTCCCTCTGCTTCTAAGAGTTCTGGACAATTTTCTGTTAGAATTTGTGAAATAGGTTGTTTCAGTGATTTTTTTTCTTTGGTAATGGCATTCAGGTCGTACAATGATTCTTAATGTTTTTCCTCCTCAATCTGTTATCCAGTCATTTGTTTTTATTTTTTTTTAAAGAGTATGTGGCTTGGGAAAATTTTTTTTATATCTTTGCTAAACTGTTCATTTCCTTTTCATTTTTTCTTCTGTAGCTCCCATTTCTAATTTTTTTTCCTCAAGTGCTCACAACCTACTTATAAAAATATTTTTAACTCTTTAAAAACACTCAATGAGGAGGATTAGGCATTTCAAATTTTATGATAAATTATTTAGTCAGGAAGCATTTATTATGCTCTACTGTGTGCCCAGTGTTGTGCTAAATGATGCTGCTGCCATCGAGGAAATTACAAGGAAATTATAATAGGGGAAAACAATAAATGATAGGAAGCTGAAAGGGGGAGAAAAGATACCCCATGAAGGAGTATGATTATAAAATAAGTTTTTTAAAGAAAATATATCTTTTAAGCAATTTTGGAAACAAAATATGGCTTTTATTCCATCTGTGAATGCCTGAAAGTTGTAGAAATGGAAGTCATACAATCCCATTTTTCCTTTATGTGGTTGCTAATTAACTGCAATTATTAACAGGTCAAATGGGGTAAAATATTATTTCTACCCACTTTCTTCCTTGTGCTGTTAATGGTAATAAGATAGAAGACACAGTGGAGTAGCTTGGAATAATAAGAAAATGTCCTCATATAAGAAAATCTATTAATTGGAAGGGAAGCAAATTGGAAAATATTTGGCTGAGAATTAGTGGAAGGGGAGATAAAAATGACATTGTCATTGTAAGCCTCAAAAGAAAAAGAAAAAAAATTCCTTTTCATTTTTCTCAGTTTGCTTCATCAGTATTAGCCCATTCTCATATCTAACTTTGATTTTATTCTTAACAATTGCTAATCAGTTGCAACTGCATCTATCCCTTTAGATATGTTCCATTTTCTTCCTGATTCTAGCATTCGTTTCTTTTTGTGACTTTGTTTTCAGAATTTCATTCTTGAGTGTAGATAAATTTCCATGAAATATGCATTATATAAAATTAATATTTACTCTCCAAATCAGATAGATATATAGGTTATGTATGTGTTCATTTCTAGAATATTATATTTATGCATTCATTTCTGAACAGCTGCCATTTTACTTGATATATGTAGATATACCACCATATATATAATTAATACACACTCACGTGCATATATATATGTATGCATATCCACATACCATTATAGATATATACACATTTTCTTTCTGTTCAGTTATTTTCCATGATGTTCGACTCTTCATGAACCCATTTGGTGTTTTATTGGCAAGGATACTGCTGTGGTTTGCCATTTCCTTCTCCAGCTCATTTTACACATGAGGAAACTGAGGCAAGCAGGGTTAAATGAGTTGCCCAGGGTCCAACAGCTAGTAATTGTCTGAACTTGTCTTCCTGACTCCTTGCATAGTTGTCTACTATTGTAGACAACTGTTGTCTACTGCCTACTCCTTGCACTGTTGTCTACCTACCATGTCTCTCTCTCTCTCTACATATATCAGTTTTGATGTTTCCTTGAATAATTCAAACCACTATCCATCCATATCTTTTTATCCTGCATGACTGTTATTCATGACCTCCCATAAGTTTGCTTTAGGTAGTATATTCCTGGCACCTTGGACACCTTCACTGAGTTATGTTGACATCATAAGGAGGCCAACTGAGCAGAAAGCCTGATAGTAATATTATTGCTTGCTATCTTCCCCTAGATAAAGAAATAAGTAGATAGATAAATAGATATTTAATATATGTATTTATTTTTATTCCCAAGTGCTTTTGATATATTAATTATTATTTCAACATTGGGTCCTTATATCTGAGTTTTCTCTCTCAACTGAATTATTTTATAAGGAACACTTAATGCTTAAGGAAAAGTAAACAGTTCAGCTGTAATAATATTTGGCTTTTTAAAAAACTCTTTTCCAGAGGCAGAACAAATATTCCAGACATCAAAATTTCTTTTTCAGTAATTTTTGAGGTAAAGGAAAAGCGAAGCACAAAGGTCTTCTTCATTGGAATAAATGAGACCTGCTCCCTCTGGGATTCATATAATAATCTTCACCCTCTTACATGAAGAGCTTCTCAGGGTCAGGTAGAATGACATTGTGTTCCCTGGGGAATGGTCTTCAGAATTAGGAGGCTGCAATAGGAAAGTCAAAAATAAAGAAGGATGTTCGTTCTAGTCAAGATAACAGGCCAGGGAAGTTAGGCAGTCTTTTGCTTTTGGCATCTTGTCTAAAGGCAGTCTTGATACTAAAGAAACAGAATTAATTGAATGGTTTAAGAGGATGAATGACATGGTTTTGGAGGTCACTAAAGAGAGTCCATGGGGAACTTTACACTTACTATATATTACTTATTATATCTTTGAGACAATATCCAGGAACTAATAATATTCATCTCAGTTCATATTTGTATAATGCTTTGAAATAAAAAAAATCATGCATTATCTTGAGAGATATGTAGGTATTATTATGGTATTTTATTAACAGGTATTTACTGTGCTTGCAATCCAAACCTTGAAAGTTGTTCACAGCAGCAATCCTCTGAAAAAGCTTCTTTTTTTTAAAAAAAAGGCAACTATGACTTTATCAATTTAAGGATTTCTTGAGGGAGATCTCCTGACAGTATATACTGAAAGCTTCCCAACAATTTAATTCTTAGAGGGAAGCCTTCTTGATGTGCATCATAAAGCCAGTTAATATCAAAGGCATGACAGGATTTCATGTTTTCCTGATTGAGAACATCTCCTTAGCTATCTCCCATCTCCATTGTATAGATGAGTTATTGGAAGGTTAGTGAAAGGCCGAGACTTGTCTGACTAAATCACTATCAAATGTAAGATCTGGGATGTAAATCAAGTCTTCAGATATAAGGCCAATGTCATAGTCCCCACACTCCCCAACCCCAACCCTCCATTCACACACACACACACACACACACACACACACACACACACACGCACACACACGCACACACACACACTCTACCCTATTCTCCAAATAGTAAAGCTTCTGCTTGGGATGATAGAGACAGTATGTAATATGTGAATATTTGAAGATTATTGGGATCTAAAAGTAAGTTATCCTCTTCTGAGAGACCTTTTGTTTAATGGCAATGAAGAGAAGAGGAGGGGAGAACAGGATCACAGATATTGCACTAGAAGGGCATCTGACATCATCATCTAAGCCAAATCCCTTTGTTTTACAGATAAGGCCCAGGGAAGTTAAGAACTTGCCAAGGATACTAAAGTAGTAAGTGCCAGATGGGATTTGGTTCCAAATCCTCCAATTCTAGAGCTAGTGCAGGTTCCATTATACCAATTAATGCCTTTGAACATAGAAATAGAAGTGAGCAATCCTGCCATAACATCTAGAAAGGAGTGGGGGGAGTTTCTGTATAGCAGAAGATTCTGTCCCAGTGTGCTTAGCAAATTGAGGCTTAGGGAAGCCCCTTGGGAAATGAAAAAGGGAAATGATTAAAGTCAGAATGAAAAACTGTAGGAATGGTGGTTAGAGGATAGAATCAAACTATATAATGGGAAGATTGATGATTTATAAGTTATATAGGAAGGTTAATAGAGGAAGAGAGGAAGTTTAAATAATTTGAATATCCATAGGCTGATAGTGGTATCAGAAATCTGGATGGACAAATTACATGTAAGGGTAACAGGGGTAGGTAGGACTGTTGTGGTTTCATGGTGTGTTGTGGAGGTCATCTCGAATGAATTCAGACTCAGACCATCTCCAATGCAAAGGCATTTATTGAGGGTTATGCCCTTTTGACAGGCTGCCCAGAGTCTCATCTGGTTAAATCACACAACACTCCTCAAAGTGAGCTCCAAAGCAAAGCCTCCCATCAGGGTTTATATAGCCTTCTCCTGGGTCAGAGAATGTCACAACCTTCTTGACCCACTTCCCAATCACAAAGTATCAAGGTGTGGGCTTTCCTGAAAAACAAGCCTCCCACCACAGGCTCCAGGTGCACTTAACCTAGGGGCAGGGAAGATCTTTAAATTTGCATTTCCATTACAACTCCTTAGAGAAACCAGCAACTTTATTAAGACAAGACAGGCAATTTTACAGTATAATGGTGCTGAGTATACAACAGAAATTATGAATATTAAAAAGTCAGGAAGGGTTTGTCAAGGGATTATGTAATAGGTAATATAATTATGTAATACCAGCCTTGGTAGAACTGTGGCATGCAATTACCCATAATGCATACAGAAAACCCAAACTAGGGGTGGGTGGGCATTAATATATTATAATATATGATAATGATATTAAAATAAGCCTCTCTACTTTGTAAGTTCACCTAAAGAACAGTTTTTGCTATTACTGCACAGATGCCTACTTAGGGAAAGTTCCTTCCTTTGTTTTGGGGTCCGCATCCTGCTCAGGCATTCTGATGGTGCTGCTTTTTGATTGACTGGCTAGTGTGGTCCTGTCTAAGATTAGTTGGATGAGGTTGTGACTGAATGCATGGACATACTTGCTGTTTCTGTGAGTAACATAATGGGTCTGGGGGCAGTGACTATCTAGAGGCAGTGACTGGGATTCCATCAGATGGACACACCTCCTGTTTTGGTGGGACATGAGTTCATGGACATGGCTGCTGTTTCAGTAAGGCATATGTAAGGAAGTTAGGATACTTAATCAGGGGAGCAGTGGCTAGGTAGGGGTAGTGACTGTATTGAGTTTGGGGGCAGTTATTAACCAGGGGCAATGGTCCTACTATTCAATGAGTCCTATGATTGAGTCTGGGGGTAGTGGTGTAATTAAAGACAGATTGTGTGGTTAAATGAGGACATCCCTGCTGTCAGTGAGGCTGTAATGCCAAGTACAAGCAGCTTTTCAGACGATAGCTGCTGTGAACAACTTTCAAGGTTTGGATTGAGAGCATTATAAATTCTCCATTTATTTCAACAGTAAATTAAAGCAAAACATTCACAGAAAATCAAAATACAAAATTCACCATATGTAACTCAATCATTTAGTAAGTCCTCAACTTAATCACAAAGATTAAAAGTTCTCTTTTAAACAAGGTACATTCATTTAATCAGTACAAAGGTCAAAGTACTCCACCTCTGGACAGTATTCTCTCTTCTCAATTGGAGATTAGTTTCCAATCATAAACAAAGTACATTCATTTGGTCGGTCACAAAGTACAAAGGTCAAAAGTTTTCCACCTCTGGATCATAATTGAATTACAATATCATCAGTCACCACCAAGCACCTCTCAAGGGGCAATGGAAAACAGGCCATCCACCCCCACATCACAACTAGGTTACAATATCATTACAGCATTCAGTATCCAAGGAGAGGTCTTTTCTTGATCTTGACCCAGGCAAGTGCTCAGCAGTTTCTGTTCCTGGGAAAACAAGGCTTAATAAATCTACAGTAATGCTCAGGCACATTGCTAGTGTCCTCATCAATTCACTCTCTGCCCGTGAAATCAATCTAGACCCAACAACAAGGTCTGGGGCCTCCATCAACAAACAAATCTGACAAAGTAACATCAAAGCAGATAGACAAAGTACTGGCACCACAGTTATGCCTCCTCAGTTCTCAGCAGCTCCAACTGGCCCTCAGATGTCCCAGGCAGCTCCAGCTGTCAGTTTTCTCTCTCTCAGCAACTCTGGCACCTGGAAGTTCTCATTCTCTCTCTCTCTCATTCTCTCTCTCTCTCTCTCTCTCTCTCTCTCTCTCTCTCTCTCTCTCTCTCTCTCTCTCTCTCTCCCTCTCTCTCCCTCCCCCTCCCCTTCCCCCTTCCCCTTCTCCTCCCTCCCTCTACAATGCTGCTCCCAAAAGTTCTTCTGCCCTCTCTCTGTTTGGGCTTCTCCCTCTACATGGCACCAGTTCCTCCCTGTTTGGCCCCATCTTGTGACGTCAGTAAGTCCATCCCACTTGTGGGATTCACATACTCTGGGTCTTAACACTTAATCTGAAACCAAGTGCTAAGTACCTGTTAGCTTACCAATACAAGGGGATCTTCAAATTCCATTACCATTACTGAGGCCCATAAGGAAATTAGAATATTGGGGCTGGAAGCAGCTCTTAAGATTCTATTAAGATGACAGAGATACTTAGTAGATTTGTTTTAGCCATGGTGTGTTAGAAATTCTGGCAAGGAAGGAAGGAAGAGGGGAAAGAAGGGAGGATGAAAAATGATGATAGATGACAGCTGTTAGAAAATAGGTAGAAAGAAGTCATATATAGAGGTATTTAAATATAGTTAAAATACAGGTAGAGATAGGTGAATACATTGATCAGTACTAAGATAGAGATATAGTAACATACACATGTTACATGGTCCCTTTCTCTATTGCATAAGCTACATATGAATACTTAGTTACTTATTTTAATTTAATTTTGCTGATTGATTAAAAGAGCTTCATGCTGTAATTTCAAAAAAAATTGCTGTGTAAAAATATCAGTTTTCACTTAGAATATTTCATAATGTATATGTCATGGCTAAGTTAGTCTTCTAATGTTTGATTCTTGACAACTATATGTTTTTTTTTCATTTTAATCAAAATAAGGTAATACAGTCATATACTGGGGAAAGGTGTGGGTTATAATGTATATAAAAGCATAAAAATTGCCATAGAAATATAAGGTAAGGTGTTATTCCACCTTAATGCCTGCTTAATGTTAGCATCAACTACATTCATAGATTTATTCCAAGAAATAGCCTATATGCCAAGAGTTCAGGGCCAGCTGTCTTCCATCAGCCTAACTGCTTGGAATAGATTTTTTCCCCTATTTAATTCAAGTTTAGAACTGCTAATTTTAATTTTGATTATATTAACAACATTTCATTAATATATCATTTTAAAGTTTATAAAATATTTTGTAAACTTATACAACCATTAAATTGATTTCATCACATCAGTCCATTGCTAAATTTTTTTTTGCCTAAGGTAGAATGCAACATGATTTATAATGAAATGTCTTGGGGATGCCTTAGGCAATATTGTCAAGTAAGCAAATAGTCTTTCCCCCTCTACTTCCCCTCTCCTATCATTGCTATTTTCTTCTTCATCACTAAATCTTCTTCCTATCAAAGATGCATGAATTGAAGGATCATCTCTATGAAATGTTCGTGCAATTTGTGCTGGAATATACATAACATTCTAGAGAGTAATGATGTTTCATCTAGTCCTACAGATGAGGAAAATGAAACCTAGAGAGGCTATGATAGGCTCAAGTAATACAACTATTACTCCAGAAATATTTGAATCCTCTTTGAATTCTTATCAAAAGCAAATGGGTTATTTAATTTTATAATTAAATGATACTTTTATGTACATGAATGGAAAAGAGGTATATACATACATGAGTATGCATATGCCAACACCTCTTGTACCATACATGTTCCGTTAATTGAGGGAAGAATCTAGGTCTACTGTTTTTGTATACCCTTGTAGTGCTTTAAATAGTCTTTTGCCATTGTAAGCACTCAGTAAAAACTTAGTAAATTGATTGAAAAAAAAAAGCATTTTTTATGAAGGAAATTTTTTTTTCATATCAACATTACTTGTGTAAAGGTAGGTTTAGATTCAATAATTAAATTGTTCCCATAACATTTCATGTAACTCACAGGATATTCATTCTTAAAATGAAGTTTATAGACCCAGATCCAGAGACAAATTTCAGGGGGTTGATGGAATTGAATGCAAACAAATTCATACTTATTTTCATTTATCATTAACTGAAATTTATTTAATCAATTATTAAAAAAAGATATATTCAAGAGAAAAGGGATTCACCAGACTTCCAAGGAGATCTACTGATATACAAAATTAAGAACCCTACCCTGACACTCATCAAGTACGAAAATCTCTTGAATCAGTTAATCATTCAGATTAGGTGAGAAAAATTAGTGTTTCTTACTCAGTTTGGAAGGAATGAAATGATTCTTCTCATTGGATGAAGTGGAATGACACCATAAAGCAAGTGTACTGGCATTAATTGGTCATCCTCTGTGAGGCCTGGATAGAAACAAACAAAAAAAATAGTTTAAAAATGTGGCATTATAGCAGAAGGCCAGCTTCATTGTGAAAACAATTTCAGCCAGGCCCCAAAGACAAATTGCTGAGACGGTTTAGAGAGAAGAGATTTTCCATCTCTTCCCCCCACCTTGACTAGGGAATGACCCTGTGAACTTTAAAAGGTTTGAAGATTTAGACACCCTATAGACATATTAGAAAAGTTCCTGGAATATCAGTAGCTGGGGGCAGAGTGTGTGTGAGAGTTAAGAACAAATTATATCTACTGATGCAAGGTAGCTTCACAACTCAATAAAAGAAAGCTAAATCATATCTATTCTGAGCTTCATGGGGCCGCACAAAGTGCTTCCAGCCACCAGCCCGTGTGAGTTACCCATTAGCCATTTGCATCCTTCAAGCTGAGCCCTCATTCCCCTGGATTTTGTATGTACTTGGGAGAGCTTGGAGGAATGTTATATATGAGTGTTTTCATTATGACACCTTAGTAAATACCCCTTTTAAAAAAAAGTTGAAACAATTCTTTCTTGCTTATTGGCATCCGCTGAGAGTGGGATTGGGAAATAATGGCTCCAGAGTCTGTGATAAATTTAAAATTCTTGAAAAGACTCACTCTTGTTGGTTTGAAGTAGGTAGTTAGTCATAGATGAGCACTGGTGCATCCTTGAACAATAGAGAGAGGGGAAGGAGTTTTGTGTGAGGAAGGAATGTATTGGAAGGGTATTGGAGTGCCAGTTCATGAGCTGAAAAAACACACTAAGTGTAAGGTATGAGGGAGAAACCTATAGTAGAAGTATTTTCCAGGAGCTTTGGGATGGGATCTCCCTTCCCTCCCCCCCACCAAACCAAAATAAAATTTGGAATTTTAACAAAACATAATTAAAATGGATTATAAAATGGTAGCCCCAAGAAATAAAGACATATCTAAAATTCAAAAATTCACTTGGCATCTTTAGAGTTCTGTTCCTGGTCTGTTTGGACAACTCCATTTTTCTACAGGGTTCTTCACCATCAGCCTTTCTCCTTTCCATTGGGTTACTTGGCTCTTACCTTTGCAGGTGATTCTTTGATTTTGGCTTCTGGCTTGGGAAGATCAGGTTTAATAGATACTCATATCAATTTCATTTGTGATTCATCCTTATTCTTGGTCTTCTTTTCATTAGGTTCTTCATTTTCATTAGGTCATCTTTTCATTTTAAACTTTCTTGTGGCCATGGTGATGATGGTGGTGGCTGTATTTTATACAATGATAAAATTATGACCTGTTCACAAGCTCTTTTTGTGTAGCAGAGAACTACTCAGAAAATTCTGTGCATATCTACACCAAGTATAAGTGAGCCTATGTAGTCTTGAACTAAGGTAGCCAGAATACACACACACAAAAAAACCATAGATTATCAATGTCAGTCAACAAACATTTATTAAGCATTTATTATATGCTAGGTACTGTACTCAGTTCTAGATCATTCCAGGCTCTTTCTCATACTAACCAGGTGCCCTTCCTTGATCCTGATCTTTGAGTAGTGTGCATCTTGTGTATTCATGTGGTGTTGTATATAGATATAAATATGTATAGATATACATATCTATCCATCTATCTATCTATCTATTCATGTGGTGATGAAAAACAAGAACAATTAGGTAGATATATTTGAAAAACTTGTGTAAATATAATGCTTCCTAACTCTACTAGATGGAGTTCAGTTTAGTCCTGTGTTTATAACTGAAGTTTCTCTTGTTTTTTCAACAGACTGGTTGTCAATTTAGCAAAAATTTTTGGATACAAGCAAAATGCCTGTTTGGAAAACCCTCTTGCTCTCCTTCTCCATCCCCCTCCCTCTCTCCTTCCCCTATGTTGTTACTCCTATTATACAATGATAACACTTTCATTATTTTTGTGGAATAAAAAAATGGTTTCTTTAATTGTTCTCTTAAAATTAACCATTATACAATCTAGAGGGTTCCCCACCCATTTCCCTTCCTAGGTGCGTTTTTTGGTATTGTTGATTTAGATAATTTCTTTATTTCTCAAATATTTATAATTTCATGAAACACTAATATTTTACAAAACAAGCAAAAATGTTAGAGTTAAAATTCAATATAAAGAGGGTTTCTTTTTCTTGTTGACCTTTTAAAAAAAATCCTCCTTTGTTTTATATGTAAATCTTCACCATTGAAATAAACAAGACAATACATAGGATACACATTAAACTAGATCTTCATTATTATTTTCTTTAAATTCTGGTAGTTTTGTCAACACCCAGTACTCTTTATAATGTATCCCCTAAAGACATTGTTCCCATAATAGTTGGTCAGTCATGTGTATTTTTCAAAGAGGCAGTAGATCATCATTTGGAAAACTAGACCTTTCAGAGATCATTGCAGTCCAGAAAGAGTATTATAAGTTATTATAGTTTTTGATCAGAGACATTTTGTTCAATGGAAAAATGATTTCTTAAAAAGTAGATTATTTAGCAGGTTAAATTCAATTCAACAAATCAATACCACAAAGATTTATTCAGTACCTATGAAGTCCAAGGTCCTATAATCATGGGGATACAAAGTTGAGAAATGATGATCCTTGTCCTCCAGGAGCTCATAAACTAGTAAATTCATTCCTACTTTTATTGTTATCTCTAAACCCCACTATAGTTTAAAAGTTCCTTCATTCACATAAAGTTAATTTGTATAAATTGCTCAGTCATCATAAGAAACAAATTCTTGAAAGTGGCTCCAAACATTTGAGTTAGTAATTACAATTGGAAGGGCTTAGACTATTTTGTGGTAATAGAATATTGACTATTTGATTTTATTTTGTGTAACAAATTATTAAGGTCATATTCAGCTACCATGTGGAGATAATTTGATGCATTTCTGTGCATTGCATCTTCACAGAAATTGCTAAGAATTTCTATGTTTTAGGGAATTTAATTATTTAGAGTATTTAGCAAAATTGATCACTTCTCCAGGAAGACATGAGATGTATTCCCTCTCCCACTATGTATATGGGCTGTGTGACTTCTGTGTAGTCACCTAACCACTATAATCCTCAATTTCTTCATCTGCATAATAGAGAGAGTAGTACTTATACTACCAGCTCCCCATAGTGATTGTGAGCAAATAGAATGCAATATTCTGTGTAAATAGAAATTATTAAATTGATTAGCTGACTCACCAGGTAAACTACATGATTACTATAAAGATGTCTTAAATGAATGCAACAAATCAGCTTAATTATATAGCATTGTACAAGAAATAAATGTAATTATATCATCCAAATGGACCATATAAAATCCAGAGTTCTCATATATGTATGCATTTTTGTATTGTAACCGCATAATATCTAACACATACTCATCTCCATTTGTATTTTCATCACTTGGCACTACATTCTCTATTCATTGCTCTCCATTATAACAGCATGTAGAGGACACTTAGATATCTCTTGCACTCCCTTGCATTCAGTATGGTACAGAATGTAATGCCTGATTTATGATTTATTTTGCAAAAGTTTCAGAAATGATAGATAATATATTTTTGGTGAATTTCTTTAAGCAAAGACACAATTTGAATAACAGGAGGAAACCAATATGCCTTCTATCAACCTTTATGGGGAATTGAAACCACTTTCCCTTGCCCTCCCTTGTTTCTTTCAGGTACATAAAAAGGACAGTAATGATGTATATATGTAATTGGGTCAGCACAGAACTTTAAAAGCAGTGCCGGTTTACTCAGGAGAACGAAATAGATGCTGGATTGGTTTCAAGAACCTCTGTTTTCCCCAAAACATTTCTTTCCAATTTAACAGCAGGTCACATAATCAGAGACCCCTGATTTTGTGAATTTTGAAGGGCTTCACTGCTAGAGGACATATGATATGCTTCCAAATGCAATTTAGTTCACTAACTAAAGTAGTTCAGAATATGTTGAAAGTTAGAGGAATTTGCATATTAAAATAAAGGTTCTTTGATTACTTGCTCAGTATTACTAGTGCAGATTATTAGTGGGCAACATGCATATTTTTGAGATTCAAAGTTCTTTGAGCACAATATCTTGTCCATTTAAGGGGTTAACAAATTCTGATTGAACATACAGGAACCGGGCCTTTGGAAAATCAAAAGACATACTTGTAAAAGCAATGTATAATTAATTCACAAAAAAATCTTTTCAAGAACTTGTAATCCTGTAGTATGTTTCATCTGCTATCAAGAAGCAGATTTAAGTCCTCTGTAACTTGCTTGCTATGTAACCCTGGGCAAATCATTCAATCCCATTTGCCTCAATTTCCTTATCTGTAAAATGATCTGAAGAAGGAAATGGCAAACCATTCTAGTATCTTTGCCAAGGAAATGCCTAAAGAGATCACAAAGAGTCAGGTATGACTGAAAATGACTAAGCAACAACATATTTCTTTTTCTTGTGGGCTACATTTTATTCAAAATTATATAATACGCATGTTTATTTGTATATTTAAACCAAAAGGTTTTCTTTAACATGAAAAGTGATCATCATGCTTCCATCCATACTGTTATCTGTTTGTGGAGTAGGTAACAAATTTAGTAAAAAAGAACCTGTCTTTAGAATAAAAGGATATGGGTTCTAGTCCCAGCTCAGTTATCTATGACATGCATAACTTTGAGCAATTGCCTAAGCTTTCTGGGACTTACATTTAGTCATTTGTAAAATGTAGGGTTAGTAGGATGAAATTATCTCTAAGGTTCTTTCTGTCTCTATGACTGAAATAGTCACAAGTCCTTCTGCCTTGGTGATTTTAAGGTTGTTTCTGTTTTTCTCTCTGTTGATTCTTATCCAAATTTTCCACCATATTTTGCCAGTAAAGCACATAAATTCCCTTACCCCATTGTAGCAGCAAGCACCCCAGCATCCCCAGAGTGGTTGCCAACACAGTTTCTTAGATCTGCTTTTGTAAAGGAAAGCAACTCAAAATCAGTTGACAAGCTCACTTTAATCAAACAAATACATATCATTTACCTAGTTCAGGGGGAAAAGGTCAGCACCCCGAACTTCAGAGTACACAGACAGATCAAACAGACAGGCTTCCAAACTGTCCAACCATTATATCAATACCAAATCACAGTTACCAGAGAGGGAAGCATCAACATCTGGGTTTTCAAAGCTGGGGGGCTCTCAACAAACGGCTTCCCAGAGTCTCATCTGGTCAAATCACACAACACTTCTCAAAGTAAGCCCCAAAGCAAAACCTCCCATCAGGATTTATATAGCCTTCTCCTGGCTCAGAGAACATAACCACCCTCTTGACCCACTGCCCAATCACACAGCATCAAGGTGTGGTCATTCCTGAAAACCAAGCCTCCTACCACAGGCTCCATGTGACCACATTCAGCCTATTAGGGGGGCAGAGTATACTTTCAAATTAAAGAAGGTTCTCAGAGTCTCTTAAGCCAATCAAAGGGCCTAGGGGCAGGGAAGATCTTCAAGTCTGCATTTCCATTACACCCATTTATTTTATCTCTTCCTTTTGAATAATCCTTAATGTCCCATTATTGTATTCCTATATATATATATATATCTCGTAATTTCATTTTCAGAAAGTCCAATTTCATAGCCATATTCAGGAATCCTTTATAGTGTTCCTTACAGATAGATACATGTCCAACATTTCCTTGAATAGTTACAGAGATATGAAACTCACTGCCTTACAAGGCATCCTTGAAATATCTGTTTGGATAATCAGGGTATAAGAGGTTTTATGCTGAGCTAAATTCATAGGGAAATAGATTTAGAGTTGCAAGACAAAACAAAAACTATTTAATTCAGTCCTTTCATTTTATAGAAGGGAAAATTGAGACTAGAAATTTTAAATTAGTTATCCAGGGAAGCATAGACAGTAAGTATTGAAGGCAGGATTCAAACCAAGACCTCCTTATTTTGAAGTCTAGTGTTCTGTCTACTGTACCATCTTGCCTCTGTATCTGTTCCCATGTTCTAATTCTCTCCCAAAGAGCATGACGGAATAAGCATTCACCTCCACAGCACAGCCCTTTTAAAAGCTAAGTATAGGTCTTACAGTTCCCCCCTTAATCTTCTCCAGATAAACATCTAAAGTCCTTCAAAAACCTTTCCTATGAAACACCACTATCATCACATGCATTCTACTCTTAAAGTCATCTAGTATTTTAGTTTATTTTTGGACCTGAATCTCAATTTCTTCTGTGTAGAAAATGTTCTAGTAAGGAGGCTTTTGGTCCTAATGCAGATCAGTATCTTGTCCAGTGCTTATAATATTAGATAATTTTTTGGGATCACTGAGACGTTATTCCCATAGCCACATAGGATGTGTCAGAGGTAGGACTGAATTTGGATTTTCTTAATTAAAAGCTGGTCCTTTATATACTACACTTCATAGCCTTTCATAATTTTGTAAGAATTCCTTTTTTTTTTTTTTTTTTTTTTTTGCTTTTTGGAGGGCAATTGGGGTTAAGTAACTTGCCCAAGGACACAAGGCTAGATTTTTTGTTTTTGTGTATGTTAAGTGTCTGAGGCTGGATCTGAACTCAGGTCCTTCTGACTCCAGGGCCAGTGCTCTACTCACTGACACCTAGCCGGCCCAAGAATTCCTTTTTTAATATGGAATCTAGAAATGCAAATTTTATGCAAGGGTATTGTGAATAATATAACCTAGAGAAAGTCAAATATTTCTTATAGTCTGAATGCAGTGATTTCTGGGGACAGCCTAAATTTGTTTTAGCTTTTTTTTTTTTTCTTTCAGCTAGATCATACTTTTGGATTATATTAATCATGTGATTGGCTAAAACACCTTATCTTCGTTATGTGAATTACTGTCTAAAATACTGCCCTGAATCTTGTATTTTCTGATGGATATTTTGAAGCTAAAAGTAGAACCTTACATTTTGCTCTGTTAAATCTCATCTCGGGGCGGCTAGGTGGCACAGTGAGTAGAGCGTTGGCCCTGGAGTCAGAAGGACCTGAGTTCAGATCCGGCCTCAGACACTTAATGCACACACGAACAAAAACCTAGCCGTGTGACCTTGGGCAAGTTACTTAACCCCAACTGCCCTCCAAAAAAAAAAAAAATGCAAAAAAAAAAATCTCATCTTGTTGGTTTCTATTCAGTATTCCAGCCTGATAAGATCATCTGGATTTTGTTCATTCTTCTCACATAGCACCTATCTGTTGTATTTCTGTGCTATCTACAAATAAGAGGCATATGCTTTCTCTGCCTCTATCCAAATCAGTGATTAAGAAAGAAAACCTGCCTTCCATTAAAATGTTTGGGTCATTTGATCTGGATGAATTACATACTAAGGTACATGATTACTGAGGCACTTACACTGATCTTTAAGGGATCATGGAAAATGGTGCTTATCATAGGACTGGTTTAAAAGGTGGGGGTTGATTCTTTATCCCATAGATTAATGAGCTTGAATGTATGACAAAATTCTAGAATGCAGACGTAAAAGGAGGGCTTACTAGATTAGAATGTTAGAGGCATGCCAAAAACATATTTTAACATTGTATAATAATAGCAAAGAATTTGATGAAATATCTCATAAGATATGTGCTAGATGATAGTTTATTTGGTTGGTTTCAAAACTGTCTGATCCATACACTAGTCACTGGTGATCTGAGGCCAATTTAGATAATTATAAGAGATCTTGGCAGTAGAACTGGAAGAAAACTCAAAAGCTTTCTAGTTTGACCCATTCACTTAACAGATAAAGAATTAAGCCAAGAAGGGTGAAGCATCATACTCAAAGGTCCCCCTGATTATAAGTAGTGTAGCTGGGAGCTGAACCCAGGTTCTCTCATTTTGAATCCCTGAAGTGTCCTGTTACACCACACTGTCTAGAGGTAAAGTACCATAAGAATTTGGCTTTGGCTTCATGTTGGTCAACAGACTGAGCAATGTCATCGCATAAATTATGTGTTGATCAGACATCAGATATGATAAAGTTGTGGAACAAGAGAGAACCAATAAATTGAATGATAGAACATGATCCCTAAAGAACCCAATAGTCTAGAACACTGGGCCAAATCCAGGAGAATGAAATTTAATGGGGGTAACATGAAGTCCTCTATCTAGAGTCAGAGAATCAACAATAGAAGAATAGAATGAGGAAGGTATGACTTGACAGGAGTTGGTATGAACAGATATTGATGTTTTAGTGAACTGCAAGCTCTGTGTGAGCTAACAATGTGAAATGGCAGCTAAACCCTCCCTCCTGCAAAAGGAGTGAATGTAATCTCTGGCTGCCTCATGAGAAAGGTACAGCATCCTGAAAAAGGGATGTTGTTGTCATAATGTATTTGCCTGGGGCAGAGCCTGATTAGTTAGGGCACTGAATACTATATCAAATGACATAATACTTGTAAAATCATTTAGCACTGTTCCTGGCACAAAGTACACACTGTACAAGTGCTTATTCCCTTCCCTTCCCTATGTCTTACAAGGATCCGTTGAAAGAACTATCAAGTTTTAGTTGGAAGAAGAGAGGACCTGGTAGGAGGTTGTCACAATAGGTTTCTTCAGTCTTTGAAAGATTTTATACAGAAACAACATTGGATGTATTCTGGTTCTCCTCAGAGGACAGAAGTCCAAAAAGCAACAGAATTTGTAGACTAATGCTCCATGCAGTAGCCAACTGGCCTCTCCCTCCATTCTCCACTAAATTGAGAAAGGAATATTATGATACATGCTGTCTTTAGTCTGTAATCTCTAGTGTTCTCATATTACCTCTAGAATTAATTATAAAATCCTCTTTTTTTGGCTTTTAAAACACATAACAACCATTCACCTTCCTACTGTTCCATTCTTCTTAGATAATACTCCCTTCTACATGTTCTGTGAACCAGCAACATTGACCTCAGGCTGTTCTGCAGGGCAACACTCTATCTTCCAATTCCATGCTTTTCCACTAGCTATCCCCCATATCTATATGCTTTCCTTTCTCATTTCTGCCTTCTGGTACTCTGGCCTTGTTCAAAAATAGCTCAAATTCCATTTTATTCAAGAGGTCAGTCTAGCAAATCTCTTTCCCCTAGTCTTTCCTCTGAGAGTCCCTTCCATTTTTACTGTCATTCATCTTGTAGTTAAAACTGTTTGCAATATTAGAATGTAACCAACTTGAGGCCAGGGACTGTGTTTTTGCCTTTTTCTGTTGCCAGTTCTTAGAACAATGTTTGGCACATAGTATACACATAAGAATTACTTGTTTACTGACATGATGTAAGAAAAAAAAAAACTTGCTAAGATGTTAATCAATGTGTATTGATATCATGAAACAGTATGGTAAATGCATAAGACTTCCAGTGGGGGAATGTGTGCTAGAAGTAGTATTAATGTCTAGGTCTTCTTAGGCATAGGATTCTAATTCTGATTCTGAGCCTGCCCCACTATTACAGTGAGATATTCGGACAGTACATGACCAATGGAAAAGGCATTGTCTATGTCTGACATATAAATTGTTTTTTGTTTGTTTTTGTTTTTCTACCTTTGGAATAGTAAAAATCACTTGTGCACATCTGGCAGTAATTATGACCGTAGTGGAGTGCTAGGGTTTTATTAGAATGAAATAGGATCTTACTCTGATGACAGCCCCAAATTTAATTGGTAGTTAGTTTATGCAAAAAGATATACTATGAATGCTTTATGTGTTTTCTAAATCTGTTTGTTGGCTCCTATGCATCCTTTGAGAAGTTGGTATCTCCTTATCTTCCCAGTAAGGGTGGATGACAAGGGAGGAAGGGAATAGATCTGGAATTTGAAGTTTTAAAATCAAATGTTTAAAAATATATAAATACTATTATTAATACCACTTTACATATAATTGGGAAATAATATATACAGGCATTGGGGCATAGAGATTCACCATGCCCTACTGGAAAAGTCAAAGGGGGTATAGGAGAAGATATGGGAGAGAGCAGATTGGATGAGGGGATATCCTGTGGGACTGCTATTCTGGGATGGTGGGTAGGGGAAAAACGGGGAAAAAATTGTAACTCAAAATCTGGCGGAAATGAATGATGTAAACCAGAAGTTAATAAAGCATTTGGAAAAAAAAAAAGAGAGAATTTGGTATCTTTTCTATGTGTGTTATACATGGGCTACTGTGAACACTTTGTGCCCCCTTGAATATCTGTTTGGCTAAACAAAACAGAAAAAAACTATCCTCTGCTTCTTATATATTTGTTATCTTAAGTACTTAAATGGGATTTAGGGACACAGTCCTCATTTGGGAAAACCTAGACCTGCTCATTATTTGAGATTCTCCCTCTGGGTGGTGTAGACAAAAAGAATATGACATGGTTAGGTCAGTCTCTGAAATCAGATTCAGTCTATGTAAACTCGGGCTTGGGTAGTAGGTGTTTATGGCCCACACCTATGGGATCTGGGAAAGTAGCATTCATCTGTCAACTCCCATGTAAATGCTTTGCTATCCATTTTTATTAGACATAATTCTATAAATGCTAGCAATATCAATAAGTGAAGAAAAATAATGAAGGGTGAAAATTGGCAGAGGACAAAATTATTACTATTAGCAATTGATGTGATGAAAAACAAGAGAATTGGCAAACTAATTCAAACAATTCATAGATTTCCTAGTCAGATATAAAGTGAATATATGAAAATAATCAACATTTCTATGTACAATGACAAAATCTGAGAGGAGATAATAGAAAAGGAAAAAATCAAATAATTCAAATACTATTCAAAATAACTACATAATGCACAAAACATTTGGGAGTCAATAGATCAAATCATACTCAAGGTTTATATAAATATGGTTTTAAAATACTCTTTAAAGAAATAAAGAATGAGGGTATCTAGGTGGCCAGTGAATGGAGCACAGGTCCTGGAGTCAGGAGTACCTCAGTTCAAATCCAGCCTCAGCCACTTAACACTAACTAGCCATGTGACCTTGAGCAAGTCATTTAACCCCAACTGCGCTGCCCCCTCCCCTACAAAAAAGCAACTTTTTTTTAAAAAGAAGAAGAAATAAAGAATGACAAATAATTGGAGTGATATTCATTTATAATGAATTGGTCATCCTAATATTTGTTTTTAAATGATTATATGACCTAAAGTAATTTATATATTTGTGCTATACTTGTTCTTATAAGGGAAAACTGTATAGAACTATAAAAATTATAGCAGTAAAAATTAAAAGGGCAGCATTTTTATACTTCAGATTACATTCAAATGCAATCCATCAAAAATCTTTAGTTCTTGTTATAAATTTACATTCTAGATAAGTAGAACTCACTAGATAAGCAAGAATCATAAAAAAGTAAAGTCAATATCTCAGTTAAATAAATATAAAAAATAAAAAAGCAGAAGAATTTCCTAAATCATAAACTTTTCAGATATTTGAAAAGTAATTTGACAGAAGTTAGGTTTGCAGCAGCATATAAAATGTATCACACAATTTCAGAAGGGAAGGTTACCCCTAACAAAATGAAAGAGAATTTTATCTGGTCTCTTTTCTCACCTATGACCTTACTAGAAGCAAAATTTATTTCAGTCAAACAAGTATAAAAACAAATACAAAAGATACAGTGGATAATATTTATTATATAAAATTGAAAAGTATTTCATAAATAATATCAATATGTAAGTGTGACAGGATGGGAAAGTGTTAAATGGGAAAAATTCATCAAACATTTCCAATGAGAGTATAATATGTAATATCTAAGGAATTAACATAGACACGTACAAATATATATATATATATATATATACACACACACACATTTCATAATACTATATGTAATGCTTTTAAATACATATGTGAGTATGTATATATATATATGTGTATATATACATATCTATACCTATCTATAGCTATTATACAATGTTTAAGTGATCAGCAGACGTGACAGAGTTGGGAATTAGTTCAAAACATTCTGGAAAGCAATTAGGAAGTGTGCTAAAAAAGAAGTGACTAAAATGTCTGTTAACTTGCCCAAGAGACCCCATTGTTAAATGTACATCCTAAACAGGAAAAAATATATAAATAAATATCCTTCTATACATACAAAATATTGGTTTTTAATGATAGCAAAAGAAGGGATATATTCAGAAATTAATGTGTTATAAAATCAAGTTATCCATAAACTATTTAAAAAACTTACTACAATAACTTAAATCTCTGAACTAGACACCTACTCCTAGATATATATGTCCATAAAAGACTGAGACAGAAAGAAAAGTCTCATACATACTAAAGTGATCATAGTAGCTGTTCTGGTTCATACCTAACAAGCTAGTTCAAGTTGAGGATTAGAATAAGTGAGACTTTCATAGAATTATTTAAAATTTAACAAAGGAAGTTTACTTAACAATAACATGTAAAAGATATTCAGAAAATATAAAACATTGATTCAGCAGCATTCAGATCATCAGCCTCTATGTTTTTCTTAATGGTATGCATGTTGAGCAAGGTGTTGTCATTCCTGAGAAGTGTCCAATGTCTCACACATGGAATTTTCATACTTAAACCAGGGAGCCATATCAGTGGTTCAATATTTAATACCAATTAAATCTCAAGAATAACTAAATCAAAAGATAATTCCATTTTATAGAGCACAGTAGATGTGGGGGACACAGCTAATTTAGGTTACATGGAGTAGTTGTTGCAGTAGGAAAACCATGTAGGAGCTCATTGATTAGAGAATAACTATATAAATTTCATTGCATGAATACAATGCAATATTATTATGCTCTAAGAAAGTGAGACATAGAAATTCTTATTTGAAGAAAATATCAGGAAGTACACAAAATGATAACAAGTGTAAATAGAAAGAACAGCAAAACAAAAATTAACACTGTAATTACAATGACCAAGCTTAGTGGTAGAGAAAAAAATTTTTAAATGTCTTTCTTCTTTGCAAAGATAGAAGGTTATGTATATAGAATGTCACATAAAATGTAAAATAAAGTAAATATCTTGGTTAATTTAACTGAATTTATTTTACCTCTTTTGAAATATTAGGTATAAGGAATTTCTTATTCAGTAGGGGATAAGGGAAGGATATATTTGGAAATGAATATGATGTAACAACAAAATGCATCATTTTTTTTAAGAAGTAAAGTAAAGCCCAAACCAAAAACCCAAACCACATCCTGCTGACTTCACCATTTCTGTTCTTGGCATTTATAATGGTAACCTGTACTGTAAACCACCGAGGCATCTTTGACTCCTATTCATTTGCCTCCTACATTCAATGAGTCATTATCTTGTCTATTCTATGGCTGCAAGCTTCTCATTGGTCCATCCCAGGTAAATGGATATTTGGAAATATGGTTTAATGCATCTTACCTGGTCTGTTGTAAGAACCTTCTAAAAAGCTATAAAGTGTGTATTTTTAGCTTCCTTAAATACATGGCATTATTTTTATTAATGTTTTTCTTTTCAAATAAAAACTCAAGGACTTAATTTTGAATCGTTGGTTTTAGAGTATGTTCTGAATATGAGCATTTATATGGCTTTAGATGTATCAGGGAAAAGAGTATTTGACACAGTCCTGCTATTAAAAGGAAAAAAATACTTGGAACCTAGAATTTGTCCCTTGTACATAATAAATTTGTAGCTAGTGTTTGTGGAAGTTAATTGATTTCAATAACTCCCCATTACATAAGGAATAAATTTTAGTCTCCTTAATCCAGAAACCATGGCCTTTCATGCTCTAGCCCCTCAATTCCTTTCCAGAATTAGCTTCTACTACTTTCCTTTGCCACAGTCAGAAAACACTGTTTATGGATTTCCGCTTTCCTGGTTCTGTTCCTTAGTTCATACAGTTACTTTTACCTGAAATGACCCCTCTGTCTCTTCCTGATTTTCCTTGTTAAGTAACGTATACATACATGCATATGTGTGTTTCTCTCTATGTATGAGAAAGACAGAGAGACAGAGACACAGAAAGATATACAGAAAAAGGTAGAGAGAGAAAAATTGAGAGACAGAGACAGAGAGACTGAGAACTAGTCGAACTTTAGCCTAAACCATTTTAAATTTAGTGTAGAATTGTATCATTTTTCCTTTTCAAAGATTTTTAATGTGAATTGTTATAGCTTATTTTTATAATCCTTGAATCCAGAAATCATTTTTAAAAAGCTTTTTTATTTTTCTTTTTGGATTAGAAGTACCAATGAATATCGAACTTATAAATCAATATGTAGTTTTGAAATCTTACTTTTTAAATTGAGATCTTTTTCAAGAGGTCTGACATTACCTCTTTCTGCAAAAAGTTAATGAATACTCATTCAAACAGTTCCCAATTTTCTGTATTAAAATCCCAAGTTACAAGTGTCAAAAATACTTATTTTTATTAGTTCATTTCTATGATAGCAACAAAAAAACCTCTTGACAGAGTCTAGTAAATAGAAATTTGTGAGATTTTGTGAATGAAACTGGGAAAAAATGTTTACTGAAGACAATATATATGTTTATTGATTAGAATATGAAAACTCTGCTTCTCAATTTTACATAGCTGTTAAGACAACACTGCTGGCATTGATTTTTACTAACATAAATATACCATTTGACCATGGATAAGTCACTTAACCTATCAGCTTGAAAGAGCTTATTAAGTTATAGATGTGTTGCTGAGCTGTCAGTGATGGGAGTTTACACATGAGGAGTTTTCCCAGATCAATAAAATTACAGACATATTTATTATTCTCCCTCTGCTTCAAAAAGAAACTAACCTCTTAGTATGTTCAATAATTACTTTCTATCACATTTAAGTTATTTTATGATAACAAATTTATATGTACCTTTTAATATTACTGAGTCACTCAAATTTATACCCTGCAGTGGGTGGTGGGAGAATTGTTTGGAGAAGGGAGGAATAAGTAGTGGAGCAATAAGGTACAGGTGCCTGACAGATCATTCTTTTTATTAAAATTGGACAATTTGAATGAAACTGCCATGACCTTCACTGGTACCCTGGAAATGTAATAAGCAACCTCCCGGGTATTTTGGAATAGCATGCAAAATGTTTAGTTGAGACAGTTAAAGGAATTTATGGTTTGGAATTTCATCTTACTAAAACTTTCTTTTAGGGAAATAAACTATTTTGCATGTGTCTCTCATAGAAATTCTCTTTCTGCCTTCAGGTTACACTCAAGTGTTTATCAAAAACCAATCTAACAAGGACCACAGATTCTTATTTTTCTGTTTATTTCAAGGGCCTTTCCATTCAATAAAGCAAGCCTCTAAATTTTATAGGGACAATTAAAGATAATTATGCTACATCTTGGCACTCAGAGTTAATGAAAAGGTACAGACAACAAATGTATCCACAAGGACATATTTTCAGGGGCAATTAGGTATTTGTTGGTGCACTTCAACTGAACCTGTAATTGGTCGTGAGCTATCAGGGTTGAGTGGGCAAAGTAAAGATTTGAGGACAATTAAAATATGTCTTCCAGCAAACATTAACTAGCAATGATAAAACGTGTTATCATAAAAAATAACTGTTATATAAGAAGGAACTGTAACTACCAAAGTCATTTCAGCTCACCCTGCATATGTCTGTATGTGTATATATGTCTATGTGTATGCATAAAATATATATGTATTTATTCACACATACTATAATAAATAATATATATCACACAAACATGTAATATATTTAAAAGTTACTAAATGTCCATAAAAGCTTGGATTTCATTTTCAGGTCTTAAGATAAAAACTGAGTTCTTAGTGAAAGCATCCATTTTCTAAGCACATATATCTCTATGAAAAAACTGCTTTTGGGGGGCAGGTAGGTGGCGCAGTGAATAGAGCACCAGCTCTGCAGTCAGGAGGACCTGAGTTCAAATCCAGCCTCAGACACTTAACACACTTAACAGACAAAACTAGCTGTGTGGCCTTGGGCAAGTCACTTAAGCCCAATTGCCCTACCTTCCCCCTCCAAAAAAAAGCAACCACCCAAAAGAAACTGCTTTTGTATTCCCACCGGTGACTTAACACAATGACTGGCACATAGTAGGTACTTAATAAAAACTTGTTGACTGACTTTATATTCTCCTTAGTTTGTGAAATATATGCGAGCATTCTTAGCAATGTTTCCCTTCCCCCCACCTTTCCCCCAATTTAGTAGGGATACAAAAATATCTCATTCTTCATTCATTTTATGTCTCATGGAAGTGATAACTATAGTATCTGAATGAGAATTTAAAATGCAAGTAACATGTATTTTTCTAAATCCTACAGTAAATCTTCTCTGCTGTTCTTTGAGGGTTTTTGTGTGTTTGGTAATATTAATGACAGTTTCACTTGAATTTGATTTTTTATAGTGTGCTCAAGCAGAGAAATCGTTCCTATGATTTTCTATAATTTAAAACTTGTGCTTAGAAATTCCATCACAGTATACTTCCTTTCCTGCTATGTTGAATGCTAGGGAATTTTTTCATTCAACTACTTGTCTACATAAAGTGGTTGTGGCATTTGATCAATTTTCATATGTGAAAAGGGACTGTTGAAAAAAATATTTCCCCCATTTTGGTGGAAAAATTTTATTTTGGTAAGACAAAGCAGAGAGGAATGGGTGGAGAACTGATGTCAAGTCCAGAAGACTTGAATTCAATTTTTGCCTTTGATATATATCACAGGGAGCTAGATGTTTATAGAATTAAGTGCCGGATTTGCAGTAAGGAAGACAAATTCAAATGAAGCCTCAGACTTACAAACTGTGGGATTCTGGGCAAGTCATTTAACATTTCTGAGCCTCAGTTTCTTTACCTGTAAAATTGTAATAATAATATCACCTATCCCTTAGGGTTTTGGTGAAGTCCAAATGAGATAATAGATGTGAAGTGCTTTGAAAATCTTAAATAGTTGTATAAATGTTTGGTTAATTTTTTTTGTCACTTGATATAAAGTGTGATAGACTATATAACTAGTGTTGCCTCAGGTGAAACTCTAAGATAATAAGTTACAGAGAATATGGAAATCCAATTGGTAGAAGGAGTTTCTCACTAGAAACTCCTTCTACCAATGAGATTACAGGTCTAATTTTAGAAAACAGCAGATATCAATAACCAGATTTTCTTTTTTCTTTTGGTTTTAGAACCAAATTTCGTATCATCCTATGATATTGGGAATTTCACCTACTTCTTCTTTCGTGAAAATGCTGTGGAGCATGATTGTGGAAAAACAGTTTTCTCCAGAGCTGCCCGAGTTTGTAAGAATGACATTGGAGGCCGATTTTTGCTAGAGGATACGTGGACCACCTTCATGAAGGCTCGGCTGAACTGCTCCCGTCCTGGGGAAGTTCCCTTTTACTACAATGAACTACAGAGTACTTTTTTCCTTCCTGAACTGGATTTAATCTATGGGATATTTACAACTAATGTGTATGTAACTTTCTATTTTAAAAAGTTATACTTTTCAATTAATTAGCATTTATTTTTCTCCCTCCTACCAATTTTCCACTTAAAACAAAAAATCTTATAGCAATTATGCATATGACTTCCCACTTTGGGTAAATGACTTCCCACTTTGGCCAAATTCAGACATATCTCATTTGGCATTTTTCCTCTACCACTTCTGTTAGGAGACTGATCATGCTTCATCAATTCATCATCTAGAATCATGGTTGATTATTGCACTGATGAGAGTTCTTTCATATTTTTCTTTACAATTTTTGTTATTATATAATTCTTCTGATCACTCCACTCCCTTTCAAGCAGTTTTACTCAGTCAAAATAAGCCCCATCTTCTTTAGCCATTGTTGCTATCTTACTGCCTTTCAAGGCCTTTTCCTCTTTTGAAAGTTATATTTAATCAAATACCCTGAAAGAATAGAAGTAAATGGAACCTTTAGTTGGCATAGATCATCTCCTTAATGTCATCTCCTAGTGTGCATTCTCTGATTTTGCACATATGTTTCTGAGATTTATTAAAATAGAGCAGCAGGTTCAGTGTACATGTAGCCCACAGAACTCCTTCTGATTGGAGCCTGTGGTTACATAGTAATCACACAGAGACAACCAACAATGCTTACAGGAATAATGAAGGACACATAATTTTCTAAGTATGACCCTGAAAATATCTTTGAAAGTAACTCTGGAAAATCATCCATTTCCTTTAATTATGGGTGCTCTTGGGCAATCATTAACTTGTACTGATTCTAAGTATTCTCAGGATGAATGTGACACCAATTTTCAGGAAGATGGCTGCCCTGGGCACTCAGCTCTGAAATGCTAGTTGTAATTAAAAGACTTTCTCCAAGAGTTAACAAGGCTATTTATTCCTCCTCCCTTTTAAATTTTGAATGTTTGACTGGGCAAAATATTTACAATTTTCTTCATTATTTATCTAGTTACTCCATTATCTTGATTATCATCAGTCCCTAAAATTACACTCCATTTGTAATTTCAATGATAAATTCTCTAGGAATCCCAATAGTAATTTAGCCTGCCCATGTAACTTTCTGTAAAATCCCGATTAAAAAAAAAAGACCTAGTAGGTTGGTTACCATTTAGAATCCTTTTTTTCTAATAATATCTTGTGGTATGGATTGGGAAACAAAGGCCAAATATTGATTTCTGAATTATCTGAACCCCTACTGATTGTGGGTAATGATTACTATGATAATATACCCTCCTCATTAAAACTTCTCTTTAGTTTTGATCTCTTGGACACATAATCTCAAGCCAAGTAATAAATAATGTCTATATAGCTCTTTAAGGTTGAAAAAACCCTTTACATATATTTGACCTTCACAATAGTCATATAAGGTAGATTCTATTATTGTTATTCCCATTTTATAGATGAGGAGACTAAAGCTGAGAGAAAGGTGTGGCTTGCTCAGGTTCACACAGCAAGAATTAGTATGTACAATGGATAGAGCACTGACTTTGGGTTCAGAAGACCTGGGTTCAGATCCCCTTGCTGACATTTAGTACTATTTCAACCTTGGGAAAGCCACTTATCCGCTATTTGTTCACATTGCATGAGAAAATAGAATTTCAAAAGTCCTATACATTTATAATGTAATGACTGATCAAAGGAATTTCTAGCCTCACACACACACACACGTTGCTAGTTGCCAAATTTTGTCTCACCTAATCTAAGCTGTCATGTAAATCCTTTAAAACTCATCTTGGCAAATGGTGAAACAAGATGAGGATTTCTCACAATTGAGAGACAAGATGTGGACAAGAAGCCAGAGAACTGAATGGAGGCCAGTAGTTCCTACTGAATGTTCATGAGGGGAAATTTGATAGTTTTTGGAAATCACTGTTCTTTTAACATTAAAAACATAAATTTTCTTAATGTTGTCATCCAGAAAAGTTCATAGTAAAGTAGTTTTAGATCTGCAGAGGCCCCTCAAAAGCTATCAAGTCCACTACTGCCCTCATTTTATAGATTAGACAACAAGGGCCTTAAAAGGATGTAACTTGGGGCGGCTAGGTGGCGCAGTGAGTAGAGCATCGGTCCTGGAGTCAGAAGGACCTGAGTTCAGATCCGGCCTCAGACACTTAACGCACACACAAACAAAAACCTAGCTGTGTGACCTTGGGCAAGTTACTTAACCCCAATTGCCCACCAAAAGGCAAAAAAAAAAAAAAAAAAGGATGTAACTTGCCCAGGGTCACACCATTTGGAAGTGCTTGAAATGTGATTTGAACCCAGGCCTTCAGGACCTCAAATCTCGCACTATTCACTAAACTTCCCTTAATTTTATAGAATTTCATAAAAAGAAATGTAACATTTTTATTTAATATTAAAAAATGTTCAAGATGAATATGGAGATAGAGAGCATCCACATGTCCTTGATGAGTTCTGTTAGGTTCAGATTCAACTCATCCAAATGAACTGAAAGAGGAGGCAGGCCGTTGTTGAGCTCTATGTTGTTATTTGAAAATATTTGAAAAATTATGGAGGGTGGGTGTGACATGATTCTAAAAGACTGAAGGAAGGACAAGATTGTTTAGATACTCAAAATAGTGAACACCAGGGAGTCTATAGAGTATTAGTGTACTTGACTTTGATTGCTGGCAAAGTTCCAGAATACATTATTAAAGGAGTCTTCTATGATCGTCTAGAAAAGTAAGGGGGGGTTCACAAAGAACCTGCCTGTCTTCAACAAGAATAGGACATCCCAAAGGAACCTCATTTCCTTACAGGAGAACAGAAACGGCAAAGATTATTAGATTGGTAAACCGAGGGAATCCTATTGATATAAATTATCTAGGTTTTAGCAAGGTGAGAATTAGTGGGAGATGAAAGAATCATTACACGTCTGCTTGAACAGGAGAGAGTCCAGAGTAGCACAGTTAATCTCTAGGCACATCCTTTCCTAGTCCTTTGGGGAGAGAGTTAGAAGCCACTGTCGCTATTGTGTGGTTATTATACCGTTTTTGATCAATGTCACCTTCCATTCAGAGGAATAGCATCACTAATGATCCATTACTTCCAAAAGAAGAGCTAAATAATTCACAGGTCACATAAAAATAACAATAAAATAACACAACAGCAACAGGGATAACAGTGACAACAGCAAGTTGTTGCATTTGCTTGTATGTTCTCATGGCAATAACCATATCCACCTCTCTGCCCATGAGAAGAAGGAAAAGTAGACTGGGTGTCATTCAACAAATAAGTACCTACTATAGGTAAAGAAAGCCCTCTGCTCAAGACTAGGAGTACAAAAATGAAAGTAAAAAACCAGTCCCTGCCCTCAAAGAGCTCGTGTTTGACTAGGATAGATTAGAGACAGAATGCACAGAAATGGTTTATTTTCTTATAGTACATAATTAGAGTTTTTGACATTTCCATGGGACATTTTGAAGATTTTTAAAAAATGGCTTCTGGAAAGTTATTAGAATATTTTCCCTTATTTATTTGATAGATGAGAAATACTAGTGCAGAATGAGTAGAATGTTCCTTATAAAATTCCATTGTATTAATCTGAATTTGGCTTATCACTGTGTTTTGCATTTATTTGAATTAGGTAGCTAAGAAAGTTGATATTTTCCAAAATAAAAATCAACTCAGCAAACTGGGAAACATTTACATTATTTTGTGTTTTGGGGTAGACTTTTTGAACTACTAATGGCCATTAACCCAATATAAAATCTATTTCTCCTTTATAAAATGAGAAAGTTGAATGTGATGAGCTCTAATGTCACTTCTTTCTCTGTAATTTCTTGATTTCATGTTTCTAAATACTGTTTAGGGACAGAGTCCAGAAGAAGCCAAGTAAATTTAGTTGTTCAGTAAGTTTAAGTGTGAGCAAGAGGAGGCTAAAAAAATCACAAAAAACCATCTTTTTATAGTCATATAAAATCTTATTTAATATTGGGGAAAACTCAGTACTTCATTTTTGTCCTATATTTTTCTTTCCTACTAATATTTTTCTTGCCAGAGAAATTAGCTTCTCCAGAATCAAAGTTAAGGTAAAAAGAAGAGTTCCCCAAGACCAAGGTGTTTAGAGGCAGAATTGAAATATTAAAAGAAAAGATGAAAAAACCTAGCCGTGTGACCTTGGGCAAGTTACTTAACCCCAATTGCTCTCCACAAAAAAAAAATAGTACATTTTGGGGTGGCTATGTGTCGCAGTGATTAAGAGCACCGGCCTCAGAGTTGGGATGACCCGAGATCGAATCCGGCCTCAGAAAATGAGCACCCACACATAAATAATGACTAGCCGTGTAATCTTGAGCAAGTTACTTAACCCCAATTGCTTTAAAAAAAAAAGGTGATGGGGGGAAGGACAAATAAATGGGGTAGAAAGATATCATCTTCCTCTTATTTCAACCCTAATCTGAAGAATCCCACCCATCTAACCAAAGCTTGCCCAACAAATCTACAATTCTCGCAAGAGGTAGCATTCTTTTTTTTTTTTTTTTAAGCAATTGGGGTTAAGTAACTTGCTCAAGGTTACACGGCTAGTCATTTGATTTATGCGTGGGTGCTCATTTTTCTGAGGCCGGATCTGATCTCGGGTCATCCAAACTCCAAGGCCGGTGCTCTTACTCACTGCGCCACCTAGCCGCCCCTTTAGGGCAATTGGGGTTAAGTAACTTGCCCAAGGTTACACGGCTAGGTTTTTGTTTGTGTGGATTAAGTGTCTGAGCCCGGCTCCGAACTCAGGGCCTTCTGATTCCAGGGCCGGCGCTCTATTCACTGCACCACCTAGCCGCCCCAAGAGGTAGCATTCTTATAGCACTTTACACATATTTTATTATCCTCACAAAGACCCTGCAAATTGGTACTATTGTTCCCATTTCACAGAAGAGCAAACTAATACTGGAAGGTTAAGTGACTTTATGACACAGCTAGTAAGTCTTTGATTCAGTACTGAAACTGAGGTCTTCTTTATTTTAAACCTAGCACTCTATCCACTGTGCCACCCAGCTGTCACTAAACAAACAAACAAACAAAACCAAAAACAGAAAAGAATTCTACTTCCTTTTGCTCTTCTCTGACAAAACAGATCCAATGCCTCCATATTTTTGAATGGCCAAATTCTATCCCTGAAAAAACTGTCCTTTGTTGTAGCCTATTAAAGTTATAGTTTTAAGATAGTTTTCTGTCACCAGGTTGTCAAGAACCACCCTTTTTTAAAACGTTTATTCAAGATATATTTGGCCCAGCATTCTATTCAAATCTACTAACTCCTCAGAAATACTAAACTTGCCTTAGGATCCTACAATCAGAGATTGAGAGTTGGATGGGATCTTAGAAGTCATTTAATCTGAACACCTCATTTTACAGATCAGGAAACTGAGACCTATGGAGTTTAACTTACTAGTCAAAAGTCAAACAGATAATTATAGAAATAGGATGAGAATACAGATCATCTGACTCCATAACCAGTGAGAGTGACAAATTAAACCAAGTTCTAAATATGGCCAAAGACCCCTATTCATTATACAGATTTCTGTTGCTGTTCACTTATTTCTGTCATGTCTGACTCTTTGTGACCTCACTTGGGGTTTTCTTGGCAAAGATACTGGACTGCTTTGCCATTTCCTTCTCCAGTTCATTTTACAAGTGAGGAAACTGAGTGCCTCGGGTCACACAGCTGTTAAATGTCTAAGGCCAGATTTGAACTTGGAAATTTATTTTCCTGACTCCAGGCCCAGCTTTCTATGCATTATAGTGCCTAGCTGCCAGTATTATTCAGGAGAGGATGGAAACATGATATGACTGATTTTATAATAAATAGTCAGAAGCTTATAAATACAAATACATCTCTGTGCTAAGGGAGGCTCTTAATTGATTGTGTCATCTATGACATACAAAATGTTAAAGAGACAGACATAGTTTCTAGGTAGTTAATCATTGTATTAATTATGCTAGCAAACAATTAATAAAAGGGGTCAGAGACACTCTAAAATGCCAAAGACCCTTCATGGAACCTATTCATCACTTATATGCTCTTGGAAGAGTGGGTGTTCCTAAGGGTGGCAACTGACTCTACTTAGTTAAGTAAAAAGAAAGAATAAATATTATAGTGAGAGGTGAACATGACTTTGAGAGGATGGGGAACATGACTTTGAGCATGTCATTTACTTCCAAATCACCTTTAATCTTGGACAATCTGGACAAAAAAGGAATCTACATTTTCCCAGACCTGTCTGAGTAAAACACAATGAGCCAAAATCTGTCAATTCACCTAAATTAAAATGTCTTTACCTTTTGAACAGATCTAAGTTTTCCCTCACATTGTCAGCCCTGTACTTCAAAGGGTGATTGAATAACCTATAGAGGATGATTTATGAATGAGGAAGTAGGAGAGGGAAAAAACCTTTGTCCTAATTCAATAATTGGTTATTAATATAAGAGAGAAGTAATCATTTATCTCACAGCCTTAAAGATGTTTCCTTTTAAGTGTCTTCATGTTAATAAAATCATAGACTTTAGAGTGAATAGGGACTTAGAGATCACATTTCCATCATTGATTTGACAATCTATTCATTAAATATTTTAAATTAAATGAAAATTTAATTAAATATTTTATATTATATATTACATAATTATATACATTAATATTTTTAAATGCCTGCTGTGTATAGTATAGCTATGCTCAGTAGTGGGGAAATATAAAGTTTATATAGAGCATTGCCCCAACTCTATGAATTTTCCTTCTATTATACACAGCCAAATTGCTACAATAGATAATATATGTTGATTGCATTAGCAAGTTGACAAAATGCTGAAATTTGAGATGGATGGGTATCACTAAATTCGGATATCAGTGAAGGCATCATTTAGAATGTTGCATTTGAGTTGAACTTTAAAGAAAAGGAAGGAGGCAAAGAAGAAGGGCTAACATTTCAAGTCTAGAAAATACTGTGAGCAAATGCATGGAGATAAAAAGGCCCATAGGGATAGAGGATAGATCTGATAGGAGCATAGAGTGTGTAGGTAGTAATAATACTATGTGAGATCAAAGATGGAAAGTAAGATGACAACAGATTATATGGAATCTTGAATGCCAGATAAATAAATTCGAACTTTCCTCTCTAGGTAAAAAAGAAATCTTGGAAATTTTTGAGCATAGAAATTACATGGCCAGATCTATGCAGAGAAATGACTATGATAACTGTCCTGAAGGCTGAATTAGGTAGGAGAAAGGATAGACATAGGATCCCCCATTAAAGGGCTATTGCAGTAGGCCAGGTAGGCGGTTGTTAAGAGTGATAGCAGAGGAAATAGATGGAATGGGATGGGTGTGGATAATGAAGAGATAAAAGCCAGAGAAGTTGATGACATTGTTTAGAAGTAAGAGAAATGAAACAGGCATTATATGCCTAAGATAGATGACTTTATAACCTGTTAGATGGACAAAGTAAAAACAAGCATGGGAATCTGTGACTGCAAAAACCTTACATACTGATGTGGGAATACATAAAGAGGAATCTGGAATGAGTGTGTATGGGGAATGTGGTGCATGTGGAGGCATGGTTTGGATGACCGAGAAGTGAGGAAGAGGAATGGATTCAGTCAAGAAAAGAAAAAAATCTCAATTATTCTAGGTGAGAGTATTGTAGGAGTGGAGTCCAAGTTTCTGATAGGAAGGCGGTAGTAATGATGGACAGAAAGTAGACAGTACAGTTTTGATATGACTGGAGACCTAGATCTGGGCAAAAAGAGGCAAATGCTCAACTATAAGAGTCCAGATCAGCTCAAAGGCTAGATTTCAAGATTGCATTTATGAGGAGATAAGGTTGTGAATATAGGATATTAGGTGAATTTTGGAGCCAAAGACAGAAATAGTGAAGTCCTAAAGAAAAGCAGGATTCAGAGGGAAAGGTTTATTAATCAGTTTTGACTAAGTGGGTTTAATGTTATACATCCAGACATCCAGGTGTACAGATCCAGAAAACACCTGGCCTTTTTTTTTAAAAGTATTTTACAGGCAGTGTGTCCCAATATAGAGAAAAAGAAAGCAGCATGTACAGAAGGGATAGAAAAGCTGTGAACTTTATGGCTTATGAAACTATAAAACTTGGGTGACAATAAACAGTAATGTTTAGCTATGAAAACCCCTATGAAAATCCTATTGCTTGCACTGCATTTAATAATTGACCCTTAGTGTCAGTTGCTAACAGCAAAACATCTGTGGTTTCTCCTTTGATGTGAAGGGAGTTGGTTGATAGTAAATGGATATAATTGTGCTGAACTGGTGAAAACTAGTTCCTTGCCAAGGGGGTAAGAAGTTCTTACGAGTGAGAATTTCTCTTGTAAATGTTGATATGAAGTGATTTTTAAGAATTACCAGTTTGTTTTTTTTACTTTTCACTTCAAACCAAATTTCATTTAGCAAAATGTGCATTGTTGCTATAATGATTAGTTTAAAGGTATATCTTAGACTTTTTGTCAGCCTCCATAAACAGTCTCTTGTTGGTCCTTATGTTTAAAAACTGTATTTAGTGGTTTAATATGTTTGTGTCAATGTTGCATTAAACTTTTCCCCTTGCTTTTTATTGTCTATGATAGGCCTTTCCCCCTAACCTGATTTTAACTGATTGCTTTAGAGAGGGTTGCCAGAAGAAGTTAAAAGAGAAAGGGTGAATGTGAGAGCAAGGGTAGAGGCAGCTTAGACTCTCATGTGCAAACCAGAGCAAAGGTCCTTTGTCTTAGGGGATTTGCACCCCTTCACATCTCTTTATCAGCATATCAAGACTGTCTCATGAAACAATCCAATCATATTGGAAGAAATAAAAGTGAGGGACTTATTTGTCAAGAAATCTCTGTTTTATGTCAAAGTCTTTGTTCCCCAACAACAAAATTATTGAAAATTACCATAAATTGTTTTGATTTTATCTTTTCTAGTAACTTTACATAGGCAGTGTTCTAGAGGGACAATAAAAATCACTTTCAGATTAAAAATAATAAAAACAGCATGCTAATATGTTCCTTGGTGACCTTTTAAATTTTTTAAAACTTTTTCCACAGTAACAGTATAGCTGCCTCTGCTGTATGTGTATTCAACCTGAGTGCCATCGCTCAGGCATTCAACGGACCTTTCAAATATCAGGAGAACTCTCGTTCAGCATGGCTGCCTTACCCGAATCCCAACCCCAACTTCCAGGTAATTTCTGAAAAGAAGAGGCCGTTACTTCTCAGTCAATTGTTTCTCAAAAAATCCAAAAGATGTAGGTAAAACATCTGGGCAAGTGCCTTTACACATATGATGGGCTTCATAAAGATTTGTTGAGTTTTTTTATTAGACTATTCATCACACATCAGATTGCTTCTTTCTATGGACAGATTCATAGAAATAAACATCAAGGTAGATACAGTGAAAATGTTGCTTTTCATAAATTATGAATTGTCATTCATAATGATAATGAATTATGGACAGAAAAAAGTCTTACTGCTTGCAATCACAGATTAGGAGCAGGTCCTAAATTTAAAGTAATTATGCATAATCTTACTTCAGAAACAGTTCTCTCTACTGAATGACACTCTAATTAAACAGATTTTTGATATGATATAGGAGATATGCCTAAAGAAAATTGGAAGCATTTATTAGTAAACCATATATACATTTTCATAGTTATAAAAATTTTGTTATGTGTTACAATGAAAGCATGCACACTATGAGTAGAATTGGGAAATATAGTGGGAGAAAAGGTGCCTTTCATCTATAGATTTCAAATAATCTGGCAAAATGATCTTTAATAAATTTAACTGGGCATACCACAAAAAAAGTGAAAGTTAAGAAAAGATTGATTATTTGCTAAGGTCACGAGTCATTATCAGAAGCTTTTGAATTCTAAGCATGTGTTTGAGGGCTTTATTTGAGAAATTCTCATTAGATATTCATATGAGTTTGATGATGAGAGAGGCCAAGGAAAGAAAAATAAATGCACATGTCTTATAAATCACAGCTGGCCAGTAGTTAATGAAGTTGGCAGCTCAACAAGAAATAAATAGACTTTTATTTCCTTGCTTAAAGATAGAGAATGCAGCATAGTATAGCAGACTAGAGAACTGGCCTCAGAATCAAGAAGGCCTGAATTCAAGTCTTTTGTCTGACTCATACTGGCAGCACAACCCTGAATGTCATTTATCAGAATCTTCAGTATTATAGGAAAGTCTCTGGGACTATCATCTATAAAGAAAGAGCTGATCTACAGTGATAGAGAAAATTTTCTCATCTGAGAATTCTCTACATTATTAAAATCATAGGATCAATCCTTTTCCTTATCCTTAAAGATACAGGGATATAATTCTTATAGGAATTAACACAATTTTTAAAAGTTCTGAATTATGATAGAAAAGTCTTCCCATCTATGCTCCTTAAAGGGTGAGATGCTCTTTCAACTCTATCTACTTTTATTGCATCTTCTTTTAAATGCAATTTAATTTCTGTTAAAGATTGAATTTCCATCTCTAACAGCCTAGTAGTTCCAGGTCAGTTTCATTACTGATCAACATGGGAAGCCTTGACTTACCTCAGGCTATTTTAACTCCCCTTAGTTCACTTGATAGCCTCTGTATTTTGGAGAGAGGCATGTTTGGGGGGACTCACCAAATTGATAACAATCAGCTTAGCCACTGCCAAGCAGAATTCCTAAAATCAAGAGATTCATCAAGTCTTTGCCTGCCTGGTAGCTGGGATTCCATGTGTATGCCACCCTATTAATCTTTCAGCTGTACTTTTTAAAAAATGAGGAGACAAATCTCCCTGAAGAATTTAAAAGGATAAAATTAAAGTAAAATATAGCAGTGAACTATACTTGCAGACACTTTTAAGTTATGTGTTTTCTGCTAAGAGATTCTCAGTGAACTAACAATAAACAATTCCCTAACTTGATAACTCTTCAGTAGCTTTAAGGAATATCAAATACGTAGCAGTTTTCCCCCACATTTTCCCTTCCAAAATGTCTCCTGATATTTTAAGAGGGGAAATATTTGTTATACTTTATATTGCACTGGTTTACAAGAATCATACTATATCTTGAATGGTACCTAAAGACTGGAGATATGCATTTCATGCTCTGGGGATTATACGCTAACATTTCTTCTGCCTGGAGTAGAACTTGAGATTTCATCACATTGAAGTCATGCATGCAGCATGGTCTGCTTGGTACCAATTTTTTGATAGATGGTGGCAATATATAGATTTTGTCTGTTTTTGTTTTCCAGTATTCATCTTGGAAGGCATTTGCTATTCTATCAAAAAATTTTGGTCCTTGTTCATCGTGATTTAAATAGCTTTGTTCTAGGTTTAAAGAAACAAAAAGATAAGGCTGAATATCCTGGATTCTTTTACCCATTACGTTGGCATTTAAAGTGTTTTTACAACCGGACTTCATTGTACATTTCCAAAATTATCACACATTGCTAACGTTTATATACTCTGTGGGCTAGCCAAATGTGTCCTCTTGCTCTTCCTTCTACAGGACTCTTCATTTCTCATCTCTGCATTTTTTCCATTTGCTCTTCTCCATACCTGAATTCTACTCCCTTCTTAATTTCCCACCTCTTGGAATCCTTTGTTTCCTTCAAAACTCAAGTAGCACTACATACTTGAATGCATTCCTGTTGTTTGCTTACCCCAACTCCATTTTTAGAACTGAAAGATGTTCTAAAAGTTTCAATATCATTTTTCCCCTCAATAGCTCACACAGGAGTAAGAGGAGTTTTAGTAGGGATGGGGAGAAGAAAGAAAGGAGAAATGTCAGTCATTTCTGTGTGAGGACTACATGTCTAATGTTAAACTATCCTGAAACAGTTGTTATGGTTACAACCCCACAGATGGACTTTAGAAGAACTTGGAGCAGCTGCTCTTAAGTTGTTGCTTACATGAATGATCAGAAATCATTTTAAATATTTCATTGATAAAACAGTCTGGAGTTTCACTGGCGTTATGCTGTTGGGTATATCACCATGAAATGCAATTATAAGAAAAAACATTTTGTTTTCTATTTTTTAAGCAATAAGTTTAAATACCATCTAATACAAACTTTTACTACCTAACTACTGATCTGCCTACCTATGTAGATACATACATACACATGTGCATATAAATGGAACTTTTCTGTATATGCATATACGCATAGCTACATTTGTATATATGTGTGTGTGTGTGTGTGTGTGTGTGTGTGTGTGTGTGTGTGTGTGTAGTCACACAGACCATTTCATCTACAGTTCTGCTATCTACTTCTCTTTTATGCTTGATTTGGCAACATAAAATCATATTTACCTTGTTATTATGGTTAATGATTGAGCCTTTTTCTGGTGATTATATAGTTTGCCTTGATAGAGTGCTTTACAACTCAAAAAGTGCTTTCTTCAAAGCAGTCACTTCCAGACCATTCTTTTGTTGCCGTGAGTCACCAGTCTTATCCTCCCAACTCCATCTGCTATATCATCAGTCTAGTTCCTTATTATAGTCTTTTACCACTGCGACTTGCTCTTTAAAATGGCTTCGGCACCTGGCTTAAATTCTTCCTTTCTAACCCAATCTCTGCTCTCATACTTGGTCATGTTAATATACATTTTGATGTTTTCACAAACACCTTGACCTCCCAGGTCTTCTATTTTTTTGTCAACTCTCTTGACATTTATCCTCATTCCACCTCAGTATCTACAGGTATGCTCATGTCTTAGATTTTGCAAGTACCTATGACTATGCTACCTCCATGATCATGAATTCTCCAGTTCTTCTCCCTAATTATAACTTCCCACCTTCTGTCTCATCATTTACATTAGCCCATTCCTTTTTCCCATGCAACTTCTACCTCTGCTCTTTCCCATTTTCCCAGTACTTCTTTGCTACTTTGCCCTCACTTTTCTTTGTGTAGACTTTATCATAGTTAATGAGTTTAACTATACTTTATCTTCTACCTTTGAATACCTTGCCTATTAATCCTTTATTGTTATTAAGTATGATTATTAATCATTTAATAAGTGCCTGGCATTGTGCTAAGGGCCTGGGATACAACCTAAAGCACAACACAGTCCCTGCTCTCAAGGACCTCATAGCCTAATAAAGGAAAAGGTGAACAATTAAGTTATATACAGGATACATTGAAAACAATCAATGAAGGGAAGGCTATTAGCATTAAGGCAGATTGAGAAATGCTTCTTTATACAATACGGGATTCTAGTTTGGAGTTGAAGAAAACCCGGGATGCTATGAGGCAAAAGAGGAGGAAAAACAAGTGCCCATGTTTTATTAGAGCCCAACATGGATTATCCTTACTTTTCCACTCCCTTTAACATGCTTATGAACACTGCTAGAGAAAGTCATGAGGCCATATGGATCACTAAAGATTTACATTATCTTATCTCAGCTGGGTCTTACAGCATAGCAATTATTTTATTTTTCTGGATTGACTCCATTCTGGTGCCCAAAGAGACTATCCCAAATCCATTCTCTTCCATTTCTGCTTCTTCTCATTTCTTGTCAGAACTTCATCTCCTGTATTTAGAGAAAACAGCAGCAGTCTTTTGTGATCTTCCTCTTTTGTATTCTCAGTTCTCTACATCAGAATGAATCTTTATCATCTCTATCCTTTCCTCTTTGCTTCTTGACAGAGCCAAGGCTAGACTCTTTATCAGATTCTTTTTTTTTTTTTTTTGGCGGGCAATTGGGGTTAAGTAACTTGCCCAAGGTCACATGGCTAGGTTTTTTGTTTGTGTGTGTTAAGTGTCTGAGGCCAGATCTGAACTCAGGTCCTTCTGACTCCAGGGCTGGCGCTCTACTCACTGCGCCACCTAGCTGACCCACTTTATCAGATTCTTGATCTTATGAAAGATCTCTTCAAAGAGTTTACACAGTTGCACAGTCTCTAGCTCAGGTTTTTATCATCCCTCATTTACATTATTACAAAACTTCCTAATTTGTCTCTGTGCCTCCATGTTCTCCTTTCTCCAATCCATCCTCCAAGTAATATATCAAAGTAGTATTTCTGAAACATCAATTTCACCATGTTAAAATATATTCAGTGGCTTTCAGTTACCTTTGGGATAAAGTATAGGCTCAGTAGCTCAGTGAATAGAGTGCAGGACCTGGAGCCAGAAAGTTCTAAGGTCAAATTCAGTCTCAGACATTTACTAGCGGTGTGACCCAGTCACTTAACTTCTGTTTCCCTGAATCTTCTGGGTAAGGAAATGGCAAACCACCTCAGCTATCTTTTAGAGGTAGTTACGTGACATAGTGGATAAAGTGCTATGTCCAGCGACAGGAAGACCTGAGTTCAAATTTGACCTCAGACACTTAGTAGCTGTGTGACCCTGGCTAAGTCACTTAACCCTGTTTGTCTCTGTTTCCACATCTGTAAAATGAGCTGGAGAAGGAAATGACAAACTACACCTAGAAGACCCCAAATGGGATTTTTGTGTAGAAAACCCCAAATGGGGTCACAGAGAGTTGGAAGTGAGTTAAACTACTGAACAACACAAATTCTTTAGTTTGATATTTCAATCTCTTCATGACTCCAATCTACCTTTCCAGCCTTATTTCATATTCCTTAGTATCATATACTATATATTTACATAAATTGACCTTCTAGGTATTATAAAAAAGTTGGCATTTCATCGCCCATCTCTGTTTCTTTGTCCATCCCCATTGACGATGGTATATCATCATCAACATTTTCATTACAATAACAAAGCTGTTCAGAGCTCTCTAATATGATCATGTCACTTTGCTAAATTGCGGTGCTATATCCTCAAAGGTCTTTTAGCCCAAATCAGCAAATATGGCATGGGCATAAAATAAGGCAGCCCCAAATGATCTTGCAAAAATAATCAATCAACTAATCATCAATTATTTATTGTATCTGCTCTACCCCAAGCACTGTGTTGGTGCTAGAGATAGAGCAATAAAAATTAAGCAATCCCACTCATGAGGAACTGGCATTCTAATAGGGTGGACCACAGGTATACCACATATACATTTTACAAAGCACATACACACATATATGTCACATATGATGTGAATAGGGTACTGTTAGAGCACTAGAATAGGGGCACTAGATGGTCTCCATACATTTGACGGTTCCTAAGCTACATCGTAGAGGAAGAGAGCAGACCATCAGCAGATGTGGTGAGGATATGCTTTGAAGACCTGGGCAATGACTAGTTTAAAAACAAAGCAACAGGAGATGGAGGGTAGTTTTTAAGAAGTATTAATATAATACAAACAATATAATAGCTATAGCATACCATAAGATATGATATAACCTAATACCATTATATTATATTGTTTGTATTAATATAACATAGCATAATACAAATCAGCAGTTTTGCTGGATTATAATGTGGGAGTAATATCCAACAAGACTGGAAGCAGAGGTTGGGACAATTACAGGGGCATGTATAGGCTTTAAAAATACCATTTTAGATCCTAAAGACAATGGCTAGAGACTCCAGCAACTGGAGCAAGTTGAGCAGAGGAATCACATTGCAGATCTACTCTTAAGGAAAGTTCCTTTGTCCACAGTGTGGGGCAGTAGTTAAAGGCTGGAAGCGAGGAAGTCAGTTAGGAGGCTGTTACAGTCATCTGCAGAAGAGCTTCCATCAGATTAAGATGGGAGCTGCACACACGGAGAAAAGGAGTCAGATTCAAGAGGCATTATCAAGGGAGAAATAGCAAGATTCGGCAACTTACTGGAGAGTGAGTAGTAAGGATCATGCCAAGATGGTGGTGGCTTTGATAAAAGCAAATAGGGATGTTTGAAACACATAAGGTTAATTTAGTTACAAGTTACTAAAAGAAGCTGAATGGTTTGGCATTACAGCCCTTTTCATTGTGTTGGTTTCAGGAAGGGCAGCCATTCCTTTACAAAATCCATTCTTTAGCTATCTCAGAGAAAGAATATGGCCTCGATGGCCTGAATCAGACATATTTACATATTCTTTTTTCTGTAGGGGAGGTACTATTTTTTGACATGGTGTTTTTTTATCATTTAATTTTAAAATTATCATCATTCTCTTCTGTATTTTTCTGTTTCCAGGAGTGCTTTTTTATCATGTGACAAAATTAAGATGAATCATTTTTCTATGTGGAATACTGGATTCCTGTATTCAATGAAAGTCTCAGTAGATGATTTTTAAATTTTCCTTCTAATTTCAAGATTTAGGATTCTGTTATAAGCTTGCTATTATGACAGCATCTGGTGTGAACCACTCCATATACTGTAAGCCTTCTATTTAAGAAAGAAACCCCCACGGACTTGCATTTCTTTACTTTTGCACCTCTGAGTTGCTTATAAACCCAAATTCCAGGGATGTTGAATTGTGAGTGATCCTTTCAGATTGTTATAGACAGTGAAATTCACCTCTAGAAAACCTTTTAGTATAAGTTCTGATGAACATAAATCAAATTTAAACTGGGATTTTAAATTTAGAAGAAATGAAAAACGTTCCTGATCCCTTTACTCCTCCTTTTGCTTTAAGCCAGTCAAGGGCACATCACTAACTCCTTCCAACCTATATCCACCAAAAAAGAAAAAGAAATAAAAGAAAAACAATAAGCCACAGTCTTAGTCCCTACTGTAATGGAGATAACAAATTAAACATTTCTCAGAAAGTATGATTTTAAAAATATGCATAAATGAAATCCATGTTGATTATTTTCTATCTATGTACACACACATATATATATGCAAGTTTTACTGTGTTGTACATTTCTAAGGCTATTCGGATAGGAAAAAACCTCCCTTTATCTTAAAATTTGGGTGCACTGGTGTGAAGGAACACAGCCAGCACAGTTTTCCCCCCTTTTGGTAACTTTACGTGAATGATGTTGAAGCAATATTATACCTTTCACAGATGAAATAGCAGAGCTCTGTTTCCATGTAATCCATTTATAGCCTTATAGACCCATTATTCCTACGGGAAATGTAATAAATCTTTGTAATGTTCCTGAATGCTGCATTTTGAATTTGGATCTCTGATTTAGCAGACAGATGTGATAAAATACACTTAGCCAGACAACTCCCAGGTGGCTACAAGTGAGCTGAGAAGTTATTAGGCATAAGTTATTTTAGCTAAAGTTAGCATAAACTTATACTCAATATTTTTACTCCTGTTCTATCCTCTTCAGAAGTTATTATATGATTGAAAGATATCCAAATGGGTGGGATGCTAATATTCAGAGACTGTGAAACATGAAGTACATTCTTTAGTTAATTTGACAGTGTGGTTATGTGGTGTGTGTCTCCATGTATGTATGCATGTATGTGTGTGTTTATACACACATATATGTGTGTATGTGTATATGTATATATGTATACAACACATACTATAGTGCAGCCCTACAAATACATGCATATACGTGTATATACGTATATTTGTATGTACACACATATGAGGGAGGGAGGGGGAAATGAGGGGAGAGACAAAGAGAGATAGTGGTTTCTACTCTCTCAGTTCAAAGGTACTATTACCTAATTTTGTATCTTGCCATTATCTTTACCTAGATCAGTTGTGGTATGACAATAGGTTGTTGACTACAGTAATAAGATCATCTTTTCTCATTTTCAGTGTGGTACAGTGGACCAAGGTTTATATGTGAACCTGACAGAAAGAAACCTTCAGGATGCTCAAAAGTTCATTCTTATGCATGAGGTTGTACAACCAGTTACTACAGTTCCCTATTTCATGGAAGACAACAGCCGGTTTTCTCATGTTGCAGTAGATGTTGTGCAAGGAAAAGACATGCTTTTCCATATCATCTATCTGGCTACAGGTAAGAGTTTTCCATTCTTCAGATATGTGAATTCTTCATTTTATAAATTCTAATCTATAGTGTCAAGCTTTAACTTTTTCTGCTTCTCATTAATTACTGTCTGCCTCCCTGCCACCCCACTCCTCTCCCACACACATAAAATATCTTTCTTTCTTGGTTATTCTTTCTATTTCTTCTTGTGATCCTTAACCATCTGTTCATCTTTATTTTGGAATAAAAATGAGTGATGTCTTATTTCTTAACTATTATATGAAGAAAACATAAAATAATATCCTTTTTGGAGGAACCTAATGTGTGTCACTTAAGGTGTTTGAATTCTTTGTTGAAAGACATTGTTAGAAGGACTCTGCCCTGTGACTGTATGGAAATGTATCATTGGGCCAATAATTTTTGCTTTAGCACAGAATTCTCATCAGAGGAACATCCCAATAAGCACAAATGCTTTAGGTAACTCTACAGAAAATTTAGATGAAAATTCATTAAATTATAAAGGACAATGGTTTTTATTAAATTTTAAAGTCAATTGCAATTTCTGAAGTACTACAGTATATAATCTCAAGGTTGATAATAAACCTGTTTCTACATAGAAGCAGAATAAGTATATGGAGAAAGGATCAACTTTAGTCTCAGGAAGACCTGAGTTTAAGTCTTGTATTTGATATATACTAATAGCATGACTGTGAACATGTCACTTCACCCTCAAGCAACTCTATTGAGAGTACAAATTATATATTAATTAAATATCTGGCTTGATGGAGGGTCTCCACACTGAGTGTTTTCTAGAGCAGGGGAATCACAGGTCCAGATGAGAAACAGAAAATAGCAGTATCAATTCAACATAGGTTATGGGTTTACTCCAAGATTAAAGAATTCACTCTATAGCTTTTTTATCTCCCTATGCTTCCAATCTTCTCATTTCCAGATCCTCAAAGATTTAATAGAGAAGGGAGAAACTTGGAAATCAGTTGTCTAAACCTCTCACTGATGGGCAAGTGTTTGTGTCCTCTTTGAAAGTTCTCATGATCAGATCAAGGTACACTGAGACTGATGTAAAAGATTTTATACTTATAATTTTATAAGATCATAAAATTCTTTAGTAGCTAGTGATCCAGTGCTAACTCCCTATACTTTGCACAATGATTCACTGTCAAAATTGGCTTCAATTCAGAAAGCAGAACAGGAAAAGCTTTAAGAATTATATTCAGTGCAATAACCAATCATAATTCTAGAGCACTGATTATAAAATACACCTCTTACTTCCTGACAGGGAGACATACTGGGTATGGAATGATAATTTTTTTAATCAATCAATGCAAATATTTATTTTGCTTACCCCCAGGTGAGCAGAGTCCAACTTTAACATAAAGATCAAAATCAAGACATAGACTGAAAAAATAAGCTAACCACCCTCCTTCCCCCCCCCCAAAAAAAAAACAACTTGACCATAAAAAGCTACTATGGCATGAAAGACCAAGACGTAAGCTCAGAAGAAGAAAACAATGTGAAAGCAACTATAAGCAAAGCATCAAAACAAAAATGCTAATTGGTAACAAGCCCAACCAGAATTTCTGGAACAGTTAACTAAAGAGACAAGGGTGGCAGAAGAAAAATTAGGAAAAGAAATGTGAGAGATATAAGAAAATTATGAAAATATAATTCATATATTGGTAAAAGTGGTGCAAAAAACAAGAAACAAAATAATAACAAAAAAACAATAGGTCAAACAGAAAAAGAAATACAAAAATTCACTAAAGAAAAGAAGTCCTTAAAAAGCAGAATTGACTAAATGGAAAAAAGAGGTACAAAAACTCACCGAAGAAAATAATTCCTTAAATATTAGAATTTGTCAAGTAGAAGCTAATAATTCCATGAACACCAAGAAGCAATAAAACAAAGTGAAAATAATACAAGAGAAGAAAATATCTCAATATAATACAAAAAAAGAAAATATCTCAATATCTCAAGTAAAGTATCTCAATGAATAAATAATTAACATTGAAAATATATTGAAGAAAAATAATTTGAGACTTATGGGGTTACCTGAAAGTTATCATCAAAAAGAACATAAACACTATATATATATATATTTTTTTTTGGAGAGCAATTGGGGTTAAGTAACTTGCCCAAGGTCACACGGCTAGGTTTTTGTTTGTGTGTGTTAAGTGTCTGAGGCCAGATCCAAATTCAGGTCCTTCTGACTCCAGGGCTGGCGCTCTATACTCTGTGACACCTAGCCACCCCAATAAACACTATATTAAAAAAAAAAAAACTATCAATGAAAATTACTACAATATCTTAGATCCAAAGGGTAAAAATAGAAATTGAAAGAATTCATCAATCATCTCCTGAAAGAGATCACAGGTGGGGCGGAGCCAAGATGGCAGAGTAGAAGCAGCTCTTCCAAGCCTCTCTGCCCCCAGATTCCCCACAAACTATGTAAAAAAGGACTCTGAACAACTTCTGGAGCCCCAGCACCCACAGAACGACACAGAGGAGCTAACCTCCCACTGAGGACAGCCCAGCAACCCTGCAGGAAGGACCAGCGCAGCGGTCTGGGAGCCAGCAACGCGCAGAGCGCAGGAGCCCAGCCGAGCCGAGCCCAGGTCCGCATGAGCAGAGGTTTTAGCCCCAGGGCGGCAGGGCCAGCAGCCAGCTGGAGGAACCCCAGAACACCAGGAGCTGTGACAACTCCAGAATTATCAACATAGACATGCCTAGGACAAAGTAAGAGGTTAGTGTCCTATGGACTTTGGGACCTGTATTTGGGGAATGCGTCAGCTCCCTCCCCTGGGAGCTAGAAGCTGCTGAGGAGACACGCCATTTTGTAGTTTTCATACGCATTTCCGGCTCCCAGCCTACAAATCGTGGGGAGATCCAGCGATCAGTCTTGGGGAGTAATCGCTCTTGCTTTAACCTCCCTGGATCTGGATTGTGATCTAGGGTGGAAGTCGTGGGTGGGTTTACAGCTTGCCAGAAACAGAAGTTGCCCCACACACGTTCGGGATGAAAATTCCTCTATCTGGCCTTAAAGCCATAGTGTGGCAACAAGCCCAAAAGTCAAGTAATTAAGTGGCAACATGCCAAGGCAAAGGAAACAGAAAAAATGCAACCCTAGACTCCTATTTTGGGGGCATAGAGCGGGAAAAGGACTGTGAGGTCAGAAGTCCTGCTCCAAAAACCCCAGGGGAAAACATGAGTGGGTTGCAGGCCATAGAAGACCTTAAGAAGGACTTTAAAAATCAAATAAGAGAAGTGGAGGAAAAATTGGAAAGAGAAATGAGAAGGATGCAGGAAAAATATGAAATGAGGGTCAACAGCCTGACTGAGGAAAACAACACCTTAAAAAATAGACTAATTCAAATGGCAAAGGAGGCCCAAAAAGGGCAATGAGGAGAAGAATGCCTTAAAAAGTCGAATTTGCCAGATGGAAAAAGAATCTCAAAAGTTCACTGAGGAGATTCATTCCTTCAGAGTTAGACTGGAGCAAATGGAAGCTATTGACTTTATGAGAAATCAAGATACTGTTAAGCAGATCCAAACAAATGAAAGCTTAGAAGGCAATGTGAAATATCTCATGGGAAAAACCACTGACCTGGAAAATAGATCCAGGAGAGACAATTTAAAAATTATTGGACTACCTGAAAGCCATGATCAAAGAAAGAACCTAGAAATCACCCTTCAAGAAATTCTCAAGGAAAACTGCCCTGATGTTTTCGATCCAGAGGGCAAAATAGAGGTTGAAAGAATCCACAGATCACCTCCTGAAAAAGATCCCCAAAAGAAAACTCCCAGGAATATTATAGCCAGGTTCCAGAATCCCCAGATCAAGGAGAAAATACTCCAAGCAGCCAGGAAGAAACAATTTCAATATTGTGGAAACACAATCAGAATAGCCCAGGACCTGGCAGCTTCTGCACTGAGGGATCGAAGGGCATGGAATATGATATTCCAGAGGGCAAAAGAACTGGGAATGAACCCAAGGGTCACCTGCCCAGCAAAACTGAGTATTTTGTTTCAGGGGAAAACATGGTCATTCAGTGGAATAGAGGACTTTCAAGCATTCTTGAGGAAAAAACCAGAATTGAATAGAAAATTTGACATCCAGACACAAGAAGGAAGAGATGCCTGAGAAGGTAATCAGGAAAAGAAATCAAAAGGAACTTATCAAAGTTGAACTATTTACATTCCTATATGGAAAAGCAATATCTGTGGCTGATGATATCTTTCTCACTATGAAAATAATGGAAGAAGGGGGTGTGGTCATATGAATACATATGTGAATGTGTGTGTATATGGTTACAGTTATATATGGATAGAGGGCATAGGTTGAATTTGTTGGGAAGGGAGAACACTCAAGGGATGAAATTATGAGGTGAGAGAGGAAAGTGGCAAGAGGAGATGAGGAGAGACATGGTAGGGTAAACTATCTCATGTAGGGGAAGTGGTTGCAAAGGAGGGGGAGAATAAGGAAGGCTAAAAAGGCAAAACCACATTCACATTGAATTTGGTTCAGGGAGAAAATGACATACATACTAAATGGGATATCTCAACCTGCAGCAGGATAGGGGAAGGGGGATGAGAGGAGGGATGATGGATGGGAGGGCATCCTTGGGGTGAGGGGAGGTTGGAAGTACCCACTATAGAAGAGGGACAGGATCATGTAGGGAATGGACCAGGTGGGGAGTGGGATGAGTGGGAGAGAATTATAAGCAGCCTTGTACAATATATCTACCATGATAATGTTTTGCATAGCTAGACATGTACAACATATACTGAATTACTTATCTCCCAAGAAGGAATGGGTGACAAGGGAGGAAGGAAATGGATCTGAAATTCGAGGTCGTAACATTAAATGTTTCAAATATATATAAATACTATTATTAATACCCTTTTGCCTATAATTGGGAGATAAGATGTGCAGGCATTGGGACACAAAGATTCATCTTCCTCTAATGGAAAAGTCGATGGGGGTATGGGAGAAGGTATGGGAGAGAGCAGATTGGAGGAAGCGATATCTTGTGGGACTGCTATTCTGGGAGGTTGGGTAGGGGAATAATGGGGGGGAAATGATTGTAACTCAAAATCTGGCGGAAATGAATGATGTAAAACAGAAGTTAATAAAGCATTTGTTTAAAAAAAAAAAGAGATCACAAATTGAAAACTCCCAGGAATATTATAGCAAGCTTTCAGGTCAAAGAGAAAACATATTAAGCAGCCAGGAAAAACAAACAAACAAACAAAAATGATATCAAATACTATGGAACCACAGTCAGGATCTTACAAGATTTAGCAGCTACCACATTAAAGGAGCAAAGAATCTGTATTAATATATTCTGGAAGGCAAAGAAGCTAGGATTACAATAAATAATAACCTGCCTATCAAAACTGAGAATAGTCCTTCAGGGTGGGGGAAATGGATATTTCAAGAAATAAAGGACTTTCAAGCATTCCTAATGAAAGACCAGAGCTGAATATAAAATCTGACATTTCAACACAAACCTCGGGAGAAGTATAACAATGTAAAGATGAAAGAGAAATCATAAGGGACTCAATAAGGTTAAACTGTTTACATCCTTCTATGGGAAGATGACCACATATAACTCTTAAGGACTTTATCATTATTAGGGAAGTTGAAAAGATTCTACCAAGACAGAAGGGATGAGCATGAGTTGATTATGTTGTAGTAATCTCAGAAAAAAATGGAGTGAGAAAAAGAAATGCATTGGGAAAAGGGGGAAAGGAGAAATAGAATGGGAAAAATTATGCCACCTAAAAACACTGCACAAGCAAGAACTTTTACAGTAAGGAGGGAAATAGGTGGTAATAGTGGGCAATGCTTGAATCTTACTCTTATTAGAATTGATTCAAAGATGGAAGAATAAAAACATGTACATCCATATTTAAATATTTCTATACACATATATGGTTTCTTTCATCTCCCCTCTTAGATTGCTTATATATATGCACATATCATATAAAATGTATATTAATCCACATACAAATATGTATACATATATACATATATAATATACAGATACATATATAGACACATATATACATATGCATTTGTGTATGTGAGTTGTGCCTATTGCAACACTTGTAAGATGTCAAAACCAAGGATTTATATCTACACATTTGAGTGAAAAATTGACTAAATGCCATTTGGAATCAGAGAATAGATGTTCTATAGGAAAGAAGGCTGCTTGTCTTTTATGCAGAAAAGGGGCATTTGACTCCAGAAGTGAAGAATACTATCAGAAAAATGAATGTTGAATGTGAACAATGGCATAAAAACTGGAGGGCCTAGATATAAGAAGGTCAAGTCTTTTACTCCAGGTGCAATTAGAAATATTAAAACTCAAAATAGGTCTTGGCAGGAAATCATGTTTGAATTCCTATTGGAAAGAAGCTAAAAAGGATGTCTGAAACCTTGCTGAGAAGTGAAGAATGCCTATCTGTCCAAAGATAAATCCTGCATAGGAGATTAGTGAATGTGGATAAATAATAAATTATTATTTATTTAATTAAAATTAAAATACACACATATATGCATATGTGTGTTTTATTCCCTATTAGAATGTAAGCTTCTTGAGAACAAGAACTGGTTTGCTTTTTCTTTGTAGCCTCTCAGCTTTGTGACTGACACCTAGTAAATGCTTAATAGAGGCTTATTGATTAATTATTACCTTCCTCACACTTTGCATTTCACCCATACTCATTGTTCTACTTTACTCAATCTCTTTTGTTTCTGGGCCCTTGCATTGCCTTTTCCCCAGGCCTGACATGTATCCCTTTCTCCCTTTCTATTGGAATTCCTGGCTTCTTTCAGAACTCAGATCAGGAGCTTCTTTTTTAGTAGGCCTTTCCTGTCAACCTCCTCCAATGCCCCACTGGTAGGATACCCTGTCCAAATCTATTGTATATTCACGTTTTTCATATTCAAAAGTTACGTTATGGATTAAAAGAATGTATCATTTCATCTTCCTCAGTTCTTTTAGGATTTAGCACAGTGCATTATCATACATAGTAGGAATTTAATAAATGTTTATCGATTGATTGATTGATTGATTGGACAATGCTAGGGTGAATAGTGTAATGTCCTACTAACTCAGGGACATCTATTTTTTAGTTAGTTCCTAGAAAAGTAATAATGATAGCAGACATGTATTTGGTGTTTAAAGTTTGCAAAGTGATTTACATATTTCATCTCATTTGATGACTAAGTACTTCTAGAGGAGGACTCAGCCCTTTAGAATAACTCATTTGTCCTATATTTTATATCCAAAGACTCCTCAAGAGATCCTCATCTGACAAAAGAAGGTCTTATTGGCCTCAACAACCCTTACACTCTTAAAAATTATTGAATATCCCAATGAAACTTTTGTTTATGTGGGTAATATCTTATTGATATTTATTGTTTTAGAAATTAAAACTGACAACTTTAAAAATCATTGAATATAACTAACAAATCTATTACATGTTAACATGAACATATTTAGGAAAATAACTCTTTTCCAAAGTAACAAGAGTAGCTTTATTTTATATGTTTTTGAAAATCTCTTTAATGTCTGGCTCAATAGAAGAGAGCTAGATTCTCATATCTGCTTCTGGGTCAAATCTTTGTGATGATTGAAGAAATCCAGCCTCATATAGATAGGCAGTTGGAAAGGGGAGGGTTATTTTAATAGGCAAGTAATATATGAGTATTATTATGAAAATAGTTTTGACCTCCATACTTCTGAAAGGGTCATGGTGATGCCAGGGTGCTTGGACCACACTTGAGAACCACTGACATAAATTATTTTAGGTCCCTTCTAGCTCTTACATTCTGTGATTCTGACTTCAGAGCAATTTCAGACCAAAGTCACCTTGGTATTACAAAACTCTAAAGTTATGTATCTGCTTGGCTTTATAATTATATTTTCTAGTCCATCATAATTGTTCAGTGAAATCATTCTTTTTATTTGGTAGAGCAGTTTCTCCCGTTGACATGTCAAAAGTGCCTGCCCTGTGATAAAGTCAATAAACCACAAATAGTATGACGAAACAGAATCAAGGTCAAGTCAAAACAAACAAATCTTGTGCAAATTATAGTCTCTGACTAGAAATTATACTCGAAAGAACTGGCATTTTAAACAATTCAACCTCATAGTAATTTGATTACCCAAATCTCTTTTGACTTGTCTTCTTGCTAGGGCTATTATTACCATCTGGGTGAGGAGAGATTAGTGCATGCTATCATAGCAGTTGGCATCTCCTAGGCTATCAGATTATATCCAATATGCAAATCAGATTAATGAAAATCATGTTTAATGTCTAATTTACCAAACAAGTACTCCAGAATTTCAACTTTCTTCACCCCTAAGCCTCTATGTAAGGGTAGCTAGGTGACTCAGTGAGTAGAGTGCTGGGCCTGGAGTTAGGAAGATTCAGTTTCCTGAGTTCATATCTGACCTCAGACATTTAGTAATTGTGTGACCCTGGACAAGTAACTTATCATCAATTTCCTCGCCCATGAAATGAGCTAGAGAAGGAAATGGAAAACCACTCCAGTACCTTTGCCAAGAAAACCCAAATGGGGTCACCAAGAGTCAGACAACTGAAACAACTGAACAATAAGAGCTTCTATGTAAATGCAAATTTGGGGACAAATTTCCTTTTATTTATTTATTTTTTTTGAGAGGGCAATTGGGGCTAAATGACTTGTCCAAGGTCACAAGGCTAGTTTGGTTGTGTGTGTGTGTGTGTGTGTGTGTGTGTGTGTGTGTGTGTGTATTAAGTGTCTGATACCGGATTTGAACTCAGGTCCTCCTGACTCCAAGGTCATTGCTCTATACAATGTGCCACCTAGCCACCCTGACAATTTCATTTACATTTTGTGTCCTCTCCCTGAGTGCCATCACCACTTCTTTTTTCAAACAGACCTGTGATTTCATTGATGTAGAGGTAGGTCAGGAAATTTTCTTTACCAATGTATGCCAATATTTGCTGTGTAACTAATAGGGACTTATGTGGGGTGCTAAGAGCTCAAGTGACCAACCCAGGGTCACACAGCCAGGATTTTTCACAGGTAAGACTTGAATCCACATCTTCCTGAGTCTGAGACTGACTCTCCTCTATGCTGTGTTGCATTTCATGCTTAGCACATAGAGAGCCAAGCTCAGCATATAGGTAGATGTCAGATGGGAAACTAAACCCCAAACCACCAATGTGTCTAAGTTATTTAAAGGATGAAAAGAAAATAAGACATTTCCCCCCAATTTTCATATTTTTACCTGAATAGGCTACAGACTTGACCCATTTCTTATTTTCAGAGCTTCCCCAACTTCCCACACTGTTTTTTAATCTTCTTTTTAATCTAAGTACTATTAACCACCTAGTGGCTATGCAGGAAACTTAAATTCCTCATAACTAATGACCATTTTATTTATCCTATTTATATCCCCAGTGCTTAGCACAGTGACTAACACATAGTAGGTGCTTAATAATGATTTGATTTATTATATACATGCTTCCTATAACTGCTTCACTTATCACTCAGTTGAGAACTATTCAATGACACACCATACTTTGAACCAGGTTTTCTGTTGCCCAGTCATTCCTAATAGCCCTCTCTTTACCTGACATGATCTCTCATTGATCCATAACCATAACTAGCTAGGACTTAGCCTATGTGACACTGTCTGAGGGGAACACTTTCTTCCTACACCCAGAACCTTATAGTCTTCTGTTAGTTCATGCCAACATAGGAGTTGGAATCAGGGGGTTGGTTGGAGGAAAATGCCTCTTGGGAGAAGGGGCATTACTGGGGAAAGAAGAGGTCCATCCTCTTGGACCAACCTAACTACACTAGCAGTTACTATTACTATTCATCTAAGTGAACTAACTGTCCTGGCTACTGATATATCTAAGCTCTTTCCTTTCCAGTAGCTAATCAGATAATTAAAATTTATGATTCTATTATTTGATTTTGTTTCTTCCATTGAAAGAAAATAGGTGTGTTATACAATGGATAAAATAATAATAGGTCCCCTCCAAAAAAAAGCAAAAAAAAATAATAATAGGTTTTGGACACTGCTAAGTTGGCCTATGTGTTTAAATTAATTTGCTGACAGCATGGTACAGTAGAAAGAACAATAAATTTGGAGGCACAAAACCTGAGTTCAAATTCATTCTTTGCTACTTTCTATGTATAATATCTGGCAAGTCCCTTAATCTTTCTGGGCCTCAGTCTCCTCAAATGCAATATTAGAGTACTCAACCAGATGACTAAGGAAGTGTCTGAGCTACTGTTACTCTGTGGTCTGCAACAGCTGTGTTTTTCTTTGTTAACAAAGATGACATTAAAAACCTATGATGAGAAGGAAATGTGCTTGTCCAGAAGTAATGAGGAGAGAGAACTGAAGCATCCTTTGTGTTTCACCAGTGGATATAACATATTTTTATGTTATCTGACCAGAGTTAGAGATGCATTCTGAGTTGAAAAAATGGAATTGTTTCTTTTGTGAATTGAAAGGAACTCCCAAATGGGAACTAATTAGAAAAAAATAAATTAGCACACCAGACAAGACATCAGGAAGAAGCCCAAAGAAAAGAATGGTTAATAAAAATTATTTCCCCTTTTAAAGTATATCTCATAAATGAGAAACAGAAAACCCATTTTAACTCTTTGAACATGTGAAATGTTTTGAATCAAACCAATATTTCCTTCTATAAATATGTGCTTTACTTCTTTCTGTGACTAAGGGCTGCCATTATTTTCAGAGGGCCTAACTGAATGACATTCAAGAATGAGAGTTGTTTGGGATTAAAATGTTTTAGCTTGCTGGATTGAACCAATCAAATGTTTATTGCTAATTTTGAGGGCTCCTAGTTTTGATTTGCTTTGTATGTGGCTTAAGATTTTAAAAGAACATAGGTCACTAATGCTTGAATTTTGAAATTTGTCATTATGCTGAATCAAAATAGATTATATTCCTTTTTTGAGAAAACATTACATAAAAATATTGTGTGCTATATACTGGCAGAGTCAAAGATTAGGAAACACACACACACACACACACATTTTTAATCAGCAGCTTTTATTTGGAACTTATATGTGTGCAGGGAAACCAGACATATTATAGGCTGATACCAAAGGGAAAAGTGTGCTCACAAATACAGAAACTTTATCTGTCTTGCCATTTCAGTGAATCCAGAGGTGACATTAAGAAGAACCACTATGTTACATGCATATGTGGTGATTTTGCACATGAGCCTAGGAAAATCAGCAGAAGTTATTCATTGCCTTAGGAGGAAAAGATATATCTGAATCTCAAATGCACTGTACATAGTCACTGTTAGTTCATTTTCACCTCCAAGATACCAACTCTACCCCTTAATAAATAAATAAGTTGCATTTCTAGAGAGCTGTAAAGGAGTCTAGTGGGGGGGAGAGGGGAGGAGGATACCAACCTGTGGGAAGCAAAGTTTCTGAGTTGCATAGAGATAACATATACAGAAGATTTCATTAGTGTATTCCTGGCCACATGACAGAAAAAGGTGTTCAAGATGCAAGGACAATGATGAACACTATTACAGAGTACTATGTAAGACTTCTTTACATCTAATAATTTGTCACAACATAGGAAATGACAGTATTTAGAGGTAGTAAGTATAGATGAGTCTAATACTCTGATACTAAAAAATATAGCTCTGCCACGTGCTCAAGAATATTAAAACAATGATGTAAAAGCATTTGGAAGCAGGCTACAGCAACATAATATAAGAAACTCTTAGTTATCTATGGATTGTTAACATATTCCCTAAATTATTTGTTTAACTTTGATGACTAGACAACTTCAGAGAGTAACCTAATAGCTGATATCTTCTCCCATTTGGCTCAATTTTCTTTCATTTTTCACAGCAGGAAAGACTCAGAGTGGTTGAATAAGAGAAACACAGTCACGCCACTATCAACTATTAGACACAGTATCTAAACTTTAAGTCCAATACACTTTTCTTGACATTGAACTTATTCTAATACATATATTATTGTAGCGGCAACCACCCTAGCATACCCAGGATGGCTGCTAGCACAGGTTCTTTGATCTACTTTTCTAAAGGAAAATAACTCAAAAAGGGTTAACAATCTTACTTTATTCAAACATATAGCGTGTACCTAGTTCAGGGGGAAAAGTCAGCACCCTGAACTTCAGAGGAAATACAAACTGAAGTTACAAGCACACAAAATATACAGACAGAGAAAATAACACAATTCAACAGATCAAGAGACAGGGTTTCTATCTGTCTGATCATCACATACCTACATAATTACCAGAGAGAAAAGCAGCAACATCTGGGTTTTCAAAGCCAGGGTACTCAATAGCTGCCCAGAGTCTCATCTGGCCAAATCACACAACTCTTCCCATAAGTGAGCCCCAAAGCAAAATGTCACCTCAGAGGTAAATTTAGCCTTCTCCAGGGTCAGAGAACTTCACAAGCCTCATCACCCACTGCCTAATTACAAAGTAAAAAAAATATATATATGGGCCTTCCTGAAAAACAAGTCTCCCCTAATCAAGCTTCTCTTTTTGTCCTCCAAGTAAGACCCTTTAAGAGGCAGGGAAGATCTTCAAATTCTCTAAGTCTATTAAAGGGCAGAGAAGATGCTCAAATTCCATTACCATTACAATTATACAATATCCTGTTCCATAATTACCTGTTTTTCTAATCTCCCTACTAAATTGTAAACTTCATGATGATAGGTAATCTTTCCTTACCTAAAGTATTTCTTCCCAGTGCCCAATAGACACTCTGTATATAATAATCACTAAATAAATGTTTACTGCCTGGATGAATAATGATGTCAAATCAACAACACATTCCTTTTCCTTCTAATAAAGTAGGAACTCAGGCCATGTGTTGTAAGAGAAATTTATGTAGGAGAGATAACTATCAGCTGGGAGAATTCATGGACTATGTTTATCTGAGATGGACTGTTAAGGAAGAGGACAATATATTGTGCCACAAGTTTAAATGTAAGATGTAATTTTAAAGTAAAACATCTATTGGACAAAGTCCTTTTGGTTTCCTTCATTTGCAATAGAAGACTATATTATAACTCAGGAAGTATTCCCATTTTGATTTTATTCTGTTAACTGAAAAAGGTATGATACAGTGCAGATGACTATGTTATGAAAATAAAAAGTGCCTGGGAATTAGAAAGAGAACATTTCCTGATGGTGTCTTAGAAATGGAACTCCTCATTTTGTTGGAATTAGTTGGAAATACATGTAATTATTTATGATACCATCAGCAAAATCTTTTTATTTGCTAGCCAGCTTTTTTTCAAGTGAACTACATCTGTCTCACCTCCCCCATGTTCACCTTTTATTAGAAGATATAAGGCTAAGGCAAGACAGATTATCTTGGTCTAATAGGAATTAAAAGCAACTCTGTTTTCTTTGCTTGTCTCTGTGTTTTGGAGATCAGTATGGCTTAGAAAGAAGACACTCTGAATGCAGGGTATTGTAGGGTAATGAGTGCTAGATTTGGAGACTAAGAGCATGATGCTACCATTACTACATCCTGAGCTTGGCATAGTGTCCTTATCTGTAAAATTAGTGGGTCAGGGCAAATAACTTCTACATTCCCTTCTTGTTCTGGATCTCTGGTCTAATGAATAAACCTAGTATAATACAGTGAAGTTTTTATACAGGAATATTTACTTCCAAAGGTATAAAACCTAATATGGAAACTCATTCTCCCCAACAGTGGGAGGCATAATACAACAAACCTTAGTTTCCTTGGGGGAGGAAAAAAGAGTTAGTTTCACAGCTTAGGTTCCAATAGGATCCTAAAGAACACAATTCCAGCTTCAAGCCCAAAACCCTCCTTAGGTCAAGTTGCAGGCACTCTGACTTCTCCAGGCTTCCATGCTGGGCTGACTGGGTACCTCACTTTTAATTTCGGACTCAGAGGTTGCCATAATTCAAACTCCTGGTCATAGGGATTATCTCCAACATCTGAAACTGATAAAAACAAATATCACAGAAAAGAAACAAACACTTGAGGCAGATTTATTGGATCAGAGGTAAAAGAGAGATAAGTAGGAATCTCTCCCCTCTCAACAATTCAGTTAATAGGGTCCATGCTAGGCATGGCAGATAGGGGTCATCAAAATAACACAATAGTTAGTGGAAATAGATAGCGGAAAAGATCATTACCAGCTAGTTCTCACTACTTTAAAAGATGCAGGCAGCTAGTCAAGGAAGCTACCCTCACCCAGTGGTAGAGAAGGAAGTGGACCCCACATGTTAGACAGACTGGATATGCCCAAAGGCCCAACATACATTAGGAGAATGTGCTAGTCTTAGATGGCAAATGGAAAGAGAAATCTGGTCTTTTCTATCCCAGATTATCCCTACTAATGTGAATTGACCTGTGCCTTCTTTGTTGCTTTTATCATTAATGTCTAAATGTTGAATTATTGTTAAATAATTAGGCTTCTGAATTCAGCCATTAGCATATATTTTACTTTTATCAAGGAGTCTAGCCCTCAAAGGGTGGGGAAACATAGCCTTCTAGCTTCTTGGGTGCAGTCTTATGATTGAGTCCAAATTTTACAGAACAAATCCATTTATTAAGGGAATTTGTTCTGTGAAGTTTGGATTCAGTCAAAGGGCTGCATTTGAGGACCTAGAGGGCTGCATGTGACCTTTAGGCCATAGTTGCCACCTCTGGACTGTTATATTGCTACTCTTTCTGAAAAACTACAAGTATCTCTCAAAACTCTCAGGGGAAAACATGTTGGGATGTCACAGAAACTCTTAGTAATATTAGAGCAGCTCTACACTTAATCCCTAACATCTGTGGTTGGTAGGAAATAGCAATATTTATATATTTCTTAAAACAAGACAACAAGCATTTTGAAGCACTTTCTACATGTAGGCATTGTGCTGTGCTCAGGGACACATTACCATTCTGAAGAACTAGTAGATGGTAGACCTTCAGATGCCTAAGACCCTAAGATACAAATGCAGACAAAAAAAGGAAGTCCTTGCCATACTCCTCATTCTCAAGGGGAAGACAGCTTAGCAAATGATGGTGAAAAGGTAGTTGGGGTGGATGAGGACACAAGATAACTTCATGTAGGAACAGTGTCTTACTGTCTAAGTCTGGAAAGTCAAAACCAGAGTTAAGAAGAGAAGGGAAGGTGATAGCCTGTGCCTCCCTCCAAATGAAGTGCTGGAAGGAACTCACTAATGGAGGAAGGGGGACAGTAGTCCATGTCCATTTACTTTCACCTTCATTACAAAGCTTTAAAAAAAACAATTAGTCATCTTTTTACCTATTTTAGATATCATTTAAGGCATAAAGAGGTTAAATAGTTTATTTAGGGTACACATTGCTAGTTAGTGGTAGATCTGGATCTTGAACATGGGTGTCTTGTCTTCTAAAACAATGCAATTTTTACTAAATCACTGCCTTCTGATGTTTTTTATTGCAATCTACTTTTTTTTTTTTGCTTTTTGGAGGGCAATTAGGGTTAAGTGACTCGCCCAAGGTCACATGGCTAGTTTTTGTGTTAAGTATCTGAGGTTGGATTTGAACTCAGGTCCTCTTGACTCCAGGGCCGGTGCTGTACTCACTGTGCCACCTAGCCACCTCATAATCTGCTTTTTAAAATTATCTCACTGTGTTTCAGAGTAGATTCTCTTTTCATACTTCCCAGCTTTTTGACCTATATCAAAACGAATTGAGGTAATGTAAAAATATCATTTAAATAGACTCAATCCATACAGCCCTATAAAAAGAACTGAAACAAGATCTGACATAACAAGTTTGTCTGGCAATATATTCTGAATGTGTGCTTTAAGTAATTTTTCATTCCTTTAAACTCCCCTCCCCCCCGCACACACACACACAACTTTCAACCTAGAAAATAATATTTGTTCCTTGAAGTCTATCAATAATTGAAGCTAAAACTAGCCTTGTGATTGAAAAAAAGTAATGAGATCAGAATCATCTCTGTTAATAAAGTTGAAAGGCAAGCAGATCTTCAAACATATGCTGTACCATCTTTGGGAATTTGTGTTCCAGAAAGTTGAACTTTAATTGAAGTTATTTTTGTAACATCCAAAAGCTTTAGTGGAGCACAATAGTGTATTAATCTGATGAGGAAAAAAGTGTTCTGGCCAAATATACAATTGCAATTACAAAACAAATGCATAAAACTTTCATTTCAAACATATTTTTTTTTGTTTTAAAAAGTTTTTCTGAATCAGCCCTGTCACCACAACTTTCTTATTCTGTTAAAAAATGAAAAGAAGGGAAACTAAACTTTATGTTAGTTTTACACTCCAGTTTTAGCCATTTGAATTAGGAAATATTCTAAGGATATTTGAGAAAACAGAAGGTAACAACTCATCAAAACCCAGATAACCTGTTATCAAAGGAAGTAAAACTGCCTTTGCAAAAAGGAAATGTTTATTTTAGGAGATTATGATGAAGGTGGTGGAGGTTGTGGTTGTGGTGATGAAAATAAACAGTAGCAAAAGAGTGGCAGGTAATATGGTATAGTGAATAGAGGGGAGTCTCTGTATCTGGAAGGACTTAGTTCTAGTCCAGCCTCAGTCCTAAATGGCATCTTGTCAGAGGTGAACCTCTCAGTGCCCCAGGCAATTTTCTCTAAGACTCTACATTTCAGGGCAAGTGCTGATTTTCATTGTTAAGTTGTATTTCCTTTCCTGAAGCTTATCCATGGCAAAACACTCAGCTACTAACTCTCCCCACCCTGAATTCAAGACATGTATTTAAGGCTTTTAGAAAAGTTTAGAAAACATTTTTACATTATTTCATGACACTATGATGCATAAGTACTGTCAACATTATTATTTCCATTTTTATAGATGAGGAAACTGAGTTTCAGGGAAGTTAGATGTGTTCTTGTTGCACAACTAATAAGTGGCAGACATAAGGATGGTCCTCAGGTCTTCTGATTGCAAGTCTCGTGTTCCATATGCTGGTATGTTATGTACTATAATAAGTCATAGCACTTTTATAGCTCTGAGGTCGAAGGAATAATAGGACTCTATTCCCTAGTGCCTACCTCTTTGCTTGCTGGTAATATGGTGTATAGTGGCACATTCACTATGTTCAGGACACCAAGGGACCATTTAAATGCATTACTGCTGTAGCACATTGGACACTGGGGGAGAATTCAGTTAAGTGTTTAGCAGACCAGATCAGAGAATCCGTTGTCATACAGGCTGGCTATAGCTGAGTATGGGTTAGTAGCATCCTTAATAATGAATAATATATTAGTTTAATTTTCTTTACTTAAAGGTACATGTACTTGAAATAGCCTTTATGTAGTAGAGAAACATAATTTTTAAGGTAAATATATGAATTGAAATTAGTAATAGTAGCAATAATAACGGTGGCCTTAATAGCAAGATTTAAAGCTCTCTGTCAGTTTTCTTCTTTATCTCTTTAGTGCCTAGCACTGCGTTTTGTACATGGTAACATTCTTGATAAATGGATAATGAATGGCTGAATGATTATTAGTAATTCTATCTCTCTATATATGTACATTGTGTAAATAGAGAGGAAGAAAGAGACAGAAGTGGAGTCATAAAAAGTTTTTCTGATCTAAAAACATTTTATAATTATAATTAAAAGTGATTGATGTGTTCATTTGCACATGATACACACACAATTGGTTAGAAAGTGGTATTAAAAAAAATTCTGGGTTTGTCAAATCAAAGACAACTTTTTTTCCCCATTCAGAGACTCCTAATTTTATTTAATAATGCCTTCCATTAGAAACAAAAGAATAACCTAGTGATCGAATAACAGTCATTAGACAGAAAGGAACCTTAGAGATCATTGAGACCAACCCTCTCCTTTCAGAGAGCAGTCATGGTGGGCCTATGGGGAAGAAGTGACTGGTCCCTTGGTTACACTTTCAAATTAGCAGCAGAACTCAAGCTAGAAGCAGTATTTCTTCAGTCCAGTGTGTTTTGCCCCAGTATTCAGGATAGTGCATATGCAGAAGGGTGAACAGAGCTTCTCACCATAAAGTCATCCAGAAAAAAATAACCCATATTTTCCTTACAGTGGAACTTACAGTTCCACCTTCTTTTATGGACAGCATATCACTGATATATATGTACTGGAATTAATGTATATTTCAAAGGGTTCCTCTCTTTTTTTCTTTCCATCTTTCTTTTTTTCTCTCTTTTTCTTTCTTCTTCCTTGCTCCCAGAGCACTGAGTGGAGGAATATAGTCAAAGTTAGAGGGTAAAGGAACCATTTGATTTTAATATTTTTAAATGAAAAATTCTTTTTTAAATGAGGTCATTTTCACCTTTATTTTCCTTCCAAACCATCCATGATTTTAGAGAATGAGAAATAAAGTGATTATTCAGACAAAATATTAGAAAAATTAGTTGTATAATACCCTTCTTGCTTCTGAATTTGATTATTTTATACAAGAAGACTTTATGTACCTTTATGCCTCTCTGTGCCTGGAAAAAGCAAGATCTATATTGTTTCTGGTGATTTAGAGGACATCTATAAGGAGGTTCTTATGATTTAAAAAGTAATTTTTCATTCATGAACATCTATAATAACCCTCAGAAGTGAGAAATGTAAAGTAGTTTCACTGCAGCATGTTTTCCCTTTATGCAGCACATCTATTTTGAGGTTTTCTTTCTTTTTCTATGGGTATTTTCACTTATTAATCTAGTGACATTGATTTTTTTGTTTGTTTGTTAGAGGTCAGTAGAAATAAGGATCTGTGTGGAAGTCTAGACTAGTGACCTTATTTTATGGAAATTGAATCCTTTAGCATAATTATTTTAAGAATAAATATAGAAACACTGTGCAAAAGAGTACTGAAAGGTCTAGACTTTTTCTAGGCAACTTTGTCAGCTTCTTTTTGACCTTTTATTTCCTAGAAATTATTCAGCTCTCTTCCCATAGTGGTTTTTTGTTCTTGCTTTTGTTTTCTTTTTAAGTACTAACAACATGGCTACCAATGGCATCTGTAATGCTTAACAATACATTCTGATCTCTACAGTCATTGTGTCTAGGCATACAGCCAAATTACAGCAAATATCAATATTCCTATTTAATGGGACAAGTTGGCAACTCCCCAATTGAAACTAGTGGGGAAAATATGTAATCCTTTTTCTGCCTAAAAAAAAAAAATTCAGTCCTTTCCTAAGAAGAATCCATAATCACAGAAATGATCCACCTTGTTGCTGTGATAGCTAACGTGAACCCTCACATAGGTTATGAACAAGTCCATGAAGACATCAACTGAATTAGAATTGTTGCCTCCTGTTGCTTATCCTGATGGCAGGGCTTATCACATTAGTTTTGGTATCCTGTAAACCTAAAACGTGACATTTACATTCAGAAATTCAGATTTGTGGTCTGTTTATCAGAGCAGAAAGGTCTTAGAAGTGATTATTTTTTTCAAAAGATTGGAGAAAGAACAGTATACATATGAGGAAAAAAAGGGAAAGAGAATGATTTCTTTTTTATTGTCATGTGATTATGTAGGAGAAGGTGCCCCGGGGTTTATTTAGAATCATGACTTTGCCACTTGCTATTTGTGTGACCTTTGGCAAAATACTTCTGTCCATCTCAGTTTCCTTATATGAAAAATCAAGGAATTGCACAAAATGATTTTAAGTGTAAATTCCACATAATATCCTATTATCCTGTGAGTTATTTACATTAAACTCATTCTAACTTAAATACCTCATCATTTATTTTGCTTTAGTTTGAATTATCTCTATGAAATTTAAAAAACATCCTCTTTTTTTTTAAACAAATGCTTTATTAACTTCTGTTTTACATCATTCATTTCCGCCAGATTTTGAGTTACAATTTTTTCCCCCATTTTTCCCCTACCCACAATCCCAGAATAGCAGTCCCACAAGCTATCCCCTCATCTAGTCTGCTCTCTCCCATATCTTCTCCCATACCCCCTTCGACTTTTCCATTAGAGCAAGGTGAATCTCTGTGCCCCAATGCTTGCACATCTTATCTCCCAATTACATGCAAAAGAGTATTAATAATAGTATTTATATATATTTAAAATATTTAATTTTAAGACCTCGAATTTCAGATCCATTCCCTTCCTCCCTTGTTACCCATTCCCTCTGGGAATATAAGTAATTCAGTATATACTGTACATGTCTAACTATGCAAAATATTACCATAGTAGATATATTGTACAAGGTTGCTTATAATTCCCTCCCACCCATCCACCCCCCACCTGTCCATTCCCTACTTGATCCTGTCCCTCTTCAATAGTGGGTACTTCCAACCTCCCCTCCCCCCAAGAATGCTCTCCCATCCATCATCCCCCCTCTCATCTCCCTTCCCCCTATTCTGCTGCAGGTTGAGATATCCCATTTAGTATGTATATCATTCTCTCCCAGAACCAAATTCAATGAAAATGTGGTTTTGCCTTTTTGCCTTCCTATTCTTCCCCTCCCCTTCAGTCACTTCCCCTTGCTTCTTCTACATGAGATAGTTTACCCTAACCTGTCTCTCCCCATCTCCTCTTGCCACTTTCGTCTCTCACCTCATAATTTCACCCCTTGAGTATCCTCCCTTCCCAACAAATTCAACCTATGCCCTCTCTCCATGTATAACTGTAAACATATATACACACATTCACATATGTATTCAAATGACCATACACCCTTCTTCCATTATTTTCATACTGAGAGAGGTTTTATCAGTCACAGTTATTATTTTTCCATGTAGGAATGTAAATAGGTCAAATTTGATAAGTTCCTTTTGATTTCTTTTCCCTGATTACCTTCTCAGGCATCTCTTGCTTCTTGTGTCTGAATGTCAGATTTTCTGTTCAGCTCTGGTTTTTTTCCTCAAGAATGCTTGAAAGTCCTCTATTCCACTGAATGACCATATATTCCCATGAAACAAAATACTCAGTTTTGCTGGGTAGGTGACCCTTGGTTTCAATCTCAGCTCTTTTGTCCTCTGGAATATCATATCCCATGCCCTTTGACCCCTCAGTGTAGAAGCTGCCAGGTCCTGGGCTATTCTGATTGTGTTTACACAATATTGAAATTGTTTCTTCCTGGCTGCTTGTAGTATTTTCTCCTTGATCTGGGGATTCTGGAACCTGGCTATAATATTCCTGGGAGTTTTCTTTTTGGGATCTTTTTCAGGAGGTGATTGGTGGATTCTTTCAACCTCTATTTTGCCCTCTGGATCTAAAACATCAGGGCAATTTTCCTTGAGAATTTCTTGAAGGGTGATTTCTAGGTTCTTTCTTTGATCATGGCTTTCAGGTAGTCCAATAATTTTTAAATTGTCTCTCCTGGATCTATTTTCCAGGTCAGTGGTCTTTCCCTTGAGATATTTCACATTGCCTTCTATTCTTTCATTTGTTTGGATCTGCTTAGCATCTTGATTTCTCATAAAGTCATTAGCTTCCATTTGCTCTAGTCTAACTCTAAAGGAACGAATCTCCTCAGTGAGCTTTTGAGATTCTTTTTCCATCTGGCAAATTCAGCTTTTTAAGGCATTCTTCTCCTCATTGCCCTCTTGGGCCTCCTTTGCTATTTGAGTTAGTCTGTTTTTTTAAGGTGTTGTTTTCCTCAGTCAGGCTGTTGACCCTCATTTCATACTTTTCCTTCATCCTTCTCATTTCTCTTTCCAATTTTTCCTCCACTTCTCTGATTTGATTTTTAAAGTCCTTCTTAAGGTCCTCTGTGGCCTGTAACTCACTCATATTTTCCTTTGGGGCTTTTGGAGCAGGATTTCTGACCTCACAGTCCTCCTCTTGTTCTATGCTTCGATCCTCTTTGCCCCCAAAATAGGAGTCTAATGTTTCATTTTTCTGTTTATTTTGTTTCCTTTGCCTTGGCATGTTGCCACTTAATTACTTGACTTTTGGGCTTGTTGCCACAGTAGAACTCTGCCACCAGACAGGGGAGTTTCTGTCCCGAACGTGTGGGAGGACAACTTCCATTTCTGGCAAGCTGGATACCCACCCCACGACCTCCACCCCAGACCACAATCCAGATCCAGGGAAGTTAAAGCAAGAGCAATTGCCCCCCAAGACTGATCGCTGGATTTCCCTACAGTTCGCAGGCCAGGAGCTGGAGCTGCCACTGAAAACTACAAAATGGCGTGTCTCCTCAGTGGCTTCTAGCCCCCAGGGGAAGAAGCTGATGTGTTCCCCAAATACTGGTCCCAAAGTCCATAGGGCACTAACCTCTCACTTTGTCTTATGCATGTCTTTGTTGATAATTCTGGAATTGCCACAGCTCCTGGTGTTCTGGGGTCCCTCCAGCCGGCTGCTGGCCTGGCCGATGGCCCAGCCGCCCTGGGGCTAAAGCCGAGGCTCAGGTGGGCCTGGGCTTGGCTCTCCAAGCACTATGCGCTGCGCTGCTGGCTCCCAGAGTGCTGCGCTGGTCTTTCCTGCAGAGCTGCTGGGCTATCCTCAGCGGGAGGTTAGCTTCTCTGTGTCATTCTGTGGGTGCTGGGGCTCCAGAAGTAGTTCAGAGTCCCCTTTTACATAATTTGGAGGTGATCTGGGGGGAGAGTGCCTTGGACGTGCTGTTTCTACTCCGCCATCTTGGCTCCACCCCCCCAAAAAACATACTCTTTAATGTTTGGAAAGTTGCTTAATCTTCTTCTTATTAGTTTATTCTTCTGTAAATTACAGGGTTGGCCAAGTAAGATGCTCTTTTAAGATCCCTTCTAGATATATAATTCTGTAATTCATTAATATCAAGAAGCTGATTTATGTTTCATTCTGTTCCTTGAAAATCTCAAGCAACTAGCATCAAAATGACCAGCATGGCTTACAGAGACAAAGCATGATCAGGAAGTACTGTTCTGAATGACCCAAGTTGATATTTTCTTAGCAAAAACACTGGAGTAGTTTGCCATTTCCTTCTCCAGCTCATTTTATAGACAAGGGAGGGAACTGAGGCAAAGAGAATTAAGTGACTTGTCCAGGGCCACACAGCTAGTAAGTGTCTGAGGCCAGATTTGAATTCAGGAATATGGGTATTCCTGACTCCAGGCCTGGCACTTTATCCACTCTAGAGAATCTAGCCTCTGTACTATCTATAGAATTAAATATTGCATTTTCTGTGATACTTTTGTTGTTCATAAAAGTATTTGAATAGATAATATCATTTTTCATTATTGTTTGCTAAAATCTAAATATAATTCATTGATAAAACCAAGAAATCACCATGTCTTCCAAAATGTATTTGCCTTAAGCAAGACAGAATTCATATCCTATGGTCATGAACCTTTTTCTAAATGGTAGGCAGGTTGGCAGCTGACTTCACTAGTTCTATAATGAAATGAAGTCATCATTGCCAGCCAATTAGGCAATTCACTCAGTCCCCTGGTGTTTGCTTTCCTTTTAGCTCATTGATTCAGAATTCTGATATTTTCCTCTCTTAGCATAATTCCATATCTTTCCTTCTTTCAAATCCCCTGCCTCATTCTTCCTTATTCTCCCTCAGCATGATCTCTACTCCCTTTGCTCATAGGATCATAATTCAGAACTTTACCTTAGATATCATTTAGTTTAATGGTCTTTATTTTATAGTTGAGGAAATGTCCCCTAGATAGGTTAGGTGACAAGCTTGAAGTCACACAAGTAACAAGCAGCAGAGCTGGGATTTGAACATCAGTTCTCTATGACTCCAGCTTTCTTTCACATTCCACTTTTACCATCTTGACCCTTGTGACAGATAAAATGTTGAAGAGGGAGAGTTTCTGGATAATTAATAATTTTATTAGTCATGCTAGTGGATGTTTAATAAAAGAGGGAAATGACACTTTTGAATGCAAAAGAACCCTCATGAAACCCACTCAACACTTACATGCCCTTGGAAAAGTGGGTATTCCCATGGATGGTAATCAACTAGAATTGACTAATGATTAATGAGAATGAATGTTAAGCTCTGAAATAACTAATCTCCAATTTTCCACTATCTTTCTTCTCTGTTCCTACTCATGTCTTTACTGCTCTTGGAAGAAGTCAAGAAACAATGCTGATTAGGTTCAATACATATTTATCCTCTAACCTCAAGGTGCTTTTTGAATTGTCCTGCAATACATGAACCTCAACTTCTTAATTCTACCCTTATGTCCCTTATACTTATTGCATGGCCCACAGATTGACTAGCCTTCTTCACATCTCCCCCAAAGTCTAAAAGCTCTCTGTGTCCTCATCTATTTTCTCCTTCCTGGTCTCAGGGTAGTATTGTGTCTTTATGTCAAGACTATAACCTTTCCCCTTAAGCCCTTAATATCATTCTATCCTGCTTTCTTATTTTCAATCTCTTCTCTCTACTGTCTCTTTCCTCTCTGTCTACCAAGCTGATTGATTAGGTCTTTACTATCCTAAAAATAGCTTTTTTGACTCTGCTGTTCTTCCAAACTGTCATATTTTATTCTTTTTCCTCCCTTTTGTTGTCCAAGTTATTAAAAAATATACTCTTTGTCCCACCTTCCTTATGACCCACTTATTCTTCAGCCTCCTGAAATCTGGTTTCTGTCTTCATTTTTCTACTAAAACTTTTCTCTTAAAAAAACAGCAGTCTCTGGGGTGGCTAGGTGGCTCAGTGAGTAAGAGTGCTGGCCCTGGAGTCGGGATGACCCGGATCGGTCCAGCCTCAGAAAATGAGCACCTACATAAATAATGACTGGCCATGTAACCTTGAGCAAGTTACTTAACCCCAATTGCTTTAAAAACAAAAACAAAAACAAACAAACAAACAAAACCAGCAGTCTCTCTCTTAATTGAAGTTACAAAGCCCTGAGTACAAATCTGGCCTTAGAAACTTAACTAGTTTTATGACTTTGGTTAAGTCACTTAACTGGCTTCAGTTTCCTCATCTATAAAATGGGGATAATAATAATGCCTACCTCTCAGGGTTGTTGTGAGAATTAAATGATAATATTTGTTAAGTGCTTAGCACAGTAGCAGACAGAGAGGTGATATATAAATGCTAGCTATAATTATGATTATTGACAGTAATAAAAATAATAATAATTCTTTTATTTTTCTGATGTATTTAACATTGTATATTATTCTCTTGTTTATTAATCTTTTCTTTTTGTTTTTGCAATGCTCCTTTTTTCCTGTTCTCCATTGTATGAATTTTGTCTCTGTTTTTCCATGTGTATCCCTCCTGCCCTGTCACTTCTTCTCTATATACTATATATAGTATATAGTCTTCTTCTATCACTATATACTATCTTGAAAATTTCACCTGTTCCAAAGACTTTATTTCTTTTTCTATTTAGATGACCAATTAAGGCAAGGCAACAATCTCTTAAATGTACTTATTATATGCCACGCCCTGTGCTAAACACTGGGAATGTACAAATGAGTAAAAAGTAATATAGCTTCTCCCCTCAAGTAACTTCAGTTCTAAAGGGGAAAGATAACATAGTAAAAGGAAAGGGGGAGGGGAGAAAATGCCACATGGAGGCATGGTATTGAAGTCAGAAACTCATCCAGGAGGAGAATGAAGATTGGCCAGTTTTGTAATTGTAACTCATCTATGGAAGAAGTTGATTAAAGTGGCAGATAGATGTTTCAGTTTGAGAAGGCTGCAAGGATTGATGCATATTCCAGGTGCTGAGGGAGGTTCCTAGGGGTCAATCTGCAGCTGCTGATGTCTGGAAAGTCAGAAGAACAAAGACAAGGTGAATGAGTACCAAAATCTATTTTTGGTCTCAGACTCTCCTCTGAGTTTCAGTCCTTCACTTTTAACTGATTGAATATTTCTACCCTTTACCTTTTGTTGAATCAATCAATCAATTAAAAGCTTTTACTAAGCACTGAGTCCTTGGTACTGTGTGCTAGGTTGTGGAATTAGAAAAGTCACTCTCCTCAAGGAGCTTATGTTCTGAAAGGGGAGAGAAAAGCAAGTCCATACATAAATATATGCAAAATAAAAATCAGTGCAATTTCCTTTTAGTGGGGAGAGCACCAACAGCTAGGGATTCAGGGGGAAAAAAAAAACTTTTTACATCAAAGGTGCCACTTGAGCAGAGTTTTGAAGGGAGCAAGGTATTTATTATAAGAGGGAGACTTATGGTGCGAATGCATTTTAGGCATGAAACAGAGCTGATGAAAAGGTGCAGAACTGAATTTATTAGTATGCCAAGATTTTTTTCCCTCTTTTTTTTCTGGTTGGACTAAGTAATCAAAGTAAAAGTTAGACAGTGCTCCTAAAGCCTTTAGAATTCCTTCTGACTACATTATACCAATTATAGTGAGGATAAAGGAGAGGATGTTCAGAGAACCCACTGAGACTTTTTGAGTTCTTAAGAATCACTATTATTGTTATCCTTGTTATTATCGTTGTTGCTATAACTTATGTTTCTAAATATTTGTAAACAATCTCTAAGTGTCTTAAGTTCTCAAGGCATGAATTACTTGTTGAAGATTTGCATATTGAAGAGTCCTCTAGATTTCCTCCTTTATGCTGCAAGTGCTTAATTGTGTGTGCTTCTCCCTCCCCCCCCCAAGTATTCTTAGGGAAATAGGGAGAAAAAATGATCTAATTTCAGCTTGAAAAAATCCTTCACCCAAAGAAAGCAAGTCTCTAAGTACACACTCTTAAGAAATATCAATGAAACACAAACTTCTAAGAGATAATATGTAGGAAATGCACTTGCTGTTGTCAATCTTTGATGACCTGTGTACAGATTTTTTACCTCGTGGGTTATCTGAAGCAGATTTCTTTTTTTTCTCTTTTTTTTTTATTAATTTATTAGTTTAATTTTAGTTAACAAGATTCAATTCCATAGTTCCTTGATTTTCAAATTTCCTTTCCCTCCCTCCTGCGACCCCCCACAACAGCATATAGTCCAGTATAGGATGTGCAAATACTTTCATATTACACATTGGTCAAGTTACAAAGGCATATTGTACTAGGTGGGATGAAAAATGGTAAAGGAGAAATAAAACCAAGCAATGAAAAGAAAAAGATCAATTAGTTTGCTTCCATCAGGATTCAAGCTCAGTTCTTTCTAGTTATTTCTCTGGATGTTGCATCTGTCTCCTTCATGAGTCTTTTGGGATTGGTCATCACACATATGTTGTGTCTGTGATTGTATATAAATTTATCCTGATTCTACTCTTCTCACTCAGCATCAATTTGTATAAGCCTCTCCAGGTAAATATGAAAACTGTCTCCTCCTTGTTTCTTATAGCACAATAATATTCCATTACATTCATATACCACAACTTGTTTAGCCATTCCCCAATTGATGGGCACCCTTTAATTTCCAATTCTTTGCAACCACGAAAATAGCTGCTATAAATATTTTTTTAAAGCAATTGGGGTTAAGTAACTTGCTCAAGGTTACACGACTAGTCATTATTTATGTGTGGGTGCTCATTTTCTGAGGCCGGATTCGATCTCGGGTCATCCCAACTCCAAGGCCGGCGCTCTTACTCACTGTGCCACCTAGCCGCCCCTTGCTATAAATATTTTTGTACATATGGGTCTTCCTCCCTCTTCTATGGTCTCTTTGGGATATAACCCTAGAAGTGGTATTGCTGGGTCAAAGGGTATGAAATTATTTATAGCCCTTTGGGCATAATTCCAGATTGCTCTCCAGATTGGTTGGATAAGTTCACAACTCCACCAGCAATGCATTAGTGTTCCAATTTGCCCACATCCTCTCCAGCATTTGTCATTTTCCTGTTTTGTCGTCTTAGCCAATCTGACTGGGGAGATGTGGTACCTCAGAGTTTTGGTTTGCATTTCTCTAATCAATAGTGATTTAGAGCATTTCTTCATATGCTTATAGATATCTTTAATTTCTTTCTCTGAAAACTGCCTGTTCATATCCTTTGACCATTTATCAATTGGGGAATGACTTGTATTCTTATAGATTTGACTCATTTCTCTGTATATTTTAGAAATGAGACCTTTATCAGAGACATAGGTTGTAAAAATTCTTTCCAAATTTCCCATCTCCCTCTTGATCTTGGTTACATTGGCTTTGTTTGTACAGAAGCTTTTCCATTTAACGTAATCAAAATTATCAATTTTGCATTTTATAATGCTCTCTAATTCTTGTTTGGTCCTAAAGTCTTTCTCTCTCCACAAATCTGACAGGTAAACTATTCCTTGCTTTCCCAGATTGCTTACAGTATCATCCTTTATACCTAGATCATGCACCCATTTAGACTTGATTTTGGTATATGGTATTAGATAATGGTCTATGCCCAGTTTCTGCCATACTGTATTCCACTTTTCTCAGCAGTTTTTGTCAAATACTGCATTCTTATCCCAAAAACTGGGGTCTTTGGGTTTATCAAACAATAGATTACTATATTCATTAACTGCTGGGTCTCCTGCACCCAATCTATTCCATTGATCTGAAGCAGATTTCTAAATCTATGCTAGATTTCTTCAGTATCTCAGTACAGTCATAGATTACTTACCCTTACTATCTGGCTAGTTTTCTAGAATTAAAAATAATTGAATATTATCACATTAAACATAATCTAAGAAATAAAAAGAATATGCTCAAATTATATAATGAATTCCAAACTGGCAGATTAATAACTTCCAGATTTTTTCATAATAACTATCTCATTCATGAGTATAAATATTGGTAAGCCTGGATCTGTTTTGAGTTAATACAGTGAAATTCATTGTATAATAAGTATACTTCTAGCTTAATTAAGTTCAACAATTATTTCATGAGCATCTACTAGGAGTAAGGACTTCTTCCAGTGAAATTATACATGATTTCTCAATCATTTAATATTAGCCAAAGATTCCTTGTATCCTTTCCAGAGTGTGTAAGAATATGAAATATAAGATTTTATCTCGTCACTTTTCTAATTACTCCAACCTTGGAGAATAACTTTCCTAGTTATAAGAAAGACTTTCTTGCTTTCTTGATAGTTTTATTTCATTATTTTTTCTTTCTCCTTTGTTTGATCTCCAAGTAAAAGAGCCAACCTTCTTTTAGTTTCTACATGATCAGATATTGATCTAAAGTTGCCACAGGTAAAAAACATTGTGGTTGGTGTGTATAGGTGGGGGAGGGGTGGTGAGTCTTTGCTTCTTTTTTATATATAAAAATCTTTTTCAAACCAACTTTGCTCTTTTTCTACTACATAATTCTCCCCTAAGTTTCAGTCCTCCACTTTTACCTGCTTGTATGTTTCTAGCCTTTATCTTTTGTTCAATCAATCAATCAAGAAGCTTTACTAAGCACTGAATAAGTCCTTGGTGCTATGCTAGGTTGTGGAGTTACAAAACAGTCACTCTCCTCAAAGAGCTTATATTCTGAAAGGGGAGAGAAAAACAAGTATGTACATAAATATATGCAAAATAAGAATCAGAGAAATTCCCTTTTAGTGTTCTCAAACCTGCTCTCATTTTGATACTCAGCATACAATAGAACCTTGTACTTCATGAAACTGAAGATGTAACTCCAAAAAAGAATATAATGGCCCATCAGATACAGAATAAAGTCTAATTGCATCTCTAAATCTCAGCCCTCAGTTCTATACAGAAGCATTCAAATTAATTTCCATTGGAATGTTTCATTTTAAATGTAGTAGAGATCCATGGTTGTTGATGAGGATAATTCAGAAACCAAGTTTAGAATGGGTAATAGTGACTTTTATTTTGGATATATCTCTTGTATGGAGATATATTGCTCAGTTAATTTCAAGACAAAGTTGTAGATGTTCTTTGGTAAATGTATTTTAATGTCAGTAGGGAGGACATAGGTCTTTACAAGTGATAAAGGCAACTGATTAAATTCCTTTTCATCCATTGCTTTTTTCTTTCTCATAGTGGACCACATCATATAATTATCACCAGCATTTCTAAAATGTAGCTCCACTCTTCACAGGAAGCCTAGTCATAACTATATGAGAGTGTTTTCATTTAAATTACTGCTCAGAAAGTCATTGAAACTAAGTATAGCTAGGTGTGGTGAAATTGGGTAAGACTGAAAAACTTTGTCATATCAGCTTTAACGTATACCTTCTGAACACTAATGATTGAAATAATTAATCCTCTCCTTTGGTGGGTCATCTTACTCCCAATATTCAAGGAAATGACTGAAATTGTTCAGCTCATCTGGCTTGACCTTTCTCTTGAATGTGGTTTTACTCAGGATATTTATCACTACTAAAAAGAAAATAAACTTTTAAAAAATGGTCATAGAAAAAGGGTACCCTATCTTAAAATAAATTCATTTTAACAGAATTGGAAGTGACCCAGAGCCTTCTGTATTGTTATTAACTGTATACCAATAAAAATTATATCTTCTCTACATTGCCTGTATTTGGTATTTGTATTGTTTATGACTTGTTGCGATAATTCTGTACATATTCAACTCAAAATAATTTTAGCCATTCATAGGCAGTGAGAATGTAGAAGACATTTGATTTAGCCCAAGTCAGGCATTCAAACCTGATGCCCCACTACTACCCAATAGAAGCTCTTGCTTCAGACAAACTTGTCTCCATGCTATCTTCCCAAATAATGGATTTCCCATTGTTGCTTTTTGCTCACACTTTTTATTTCCTTTGCCCCAAATGCTTTTCTATGAGCCCTCCCTACTTATGCACATATACATGTTAATAAAATAAAGCTATATACGTATGTATGTATATATGGATATATACTCATACACACGGCTTGCAAAGTGTCATAGATAGATGGTATAGATTGATTTGTTGTTATTCAGTCATGTCCAACTCTTGGTGACCCTATTTGGGATTTTCTTGGCAAGTCTTGTAAGTCAAGCCATTCATCTCTAACCCACAAAACTAGAAGAAAGAAATTAATTTCACTAGCTCTACAAAACTTAAAGGGTTTTTTTTTTCTCATAATCTATGTGATAAAACTATACGGATACCATCTGAAGTATTGGTAAAGCCTAATCAGATCACCAGAAGCACAGTCTATTTTATATTGGAAGGAATGTTATCTTCAATGTTTCATGATAATAGTTTAATTGATAATACACTAAGTAGAGTAGTGTATTATAGGTTAAATAATTGGTATTACTTAATCTAGGTGCAGATTTTGCAATAAAATTAATAAGGTTATTAAATCTTGTTTGTTGGCATGAAAGCAAGTCACTTCTTGTCTTACTAAATTACTTTGTGACCCAATCCCTTTACTCCTTTTTGCTTTTTACTAAGCACAGTTCTTTTGTCTACTGGTATAAGATTGTGCCCAATGACACACGATCATGCTGGAAGTAATGTTTTTTTTTTTTTATTGCTGTGTTAATAAACATTTATTAAATATAAATATGTATACATACACATATACATTCCTCCCTGTCAATCTATTTCTCTATGTATATCCTATATCTATACCGAACCCTTATTTGTTGTAAATTATTAGTTAGCTCAGAGTCCAGGGTGATGATAGTTTGAGGAGAGAGACAACACTGCTTGTGACTATCATGGCCTGCCCTGCTCTCCTTCTAACTGAATTCCAGGGGCATGTTCACATGCCATGAGCAAGAAACCTTGTGAGAATACCGGGAACTGGTTTTTTTGTTAGTAGGTACTCTGTAACAAGCAATTCTGTGATAAGAGAAGGAAAATGAGAAGTTGGCACTGGTATTCATAATTGGATTTTCTCTCCTTCCTTTTCCTTTGCCCTCCAGAAAGACTTCTGGTCTTCTGTTTGCTACATAGGGGGTGTAGCTTCACCATAGCCAAATGTGGTATGCCTTGTCTGCTTTGTAAATGAAAGCAGCAGACTCTGGTAGGTACATGCCAAGGTTATTGCCTATAGGGATCCATCCAGGTTATATCCTGTGACAGGAATCAGCAGGAGAGCTAAGACAAGACTGCAGGTGACTAATAGGTGGGCATGGACCAATATTCTACCTCTGGTGACTAGGAAAAATTCTGAAACTAGTGCTGCAGAAGTGAACAGACTGAGAACAGAACTAATGGTTAGAGGGAGAAGAGGTCCCTGAGTTCAGAGACTACCAGTTGTTGTTAAGCATGGTGCTGTAAAAATTCTGGATAGACAAGGAGTGATGGATCTCTCTCCCTGTGGTACCCTTATCTTCCCTACCTATCCTCTGCAGTCCAGGCCTCAGAGATTGGGAGTGGACACACACACAAACACCATTGCTCATTCTTTCTCCACAAAAGGCAGACAAGTACACTTCATCTTGTAGCTGAACCTAAAAGTAAGGAGGGTAGTTAGGAGGAATTGCAGGAACCAATTGGGCAGATGTTATAGGTAGGAAGCACTTAGTGAGTTTTTCTTTAGTTTTTCCAATACATAATACACTATGTGGGTAGAGTATGTTGGTTACTTGTGTCCTATGAATGGAAGCGGAGAGGAGGGACAGTGGGAAAGTGGAGTTGTTCAATAAAGAGAAATGTACATGTATACACAGTATTTTGTACATAGTAGGCACTTAAGGGTTAAATTGGATTGAATTAAGCTGATCACTCCAACATGCATGATCCTTAGTAATGTCAAATAGATTGATTCAGTTAAACATGGATTTCTATTTGGAATAATTCCAAACAATACTTAATCACCTCTAGTCTAAATTTGAACCATGTGAATCTAATCCTGTCCCCTCTCCCTCCCAGATTTTCAGAGCTGCAAAACTCGGAGTGCTAGAGGTTTTTGATGTGGACCAGAGAAACACTGATGAAAACAGTTTATCTGGGCATGGCACTAGCTGGTGGACAATGCAGATATTGTACTTTTTAGATAGCTAATATAGTAACATGTTAGTTTTCAGTAGACTTATGGCAGAGCATGTAAAGATGAGGAACACTATTTTTAACATAGTACCCCAAGTATCTCATGTTGTTTACAAACTATGGGGTACTCATAGGTGATTTTTGTATGTTTACATGTGTATATATGTATCCACACATATGCATATATATTATACTATTGTGGAATTCAGATCATGTCATTTTAAGACTTTACAAAAATTTTCTCCTAGTCATTAAAGAATGTTTAATACTACAGTACCAAAGACATATCTTTGGATCAATCTACTAGAAGCTTCCTTCCAGTTGATATTGGGTCATTTAATTTTAGACAATAATGATTACTCTTTGGTTCCCCTTATTTAACCATTTCCAAACTTTCAGTGATATGTCCCATTTTTCTTCTAAATATAAGACTCCCCCCACCCAAATACTTTAGAGAAATATAGCTATATCATTTCAACATTATTCCCATGATCTATTAGTCTAATTGTTTTATAAAAATGTAGAGGCATAATAAAAACATTCCTTTTTAGTTTCCCTAGAAATATTAAGAAAAACTAATTTTCCAATCTAAAAGCCCCTTTCCCTTGGGAAAATGGTAAAAGAAAAAAAAAGTCATAACCTTCTTTTGAAATGGAGTAAGGCTAATAACTAAACTTAACCCTTGTCTTGATGTAATTATTTTCTTCCAATCCCCCTGAAGTGATTGTTGCTTTGACTTACCTGCAGACAGTGTCTGCTATTCTGAAATTCAAGCATAGGATATAGATCATAGAAGGGAACTCATAAAGATAATAGCTCCAGGTTGAAATTGAATTGTGATTATTCTATGATATAGACCCCAAACTATAGTTTAACATATTATAATCTATTCTTTATTCCAGTTTCCTAGAAATGTTACCTGGAATATCATTGGGTCATAAAGTCATGTCAGAAGACTTGGGGAAATATGCCAATTTGGACATCTCCCTTTCTCTGTGTTAGAAATGTTTTTGATATAAGGTAAATAAAATTGTTTTTGGCAGATGAGTCTAAATTGCTGAGTACAATATCAGTATTGTTTTTTCCTAGACAAAAAAGAAAAAACGGAAATGAAATCTTTATGACATGATCTTTTTTTTTTTTTTTTTTGGTGAAGTCATTCTGGCTTTTAATATTTTGGCCAATCTAAGATCTAATAACTTTAACATCTAGTAAAATAGAAACTTAATGGTAAGAGATCAGTCATCTTATATTTTTTTTTCCTTTGAACCTTGATATCTCTGGCAGTGCCTTAGTAGTAAGTGTGTATAATTAATGCCTATAGGATTAATGATTTCTAAAATTTTGTCTGTAATTGAAGTCAAGCTTATTGATTTACAGTATTTAAGCTCTTTATTCGCCCTCCCTTTACCCTCCCCCTTACTGAAAATCAAGATAACATTGGCCTTCCTAAAATCCTCTTATACCTGATGGCTCAGCAATCATGCATCATTTTTTTTTTTTTCAGGATCTTAGCACACAATTTTTCTGGGCCTGGTAATTTGAACTTTGTGAAGACAACTAGGTGCCCTCTCATCCTGCCCTCATTTATTTTCAATTTCTTCTTTCTGATAATTTTTGTTCTACCCTTCTTGATGAAAATTCCCCATTATCCTTGGAAGAAAAAAAAAGAGGAAATGGAAAGTAAAGTAGTTCAGTCTTTTAAAGGAATAGTATAGTGGAAAAAGCACTTATAAGTCCAATGTGATATTCACAGCATCCACTGTGGCTATGAAGATGCTGGTATAGTTGTGAATCACAATGTAACAGGCTCTTCACATGGACAACAGAACTGAAGCATTTATTCAAATACCAGAAAACCAAATCCCCAAACCAGAAAGCCAAATTCATAGTAGTAACCACAAAGTTGGTACACAGAAACAATGCAATGAACTTCAACATTCCCAAACCTTCCCAAAATCAGGCCTTCAAAACAAAATAGGCTCCCTTAAGTAAGAATGCCCTGTGCTCACATTAGCTGCCCAGCCTCTACACAGCTTGCTCCCAGCAGTTCTGGCTCTTTCTCAGCTTGTGCTCAGCTTTTTATCTGGTCATTAGCTCCTCCCTGTTCTGCCCACCTCTAATTTCCTTCTTGTTCCCATCTTTGGCAAGTCCATCCCACTGTGGATTTCACATGTTCTGTTTCTTTATTCTTTCTTTTCTTTCTTTTGCTTCTTTGGAGGTGGGGGAAGTCAGGGCAATTGGGGTCAGGTGATTTGCCCAAGGTCACATGGCTAGTGAATGTCTAGTATCTGAGGCTAGATTTGAACTCAGGTCCTCCTGATTCCAGGTGCTCTATTCACTGCTCCACCTAGCCACCCTCCCACATGTTCTGTTTCTTAACAAAGACTTAATATAATCATGGGCAAGGCTCAACTAAAACAATATGCTAAGTACTTGTTTGCTTGCCATTACAAGGAGAAGGAAAGATCTTCAAATCCCTATTACTGTTACAGCTACACACTTGGAATTAGTCTTGCCTATGCAAATTAGTATCTTAAGTGACACTGGGCAAATAACTTTATCAGGCCCCAGATAAAGTTTTCTGATCTGCAGGATGAATCCAATATATTGCCTTACCTCTAGGGTCCCTTCCAGCTCTAAATCTTTATGTACAACTAACCTATGAAGAGATAAAAGAATCTTAGTAATTCTCTGAATGGATAGATAGAAGAGATTTAATAAGTTTGGAGAGAATAGGATATAAAGTATAGGGAACATTATGTGAGAGTATATTATTTTATTCATCCGAGGTACCAACTAGAAATTTTTTTAAAAGCTCCACTAAATAAGAAGATAAAATTAAGTGCTTTTATTTCTTTTCTACTAGAATTTTCCAAAGCATCTGTTGATATAAAAACAACATTCTCGTAAATAATAACCTTCATAATTTAAATGTAATCTTTCCCTAGACTTTTGAAAAAATATCATTTACAGCATCAGCTTTGATTTTATTTTTTCTTTTTGTTTTCCTACTTAGAACAACAACGAACAAACAAACAATAATCCAAGAGTGTAGCAGTGAAGTGAGACTTTCAATAGTTTTTCATACTGTGCCATATGTCCTTCTTCTGAAATAGGGATATCTCTCCTTCCCACCTCTACCCCCCAAAAAATACTGTTTTTGAAAACCAGCATTTTCTGTTACTTCAATAAAATCCACTTTACTAAGATAATTGCTAGGGAACTACTCAAGAAAATGCATGATTCTTTTGTCTAAGTAATGAAGAGTATGGAAGAAAATTTCAGATGCCTTTGGATGGCATATGTTCAAGAGAAGCTCTGTTCTGTTAATAGTATCCTTACAATTTCTGGTCTACCCTAGGGATATTTTTTTAAGAGCAGTTAAAGGACACGAATTTTGCTATCAAGCCAGCCATTACTTCAAATTGCCCAAAGTATGGGTTACCTGGAGCTATAATCATGTAGGAACTGATCCTTGAAAAAGAAAGTCAAAGTCCTAGAATAGAACAAGGGTGTAGACTTATGATCACTTATAAGCTCTAATCCTGTACTCTGTGTTCTAAAGAAGGAAAGATGACTTCAAATTAATTCAAATATTCTCCATTTATAATTAATAACTGAGGAAAATAGCCACCAATCAACATGTCAATTGCACATATTTGTGCCTGTCATCTAGAATGCTACTGACTTATGGATCCTGGCTTTTCACTTGGTCTTTGAATGTTTTCCTCATTCACCCTGAATCAATACTTAAGTCCAATTTTGAGTCATATTTAAAGTGTTCTATTCATTTTGAAGGTTTTATTTAAACTTTTGTTTATATATTTTTTAAAAAGACAAAATATAAAATTCTTTAAAGACATGTTTCTTGTGCATAAGTTATAGCTAAATTATTGAAATAGCAGCTCCACACATGGTTGTTACATTTCATTTAACTTTTGCATAAACTCTATTGCGTCTAACACAGAAATCTTACAAAGCAAAATGCTTGACATAATGGAACTAATGAATAGAATTAATGTCCTGCAGTTTAAAAATATATATTTTTCTTCTTTTTTGCTCAAAATATATCAAAGACCCCTAAGAATCAATAATAAAGAAAGGAATTAGAATAATTGATGAATAATTAGAATATAAAATGAGTGACCAATAGTGTTATTCAATGTTTGAGTAATTAGCCAGGACCTTGAAAGAATGGATTGGTGACCAGTGGATCAGTAACTAGGATTTTTTTTTTAAAGTACAGTATTTTATTCATAGTAGGCATTTAATGCTTGTTGAATTTAATTGAATTAAGCAGATTCCCGGAACTACATTTATGATCCTTAGTAACATCAAAGAGATTAAATCACTAGTCCACCCAAGTGTTAACTCATTTTTACAATGAAAAACCTCAGAATAAGAATGTTTTATCTCATTCCCCTTCATTAGACTATCAGAACTGCTTCAGGAACATATTGTATGCCTAATTTTGTCCATAGGTCTGTCTGTCTGTCTGTCCGTCTCTCTCTCTCTGTATTTTTTAAAGGATACTCTTTGAAATGTAAATCTTCAATCCAGCAAACAGATGATCAGTTACAGTGTCAACAGACTTTGAAAAAGGTCTCAAATGAAAACAAAATTAAAGCTATCTCTTTTGACTCCATTGTCATAAATGTAGAAGGGAAATACATTTTGTTGCCAAAAATGTATATATGTTGAAAGCAGAAGGGCTCAGAAATGTATATTACTGACAGATATTTCAACAATAAAGTTTCATTTGAAATGTTGGAAGCCTAAAGGGGCAGTTGGAAAGTACTTGTTTAAGTAATGAGTAATAAAACATAAATCTAAAGTTACGTCTGAATCACTAAGATGTCATAAATTTAAACTGAACTTAGGCTGAATCATATTTTTAGAACAAAATTACAATGGTACAGAAAGCAAAAGGCTTCATCATTTATTAGCATATAATTTAAGCATAGAATACTTAGGTCCATTAATTATTGATAGAAAATATTTCCTATAAACCTTGATTTCATCATCAACAATAATTCAATTCAATTCAGTTCACGTTTATGAAGCACTATGTGTCAGGCACTGTACCAAGTGCTGGAAATACAAATAAGAAATAGTCCCTGCCCTCATGGAGCTTACAATAGAATGGGAAAGACAAAAAGGAAACTGAGTGGGTGTGGGAATGAGGGAGAGACTGAAAGGAGGAGGGATATGATGTTCATCAGAAATGAAACCAAGCAGAGTTGTTGATGAAAGATGGAGTTTTTTGAAAAGTTGGGAAAGTTCTAGGTCCTTTACAAAGTCAGGCTTTTGGAAAGGTTTACTGCTCTACCTTCCAGCCCTCCAACCAGAGGGAAGAGAGAACTTAGGGAGTTGAGAAGGTCTTGACTCTCAAAAACTGAGTCAAGCTACATGGTGATGAGATGTCAGGTGAAATACCCTGGGGGAAGCATTATATTCTGTGGAGTCAAAATCAATCATTACATTCAGTGGCATTTGTATAGTAACTTAAGGGTTCCAAAATACTTCTCATACATTGTCTTATTTCAGCCTCACCTCACAACTCTAAGAAGTTATGTGACTTGAAAGAATAAATGAAAAAATATTTAAAAATTACTGTGTATCCAGCACAATTCTAATCACTGGGGATAAAAATAGAAAGAACACAACAGTACTTTGTCTCAGTGAGCTCATCATATAATTGGGAGAGATGATATATAAAAGAATGTTTGATTTCAGAGTAAACAGAATGCTCTGGAAGTCCTAAGGAAACAGCAGCAGGGGCCATGACAGGGTTCAGGAATCTTTAGGGGACTCAAGTAGGCAAGATTGTTGTGGTTTAGAAGAGGTGGGACCCCAAAATAGAGTGTTATGGTAATGGGAATCTGAAGATACTCCCTGCCCCCTTGGCCCTTTTGAAGAGATTACCCATAAAGAGGGTTAGGGTTGCTCTGGAGACCCCAAAATACCAACATGCTGGGTCCTGCCCAATGATTTCTACTCAAGTCTTCTCAGCCAAAGAAAATTAAAGTTTATTAAAAGTTTGCTTGTATTAGACACAGAGTAAGTCTGTGCTAGGTCATTCTATGGCACTCTCACTATTCCATGGGACTTTCACTATTCTATGGCAATCTCACTATTCTATAGCACTCTCACAAACAAGGAGACAAGATGGGGTCTTATATACAGAAGGCTATGGGAGGAGTCTAGGAGTGGTCTAGAGGAGGAGTTTGGGGAGAGTCTTTAGGAGGAATTAATGAGGTCAATGGGTGATTAAGGGTGGGAAGTTGCTGGAGGCTACCTGGAGACTACAGACAAATGTGGGCTAGGCTAGTTCAAAGGTGGATTGATATTTTGATTAGGCTCAAGGGTGGGAAGTCTAGTAATGGAGGAATGCTGAACAGAGGTTTGGGAGCACAATGTAAGGCTTATTGCCTCCTGCAAATGCCTCATCAAATGAGATGATTAACTCTGATTAACAGAGTTCAAGGGGGGTTCCCACAGCCTGTCCCTCAAGAAGAGCTCAAGGGGGCTCCCAGAGCCTATACCACATCACTTTGATAGGCTTAAATGATTCTGAGAACCTTCCCTGATTTGAAAATATACTCTGCCCCCTAACAGGCTGAATGTGGTCACATGGAGCCTGTGGTAGGAGGCTTGTTTTTCAGGAATGCCCACACCTTGTTACTTGGTGACTGGACAGTGGGTCAAGAGGGTTATGACATTCTCCGACCCAGGAGATGGCTATATATATCCTGATGTGAAGTTTTGCTTTGGGGCTCACTTTGGGAATAGTTGTGTGATGAAACTCTGGCCAGAAGAGACTCTGGGCAACTGTTGACTCCCCTGGCTTTGAAACCCCAGATGTTGGTGCTTCCCTTTCTGGATGTAATGGTCAGATGGATGCAATGGTCAGACAGCTGGAAGCCCTGTCTGCTGATCTGTTTCTCTGTCTGTGTATTTTTGTCTGCTTGTAACTTCTTTTTGTATTCTCTGATGTTCAGGGTGCTGATTTTCCCCCTGAACTAGATAAATGATATATGTTTGATTAGGGTAAGATTGTTAATCCATTTTGAGTTGCTTTCTTTTAGAAAAGCTTATCTAAGAACCTGTGCTAGCAGCCATCCTGGGTATTCTAGGGTGCTTGCTGCTACATAAAGACATGTGGGTCCTGGCTCTAAAGTATTCAACCCAAGCCTTCCTTTAGCCAAAGACATGTCTTATTAGAACACCAGTAGAGTGTGGGTGTGATTCTAATAATCTCCCATATTGTCCAGACTCTTAAAGAAACTGCATTAGCCAGACTCTTAAGGAATCTTAGCAATTTAATGGGGGACAAGATGAACCTTATATAAAGAAAGACTGTGGGAAGGATCTAGGAGTGAACAAGCAGTCTAGCCCAGAACACCAGGGCCAAGGAAGAATAGGGTCTAGACAAGAACAAGTGTGGGAAGTAGCTGGGGGGCTCTGGAGGTAGCAGACAACAAAGGACTGTGTTAGCTTAGGTATAACAGAGAACTGGGGGAATTGGATGTTGGCTACAATAAAACATCAGTTGACTGGGATTGATCGATGCCTCAGGCAAATGGCAGAGACTTGAAAATTCAAGGAGAGTTCAGAGGAAAGTTCAAGGGAGGGTTTCCAGGGCCTGTAAACAAATAGGACACAAATTCTTACCGGGTAAGGGGCAAAGGTCTCAGCTTGGGCCCTTACCCCCCACAAGATGACAGTGCCCAGGGGTCTGGAGGTCTCAGTGGCAGGGCAAATAATAAGACCTGCACTTGCCCTAGGTGGCACAGTCAGAAACTGCCTCATGGTAAGATTTGAATCTGGGTCTTCCCAACTCCAAGTTTAATTCTATCCATTATTTCATGCTAATTTCCTACATAATCTTTAAAGAATAGGTTCCTCACCTCTTATTTACTCAGTTCTTTGAACAATAAATTAACATGTGAATTCTTTTTGAGCGAATCCGAAAACCTTTAATTTTTGTCTATAGGCTTAAGATAATAGCTTTTGAGTTTTAATTTTCCACTTGAAACCATCCTAAATGGCCATCAGAGAAATGCAGATTTATGGAGGCATCATTTCTTGAGAATGCCATGGATTTGGGTGCTGATTATTAGCAGTATTACTGAAAGTGGTTATAAAATATAACTTTAAAATTAGCAATTCAGAAAAGAAAATAATGTCATTTGCATTTTAAAGATAAACAGTCTCACTAATAGAGAGAGACCTTTGGTTTAGTGTTGGTCACAGTGCACTCTATACTTGATATACAGCAGAGGTCAAAGGAATTGTTAGCCAAGAAGGGAGGTAGATGTGTTCAACCTGTTCTGTGCATTCTAGGGACCTGAAATCTAGAAAGAGCAAAAATTTGTGAGTGTAATAGTGAATGGTCTCTACTTAGAGTTACAGAAAAGGAAAGGCTTTGTTCTGCAAATAGACTTACTGCAGACATATATTTAAAGCAGTGGGAGAGGAAAGGATGGGATTGTAGTTGTAAATAGTGAAAGCAGTTCTGATCTATGAGCTAAACACAGAGACTGAACTGAAATGCTTCTGTGGGAAGAAGATTCTAAAGGGAAGCATTTTTCTTTAAAGTCAGTAAGAGCAGAAGACACAATATTCTTTACAATAAATAATTTACAATATACAAAATGATACTTTAGTCATGTTTCTTACACGGCTCCTTTCTTCTGAAAAATTAAAAGCACCTTGGAAACAGAGCCACAATTTGTGTCAAATTCCCTTGAGTTATAGAGATGAAAAATGTTATTATCTCCACATTTCATACATGGAGAAGTTAAGGAGCAGAAAGTTAAATAGACACAGTAAATCAAACACATTGGGTCATGAGAGTCATTGGGGGAACAAGAATTCATTGTTTGACTGTTCAAACTCCTGTCCCAAGTGCTGTTACTTTTCCCTGTGTAATGCCAAGCAAAGGCAACTTCCAAGGTTCAGAATACCCTCATAGTAACTCTCCATTTTATTCAGTGACAAATTAAGACAAAACATTCACAGAACAGAAAAAAATCAAAATACAGCATTCACCAAGTATAATTAAATAATTTCCAAGTACTACTCTACCCCTGGGCAGTACATTCATTTAGTCAATCACAAAGTCTTTCTTCTCAAATGGAGATTAGTTTCCAATCATAAACAAAGTACATTCATTTGGTGAATCATAGAGAGCAAAAACAGTCAAAAGTTTCCCACCCTTGGATCAAAACTGAATTACAATTATCATCAGTTAATGCCAAGCACCTTGGGGGGACAGTGGAGAGGACAAAGGCCATTTACCCCTGAGCTTCAACAAGGTTAAGATATCATCACTGCATTTAATACCCAAAGAGAGGTCTTTTCTTCATCTTGACAAGAGGCAAGTTCTCAGCAATCTCTGTTCCTGGGGAGACAAAGCTTAACAAAGCCACAATATACATTGCCAGTGGCCTCATCAATTCACTCTCTGCCTGCAGAACAGTCTCAGGACCCCAGAAAATATCAGAAATACCCTCTTCCAGGATTTCTTTAAACATACAACAAGAAAATCCTTCTTCAGGGCTTCTGAACCAACAGCAGGGTTCCAGGACCTCCGCAACAACAGCACTGTCCTTTACCAGCAGAAGAATCTGGCAAAACAATATCAAAACAGAGAGACAAAATACTGGCATCACAGCCATGTCTCCTCAGTTCTTGGCAGCTTCAGGTGGCAGCTCTTAAAAGTCCTGAGCAGCTCCAACTGGCCCTCAGCAAACCTTTCTCTCTCTGCCTCCATGATGCTGCTCCCAAAAGTTCTCCTGCCTCTCTTTGCTTGGGCCTCTCTCTAAATCCACAGCACCAGCTCCTCCCAGTTCAGCCTTCTCTCTTCATGTCAACAAGTACATACCACAAATGGGATTCACAAGCTCTGGGTTTCAATATGAAACCCCAAAACCAGGCCAATACAAGGGTATCTTTAAATTCCATTACTACTATACCTTGCAAAAAAAATATACCTTCACCATCCCCCTCCAACTGCCCCCCCAAAACCTTTATACTTGTGCACCTACGATGTGGCTATTATATATATTATATATAGTATATAGCATATTATATTATATTATATTATATTATATTATATTATATTATATTATATTATATTATATTATATTATATTATATTATATATTATGTTATATTATATTATATTATATTATATTATATTATATTATATTATATTATATTATATTATATTATATTATATTATATTATATTATATCATGTCATGTCATATCATATATTATATTGTATTATATTGTATTATGTTATAATATATATTATATATAGTATATTATTATTATATTATATATATATTATATATTAGCATAGTATATATATTATATAGTATATATATTATATTAGTATATATGTTATGTTAGTATAGTATATATATATTATATATATAGTATAGCATAGTGTTTTTACTGTTAGGCAAAGGTAGGTTCATATTTTAGTTCTAAAACTTATTAGTTGTGTGACCACAGACAAATCACTTAATTTCTCTGACTCTAAGACCTCTCTGCTAAGTTCTAGATATGTTGTGAGGGGCAAAATGACAAAATCACAGAGACTTGCTTTAATGGCATATGGGCCTAGACCCATTCATGGTAGGAATATGAGGAACTACTCCAGGGAGTTTACAGTATGATTTGAGAGGAAACACATACCACCACCCCCATACATTCTCATGTAAGACAAAGCAATAGATTTACATATTACCTTCTGATATAGAAATAATAGTAATAATAATGTACATTTCTTTTTTTTTCTTTTTTTTTTTTTTTTTAGGGCAATTGGGGTTAAGTAACTTGCCCAAGGTCACATGGTGGCTAGGTTTTTGTTTGTGTGTGCATTAAGTGTCTGAGGCCGGATCCGAACTCAGGTCCTTCTGACTCCAGGGCCTATGCTCTACTTACTGCACCACCTAGCCGCCCCTAATAATGCACATTTCTATTGTACTTTTTCAGCTTACAAAGTATTATCCTCACAAAAACTATATGATGTATGTAGTGTATTATCCCCTTTTGGCAGATGAACAAACTAAGGCTCAGATAAGTTTATTGACTATCCAGGGCCACATTGCTATTAAGTCTTAAAGGTGGAACATAATCCTCAGTCTTTCATCCAATACATGGGTATTCATTGTTAAGAAGTTCATAGAAATGATGTCACTGAGGGCTAAACATGAGCTTGACCTTGAAAAATGGAATCTGGATAGACTAAGGGCAGAACAAGTAATGAGGTGCAGGCTCTGGGAATTCCCTTTGAACTCTGATTAAATAGTCACATTTGTTGAGGCATTTTCATGAGGCCATAAGCCTAACATTGTGGCTGGGCCCAGACCTCCTTACTAGCCTAGCCCTCCATTGTCTATCTACTTCTCACCCTTGAGCCTTTTAAAATATCAATCAACCCTTGAAATGGCATAGTGCACCATTGTCTGCAGGCTCCAGGGAGACTCCAGCAACTTCCTACCCTTAATCATTCATTGACCTCATCTGACTTCTCCTGAAGACCCTCCCCAAACTCTTCCTCTAGACCATCCCTAGATTCTTCCCACAACCTTCTCTATATAAGATCCCATTTTCCCTTAATGTGACGTGAGAGCACCATAGAATGACCTAACACAGACTTACTCTGTGTATAATACAAGTGAACTTTTAATAAACTTTACTTTTCTTTTGCTGAGAATACTTGAGTCCAATTCATTTGGCAGGACCCAGCTTATTACACTAGGGGTCTAATCTAGGGATGGTCTAGAGGAGGAGTTTGGGGAGGGTCTTCAGGAGAAGTCAGATGAGGTCAATGAGTAATTAAGGGTAGGAAGTTGCTGGAGGCTACCTTGAGCCAACAGACAAAGGTGCACTATGCCAGTTAAAGGGTCTGTTGATATTTTGATAGGCTCACAGGTGGGAAGTAGATAGACTATGGGGGGCTAGGCTAGTAAGGGAGGTCTGGGCCCAGCCACATTGTAAGGCTTGTGACCTCATGCAAATGCATCAAATAGGATGATTTATTCAGAATTCAAGGGGGTGGGGAGTTCCCAGAGCCTGCACCTCATCACTAGGAACAAAGGGTAGAAGTTGCCTAGAGTTAGATTTTATGTTTATAGTGGCAAAATGTCCTAGTAATCAGAGCTTTCCAGAAATTGGATGGATGGTGTTAGGAGCTAATGAACCCCCATGTTTTGAGGTTTTCAAGTAGAAGCAGCATAATTATTGAGAGAGGGCACCAAATTGGGGGGGGGGTATAAAAAAGGCATTCTTTTTCAGATTTTGTTTGGAATAAATGAAATTTATTTCTTAGATTCCGTAAAATTACAAGTTACTTTATACAGGGGGAAATAAGAAGAATGGCATAAATCCTAAATTAAGATTTATGGTATGTTCATGGGCCATGAACAGACTCATTTAACTTTAATCAAAGGAGGAAATTGAGGAGTAGGGAATTGGTTATATAATGTGGCTAATTTATAGAAGATTTTTAAGTCATAAAGAGTTTAGATTTGTTATGATGGAAAGGAGTGAGCCATTCAATAGTTTTGAGTGGGTGAGTGATATGGAGGGAGCCTGTCAGTGGCTTTGAGGAGCAAATATTATGATGAGAATAGGTTAGGAAGAGAAATGCATAATTTGAGAAGGTAGAGAACCTACAATCAGATTGTTCAAGTAAGAAGGACTGGATGTGAATACCTCTCAGTAGATGAACAGACAGAACTTAGTGACCAAATGGAGCTGGATGGGACCTTAAGGTCACCTAGTCCAATTATCCACCAGTACCTCTGAATGCCAGAGATGTTAATTAACTTGCCAAGGTTGACAAAGGTTTTAAGTCGGAGAGCCAGAATCTGAATCTAGATATTTTAGTTTCTATGTCTTAACCAAAATCCAGGCTCACTGAGGTGTGTAATAATATGGAGAATTCTAGTCAGGAGTGGCGATTTTTAGCAGTTTCTTATAATAATTATTTATTACTCGTTTGTCACAAACCTACTACAAAAATGTGACAATCAAAGTCATACTTAGTATACTAAATATCTTAAACAATCTACCAATCACCAAGTATTTATTTTAAACCTATTATGTGCCAGGCATTGTGCTGAGTTTTGGGGTCACAAAGACAAAGAGATCTTGATCTCAAAGAACTTATGTTTTCTCAGGAGAGAAAGCATTTAAGACAACCTATCTATCTGTCTATCACCTGTTCTATCTACCTATCTATCATAGAGATATTTTCATACATGCATATCTTTACATGTGTGCATTACATATACATTTATGTATAGAATATACACATAAATTCAGATTATTTAGAGGAAAAGGAGGCATTAGCAGCTCAGAGGATCCAGAAAAGTAATGAATAGCATATCAAATATCACAAAAGTAAAATTGACGTCTACTATTATATATGCCAGCATGGATAAAATGAAATGCCCCTGGAATCTTGACCTTTTTATTGACATCAGCTCAGATTCTTTAAATATGAAATACTTGGAGAGCTACTCTCATTATTTTCACTACTGTGAACATAGTATTAGATAATGATCATAATAACTCACATTTATGGATCGCTTTAAATTTTACCAAGTGCTCAGTGTGGAAGTTTTTGTTTTTTTAAATAATATTAAAAAGCAGTAGACAAATGTTAGCTATTGTTCACTTCTGGATTCCTCCCTGAAGTGACAGTTACTAGGGTTCAGGACTGGAAGTAATGAAATGAAATATAATATCAGCCATAAAGGCACAGAGAAATGGGTTTTATTCATAAGCTCTGCTATGACTTTTAAACTTTGGCTAACCTATCTGAACCTCATTGTTCTCATCCATAAAAAGAGAAACCATATTTTCAGCTTCTACCATGCTCATTGGATTTTTAGGGTATGAATGAATCATATTAATCAAAGCTTTTAGCTCCCCAGGGAAATATGTCACAAAAGACAGTTATGCCTACTTTCTTTATTATTGTTATGATTAAAATGGAAGTAGCAAAAATCTGCCAGGGAAGTCTCTTTTTAGGAACCTTATCTGATTTATTATCCCAGAAGTTTTGCTAATTGAGAATGAAAACATCATCCGCAGATAATGTTTCTTAAGCCCATCCAAGGTAAATTCTGAGCATTTCTGGAGGAAAATGACTGACAATTACTTATTCAAGACTAGAGAAGCATGCATACTTTAAACTATACTTCATGTTTGTAAAAGTTTGTTCCTATATTTAGGTAACAAAAAGATCTTCCTTCATTCACCGATTTATCCATTCAATCAACAAATGTGTGATGAGCACCCACATAGAGCAGAGCCCAAATCAGGGTGCTGGGGGTGATACAGAGTCTAGATAAGGCACATTCCTTGCTCTCTAGAAGTTTATAGTTTTACTGAATGACACATGTTCAGATAATTGAGCTTCACCGTAACTCCACTGAAGAAATGGAAACCCAAGTGCTATATAAAAACTGATTGGAAAGATTTGAGAATAATATAAAGGGAAAATTCATAGAGGAAGTAACTGTTCAGTTGGGCATAAACTGGTGGGTATGAATTTAAAAAGCAGAAAGGAATCAGGGAGATGGAGTGATAATTAAACATTCTGGTGCCTAGAATAAAAGAAGTTTGGTAGGGACCAGGGGACAAGCTATTTATTAAAAGAGAGCAGGACTGATCTGATTTGGGTGTAGAAACCTACCTAAAATGTGGGAAGGTCTCTAGATCTTCTTTCACCTACTTTGTGGCATTTGTGACTTTCCTATGAGTCACTCTTGAATAGGTATAGTCATGCTAGGGGAAGGCTGGCCATCCACCCAGGCAGTCCAACCTATGTACTTGCAGCAAGGTGATGAAACTCAACAATCCTCAATTCCATTTTGCTTCCCATCCTAAGGGAGGAGAACCAGAAGCAAAACAGTCATCCTTATGTTCTTTAATCATGGTAAACTGCAAGAATATGTAGGGACTGAGCAGATAGGAGGGCTTGGTTTATCTATTGTGGCAAAGAGATCACTAAATGTATCTCCTAGGTTCATAGTTAATTGTATCTTGTCTTTCAAGGTACTTGAGGGCAAAGCCCTTGTTTGTATTTATTTTTTTCCCCAATGGTTAGCACAGTATCTGGTTCATAGAGCTTAATAAAACCTTATTGACTTACTGACTATCCAACTGCAAGATATAGGGAAAGTGCCAAGAGATCTGTGGCAAAAGGGAGGGTAGGTACCTCAGTTTAAGACTGCAAATCCTCAGTTCTCTTGGGTTGCCATCCCTGAAGCCTAGAATGATTTGATTCCACCCTTCATTTTGTAGAGATAGTTTGCTTCATCTTCCAGATACTGAAGTTTTTGAAGATATCTGGATGCTATTTCCATAAAGCTTCCCTACCTTGGTTATAGGGAGTTGCTTGACCAGAAAGAATAATTTTCATTACAGAAATCCATGACTTTCCTAGAGCTTGCTGGGATCTAAATCAAAGAATATTTTATAATAATAATAGTTTTTACACCTTAAAAGGCTCTTCACCCAGGGCCAGTTTCCTTTGAAGACATCCCTGTTAAGACTAGGGGATTACAGTAAATGGGGCTAAGTAAACTTTCTGAGGAATCTTGTAGAAAGGTACCTATTTTATAGATGTAAATGACTATTGCAATTTAAGTCTGCTGAAGCTTTTCCTCCAAAATATCTTTGCTGTAAGACAGGTGTATAAATGGGTTTTCAAAAAAAATGTTTCTCTTATACTGAGAATTGTATAAAATACTCTAATGTCATTCAGAGAAAAATAAGTTAAATCTAAAGGGAGGAAGCCCCACCCACAGGGCACAATAGTTGGGGAAAAAGAAAAGGACCTTACTTATGTTGCCCTGGCTCTTCTGACATTTGAGGGAGCTGGATCAGAGGCCTCTGATATTCTGATGGATGGAAAAGTGACCTTTTTATATATCAGCAGATAGCAAAACCCCCTGATTTCATTGCCTCAGTTCTGGCTCTGGTAGAACCCTATGATAAATATTTTTTGGATTCAGGAAGTATATAATTTTGACTGGATCATGAAGTACAAAGAGAAGAATAATATGAGAAAAAGCTGAAGAGGAGCTGGTAATTCCTCATCGTGTCTTCCAATTTCTGAGCCCTTAGAGTATATGTTAAGTAATCAAATATTTAAGTCTTTTTACTCAGTATTAAAGTAAGGTGGTGTTACTGAAAAGGCAAATATAGTTAAGAAAAGACTCCCCTTCTTTAAGATTTTTTTTTCAAAAAAGAACATTTCTATATATAGTTGAAATAGATAATCTTATTCTGTAAATGGTATTTCCTTGAAAAGATATGTAAATGTCACTGGGTTAAGCCCAATATAAGAAGATAATTTGCCCTGCTTCAGAAAAGTTCAAACGCTTTATGGGCAGCAGCTTTCATATGCTTCTGCTTTGATAATAAAATCTCTAGTAATTAGTTATATGGATGCTCAGAAATCATTCCACAGTTTTACTTTCTGAAAGGAAAAGAAAAATGTCCTTTACTGCTCAGTGTTCACTAAGATTAATGGCAAATTCTTTCCTCTCCTTGCATAATTCTTTAATTATTTTTGGGAGGGTATCTCATTGTTTGCCTGAATAAACAAAAACAATTTAATTCAGAGTTTTAAAAGAATCTGAGTTTGAATTAAGTTCAGATGGCAACTGTGACCTTGGACAACGTCATAACCTCTCACTGCCTCAGTTCCCTCTTCAGTTAAATGGAGATAATACAGCACCTCCCCTTCCAAGGTTGTTGTGAGGATAAAATGAGATGATATTTATAAAATCCTTTGCAAACATTAAAGTATTATATAAATTTTGGGCAATATTATTACTATCATATTGAGTTGTTTTTTCCATGTACGATATTTGCAAGTCCTTATGCTCAGTGGTTTGTGTTTCCTTCTTTCAGTTATAAAATGTAAGTACCCCTAAGATGATCTCCAAAATCAGTCAGCAAACATTTATTAAGTACTTTCTATATTTTGCACAAGGTATTAAGTCCTAGGAATAAAAAGAAAGGATAAAACAAGGGAGCTTGTATTCTCATGGGGAAAAATATATACAAATAATTAGTTAGCTATACCATATATATAAACCAAATGGATGGGCAACCACTGTTGTCATTTAGTTGTTTTGATTGGGCCCTTTTGGGGTTTTATTGGCAAAGATACTGGAGAGATTTGTCATTTCACAGTTGAGGACATTGAGGCAAACTGGGTTAAATGATTTGCCCTGGGTTACACAGCTAGTAGGTATCTGAGGTCAGATTTGAATTTACAAAGATGAGTCTTCCTGACTCCAGGAAGTCTACTTTTTTTAACCTACTATCTACTGCACCACTTAGCTACCCTACCACTGGGGTAAAATTTACTAGTGCCTGGGAGAATCAAGGAAAAATCCTCTTGTCAAATGTGATTTTTGAGCTAAATCTTAGGAAGCCAGAGATTCCAGGAGGGCAAGGTAAAAAAGGGAGAGGATTGCAGTCATGACACAGACAGTTCAAGGGCACAGAGATCAGAAACTCAGTGTTACTTTATAAGGATGAGCAAGTAGTCCAGTATGACTATAGTATAGAGCCCATGGAGGGGAGTGGTATCTTTGTTGTTGTTCAGTTGTTTCAGTCACGCCCAACTCTTTGTGACCCTGTTTGGGTTTTTCTTGACAAAGATACTGGAATAGTTTACCATTACCTTCTCCAGCTCATTTTACAGATGGAGAAACTGAGGGAAACAAGGTTAAGTGACTTTCCCAGCTAATTAACTGTCTAATAATTAAGACTTATGCAACTAGTAACCATCTGAGGTCGTATTTCAACTTATGTCTTCCTAACTCCTGTGTTCTGTCTACTGAGCCACCTGGATGCCCTTCGTGGTATATTTAAAGAAGTTGAAAGGTAGGAGGGGGCTAGATGGGGAAGAGCTTTAAGTGACAAAGTCTTTTATACTTGATACTAGATACTCTCAGAGTTTATTGATTAGAGGAGTGACATCAGTAGGAAATAAGAGATCAATATGTAGGCTGCTGTAGTAGTCTAGATAGAATGAGATGAAACATTGGACTAAGGTATTGGCTATGAGCCAATATGTGCCTATTATGTGCAAGACACCTGACTAAGTACAATGAAAACTATTATCTCATTTGATTTTCTCTCAACAGTCCTGGCAAGGTTGATGCTATTATTATCCCCACTTTATAGTTGAGAAAGAGGAAGCAAGAGAGATCAAGTGACTTGCCCTGTCTTAGTTATTAAATGTCTTGGGTCAGATTTGAACTCAAGTCTTTCTTAACTCTAGGCTTAGTCCACTATCATACTTCTTTACTTTAAGGAAAAGGGAAAGCATGAAAAAAAGATTTATTATTAGGTTGGAAATGGCTATTTAAGAGTCTAGAATTTCTCTGAGGTTGGAACTTGGGTAACTGATAGATTGGTGGTATCCTTGAACGAAATAGGGAAGTAGACAAGAGAAATAGGTTTGGAGGTAGGGTGGGTAGAGAAAGATGCTACGTTTTTGGATCATTTGAGTTTGAGATGCCCAACTAATTCAAAGACGAAAGTCTAATATTGTGTTTTCATTGCTTATACTTTGGGAACCATTAAGGTTCCTTCTTACCATTTGTTAAATTCAAGGAAACCATACTGCCAAACCACATGCTTTGAATATCAGTTCCTTGCTTCCAGGAATTAGAACACAACTTTGAAAAAAATAAAAAGGTAAATTATTCTCTTTCTTATTCTTTCAGGAGGAGAACGTTTTTGTTTTAAATGAACATTTTTAGAGTGAAAAAGTGCTTAGTATGTATTTTGTGAAATCATCTCAAGTCAAACCAAATGAGACTAGACAAAATATAAATTTTACCACTGGGGGTGAGAAGGTAATTTAAACTCCATGCTAATGTTTTCAGAAAGATCCTGATAACTTTGCCAAATATGTGGGATTTTTTTTGTGTGTGTAATTTAGCTACGATAAATCTAAAGCAAGTCATTTCCCTTTAGAACCTTGAATTGCCTCCTTACTAGAATGATTTTCAGTCAATGGATTTGCAGTTAGATTTAAGACATAGGGCTAGATGAGAGCCCTGGAAAAGGCACCCAAAGGAATACACTAATTGAGCCATTGTTTTAAATGTAATACAGTTTTAATTCACAGGAAGCACTAGTGACAAATTTCTTATAGGATACCAGCTTATGATTTACTGCACTTGAAGAAACATTTGAGTTTTGTTTAGTGTTAAAATAGTGGTCCCTGTCAAAATGTTCTTGTTTCCTTGACTATCACTTATGTGGCAAGTACTGTTTGAAAGTCAGTCTGGTAACTTTAGTGTAAACTTGGTTAAGTTTTGTTACCTTCATTCTAACCAGGAGCATGATAAATCTGAACAGGGGATGTAGATTAGAAGGATTCTTGTTGGAAAAAATACATTTTAACTAATTGATCCTTAGAGATGTATTAAATTAGTAGACCTATTTTGAGAGAAAAAATAGGCTATGGTTGAATCTGGTAATTTTTGTAAGTAAAACTTTTATTTAAAAGCATGAAAATGCTTATAACATAATTGTCCAGAGGGCACAATAGGTAGCATAGCTTCTGTTTCCCCCCAATTATTGGCTATATTGTTTAGATGAAAATACCAGGGCTAATGTAATCCATTTGTTCAGCAACAAATTATAAGACACCTTCATAATATGCTTGCTGTCCATTACTTTGGGATAATTACTGGCTTGACTGATGAACTTAATAAAATGAGATGTTGCTATGGGAATGTTCAGCAAAATAAGTGAAGAAAAGGTATTTCATCATTTTTTATGGAGAGAAAGAATGATTTGAAAGATCTATAAAGTAAATTTCTAGAATGTTCAGCTATATTTCTGTGTACTAAGATCTATTAGAGAATACTAAGACATGCTCCCTAATCACAGCACTAGGGAATCTAGTGGAGTCGTACTGCAAATGATACTTTCTATCATGATCATGTATAGAATAACAACATTTATCTCTCCAGTTTTGAAACCAGGGTATCATCCATAATGAATCTTAGATTGTCTCATTGACAGCCATTGTCAGCTCTGCATTTCATTTCCTTCAGAAGTTTAATTTCCATATAGTATTCAGTAAAGAAGTAGATAAACATTTGTTAGAAATATAATGAAAGTAAAGGAAGGTAAAGATGGAATTGGAGCCAAAGATGATAAAGTTAACTTTCTTCTACCTTGCAGTAATCCTGGCTTCTTTATATTCTTTCTTCCCAGGTATACATTTCCTGGTTTGTTTTGCTTTAAGAAAAAAAGTTACTTATAAATGTTATAAAAATGTTTTTACTTGGTAAAAATTAAGTTTAAATCAAAACTTCACATCATACACCAAAATAATCTAATATGTGCATGCATATATATATATATATATATATACATATATATATATATGTGTGTGTGTGTGTGTGTGTTTGTATCACAGATATAACTATATACCTAGGGAAAGAATTTTTAACTAAAAAAAGCACCAGAGGAGATTAAAAAAAAAAACAAGACAATTTGGACTACATAAAAATAAAGGCTATTTACATGAATATAGTCATTAAAAAGGAATTATTCCAAATTCCAAAGGAATTTGGAAAACATGTCATAAATAAAAAAATAATGAGTGAACAGATAGAAATGCATAATATCAAGAGCCACAAAATAATAGAGTGGCCAAACAATATCAATAAAGAATTTTTGAAAGAATATGTACAATTATAATTGACCACATGGAAACAAGCTTCAAATTGCAACTAGCATGAGAAATACAAATTCAAATAACTTTAAGGTTTCATCTCACTCTATTGAAATTATCAAAACTTTAAAAAATGAGACTCAATAATGTTAGAAATGTTATTAAAAGAGAGTGACATTGATGCCCCTTTGGTAGAGTTATAGAGTAGGGAATCCATTTCAGATTTTAATTTGAAATTATTCAGAATAAGTGATTAAACTTTTTAATACTTCTTTACTGAATAATCCCTTTTATTAGCCATATGATGAAGACATCAAAGAGAAAATAAAAAGTCTAATCTATACCAAAATATCCATATCAGTGCTCTTTGTCTCAAGTAAGACCAAGAACTGAAATGAGTGCCTGTTAATAATAAAATGACTAAAAAAAGCATAAAATATAGAGAAGCCATGTGGTTTAATCGTTAGATAGTTAATTTATAAACAGGAAGACCTAGGTTCAAGACCCAATGACATATATTAACCTTGTGAACCTGAATAAGTCTCTTAATTTCTTAGTGCCCTAAACAAAGTTCTATGCCTATACATTGCAGAGCAGAGGGAGTTCCCTCATATCTATGAAATCACAAGTTCAGCCTCAATATGTATCCCTATTATGAATATAATGGTATATAATTCTTTTATTTTTTAAAAGCAATTGGGGTTAAGTAACTTGCCCAAGTTTACACAGCTAGTTATTTTTGTGTGGATGTTAAGTATCTGAGGCAGAACATATCCTGGGTCCTCCTGACCCTGGGGCCAGTGCTCTTACTCACTGTGCCACCTAGCCTCCCCATGGTATTTAATTCTTAAGAAATGATACATATGAGAAATTTAGAGAAAAGTTGGAGGATTTGCATGAGCTATTTAAAACAATATAAGCTGAGCAATATACACAATAAGTTACAATAGTGTAAGAAGGAAAAGCAATGCAATAAAATTGATCCCTGAGTACTTTTAAAACCAATGAAGTTCCATGAAAAGAGAAAGTGAAATATACATTATCCTTTGTGGCAGAGTAGTAGAGGATTATTATGAGAGAATAAAGTATATACTATCAGCACATCATATATTTTTCTCTTCTTTTTAATAATAGAAAATTCACTCTGGACTTGGGGTAGAAATAACTACCATGTAAAGACAAAGGACATCACAGTTAAAAAAAATAATAATCATCTTAATGAGTTTTAAAGATTAGATTTATTTATTCTATATCATGGAAATGTTTCTAGTTGTAGACTTAGAAAAGACTGAAATTATCTAGTACTTTTCATTATCTGGCAGAAGCCAGGGATAGAATATGTCACTGGCAGCAACTGTGAGCTTATTTAAATGATCTCTGCACTACAGAATGCAGGCCATTTAGTTTTATTCTAGTATCCAAGATCTATAGAACAAAATAGCTCACAGGCCCTCTACTGTTAGCCAATAAGGGAGATATTTTGAGACAGAAATTTCATGTGGTCATTTCTTCTCCTTGAGGTAACTAAGAAAAATCAAATCTGAAATCCCCCAAATAAGAGAGTAGTAAAATTGAAAGTAATGATAACAATAATCATAATAAACAAATAACATTATATAGTGTTTACTCTGTACCAGATACTGTGCTAAGTGTTTTATAATTATTACCTTCTTTGATCCTCATAAAAACCCTGTGAGATAGGTGCTATTATTTTCCCCATTTTACAGATGGTAATTGAGGCAAATAGATCTTAAGCAAGTTGCAGAGATTCTCACAGCTAGTAAGTGTCTGAGGCCACAATTGAACTCAGGTTTTCCTGACTGGAGGCTATGTGCTCTATTCATGTCTACCACCTACCTTTCCCAAAATTAAAAAAAAATGAAATAATACACAAAACCAAGAGTTAGTTTTATGAAAGCATCAATAAAATAGATAAACAATTAGCATTTTTTATTTTTTAAAAAGAAATAATTAAATGAAATTATCAGTATTAAAAATCAAGAGGATAGGTGAATAGAGCACTGGCCCTTGACTCAGGAGGACCTAAGTTCAAATCCATCCTCAGACACTTAACACTAGCCATGTGACCTTGGGCAAGTCACTTAGCTCCAATTGTCCTGTCTTCCCCCCTCCAAAAAGGGGAAAAAAATTAAGGTACATGGACAATCAATGAAGATGAAATTAAAGGAATTAGTGTGTATTTTGCCCAAACATATTCCTATAAAAGTGACAATCTAAATGAAATGAATGAATGTTTTCAAACATATGTGTGTGTGTGTGTGTGTGTGTGTGTGTGTGTGTGTATACCAGATTAAGAGAAGAGGTAGAATAGTTAAATAACCCTATCTTAGAAAAAATAAATTAAACAAGCCATGAATGAGCTCTCTAAGGGGAAAAAAAACCCAGGAACAGATGGATTTATACCTTAATTCTTCCCAACATTTAAAGAACAAATTAATTCTAATACTATAGGAAAAGTTTTTAAAAACAGGTAAAGACAGGATCCTACCAAATTCCTTCTGTGACACAAATATGGTTTTGATGCCTAAATCAGGGAGATCAAAAAGAAAAAGGAAATGAGAAACCAATCATTCTAATTTATATTGATGCAAAAAAACAAATAAAATACTAGCAAGAAATTTCAATGATTTTCCACAAAGATCATACAGTATGAATAGACTGGATTTATGCTAGGAATGTAGGTTCAATTTAATATTAGGAAAAGTATAAACATAATTGATCATATTGATAACAAAATCAACAGAAATGATATGATTATTTCAAAAGATGCAGCAAAATACAACCCCCAATCCCATTAAAAACACTAGAAAGCTTAGAAATTAGTGGAGCTTTTCTTAAAATGACACATAGTATCTAAAACCAAGAACAAGCTTTATCTATAGTAGGGATGAACTAGAAACTTTTCCAATAAAATCAGGGGTAAAGCAAGGATGTCCATTATCATAATCTATTATCATTCATTATTGTACTAGAAATGCTAGATATAGCCATAAGACAAAAAAAAGAAATCGAAGAAATAAGCATAGGCAACGAGAAATCAAAAATCATATTTTGTGGATGATATGAAGATTTACTTAGAGAGCCCTAGAGATTCAACTAAGAATTAATAAAAAAAAGAATTACCAACTTTAAAAAAGTTTTAGAATAAAAAGTAAGTGCCCCCAAATCATCATTATCTCTGCATGTTACCAACAAGACCCAACTGGGAGAGATGGAAAGAAATTACATTTAAAATAACTTCAGACTGTGTAAAATACTTACCAAGACATACAAGAAGTATGTGATCATGATTACAAGATGCTGGTAACACAATCAAGCTGATTTCAAATCATTGGAGAAATATTAATTGCTCATAGTTAGGCTCACCCAAGATAGTAAAAATGACAATGCTACCAAAATTAATTATCTTATTCACTTATGTAAAAGTGAAACTACCAAAGAATTACTTTATAGACCTTGAGAAAAATAACACAATTCAGCTGGAGGAACAAAAAAAGTCAAGAATATCAAGGGAATCAATGGAAAAGTTATGAAGAAAGATGGCCTAGCAGTATAAAATCTCAAACTGTATTACAAAGTCATAGCTATCAAAACAATTTGATACTAGAAAAATAGTGTTTAATGAAAATAAATTAAATTGATCATATACATGATGTAAACCCAAAGATCCCAGCTTCTAGGGCAAGAATTCACTTTTTTTGTCAAAAATCTCCTGGGACAACTGGACAGCAGTCTGGCAGAAACTTGGTTTAGACCAGTATCTCACACTGAATTCCAAGGTAAGCTCAAAATGGGTATATGATTTACATATAAAAGCTGAGATCACAAGCTAATTAAGGGGGCATGGAAAAAATTACCTGTTGGATATATGGATATGAGAGGAACTTATGACAAAAATAGATGGATTCAGAGGATAATTTTGACTACATCAAAGTAAAAAAGATTTTTGCTCAGTGCACCCATCAACCTCCTCTTAGGCTGAGACCTTATAGTAAACCCAGAACAGATACAGCTAGACAGCCTGCCAGACACTGGACTCTGCTACAGGTCTCCTGCCTCCTACCTACTCCTCATGTTTTCCTCTGCATTCCTGAGCACACAGTATGATCATTAGGTGTTCAGTTTCCCACCAACTTTCTATGGAAAATCAAGAGAAGTGGGTTGTAGTTGCTATGATTGGCTTTGAAGAGTGGGACACTTTTAGAAAAGCTTGATCACAGTGCCATCATCATGAGACACTCTAGATCATGACTTCAGCAGAGTTCCTCTATCTCATCTTGCACAGTGGAGGCTATCTTTCCATTTCTCCTTTGCCTCCTGGGAAGTAGCAGAAAGCTAGCACTGTGTTGTGGTTGGATTTAAGCCTACAGACGTGTCCTCAACAACCACTGTAAAGTTCCTTAGGGTAGACACACTGCCTGCATTGCTGACCTCATCACCTTCCCCCAGGACATAGCCAAAGTCTGCCTGTAGATTCAAGGAGAGAACCAGGAGTCATTCTAACTCCCTCTATCACTGCCCAGTATCAGGGTGTCATGGGCACCATTCTGACAAGGGTGAAGACTGAGGGCCCTAGTAGCCTGTACTATGGGCTGGTGGCTGGGTTGCAATGCCAGATGAGTTTTGTCTCTGTTGGCATTGGCCTCTATGACTCTGTCAAGCAGCTCTACACCAATGGATCTGAGCATGCAGGCATTGGGAGCCACCTCCTGGCAGGTTGTACCACAGAGGCATTGGCAGTAGGTGTAGCCCACTCCACAGTGGTGGTGAAGGTACATTTCTAGGTCCAGACTCCTGCAGATGGCAGCCAGAAATACCAGGGTACAGTGGATGCCTGTAAGACTATCACCCAATAGGAGGGCCTTCAAGGCTTATGGAAAGGAACTTGACCCAATGTCGCCCACAATGCTATCTTCAACTATGCTGAGTTGGTGACCTATGATCTTATCAAAGATGCCCTTCTGAAGACTCACTCATGCCTGATGACTTTCCAAACCATTTCACATCAGTCTTTGGAGCTGACTTCTGCACCACTGCTATTGCTTCCTATGTGGACGTGGTCAGAACAAAATACATGAACACTGGTCAGTATGCCAGTGCTGGCTACCATGCCCTCACCATGCTTTGGAAGATGGGACCCCAAGCCTTCTACAGAGGGTTCAGGCCTTCCTTCCTCCACTTGGGCTCCTGGAATGTAGTGATGTTTGTCACCTACGCGCAACTGAAATGGACCCTGATGGCTCCTCACAATTTCCATAAAGCTCCTTTCTAAACCCTCTTCTACTAGCCTTAATCCCCTCTCTGAGTGCAGACACTATTCTGCCTCTTCTCCCTCCCATTTTTCCCTATTCCTCTCCTCCCCTACCTTAGCATTGAAGGAAATCCTATCCCCCCCTTTAGAGTTAGACCCATTTAAACGTGCTCCAAGTCCCCTTCTTCTGCCATTGCAGCTTCCCTCAGTTCCTCGGCTCCTTTCTTCTAAGAAAGCCAGACCAGTACCATCCCCTATAAAAAGAAAAGCTTTTGCTCAGACAAAACAAGTGTAGGCAAAATGAGATGAAAGGTAGGAATGCAGGAAATTATAAGTCTCACTGATAAAGAACTAATTTCTGAGATATATAGGGAAAAAATTCAAACATAAAAATAAGAGGCATTTCCCACATGTTAAACAGTTAAAAGATATAAACAGATACTTTTCAGAGGAACATATTTAAATAATTACATAAAAAATACTGTAAATCACTAATAATTTTAAAAAATGCAAATTAAAACAACTCTGAGGTTTTACTTTGTACTCATTTGATTAGCTAAAATGATAGAAAAGAAAAATCCTAAATATGGGATGGGATGTGGGCAAATAAATATACTAATGTACTGTTGGTGAAACTGTGAACTAGTCCAACCATTATGGAGAACAATTTGGAATTATGTCCAAAGGACTACAAAACTGTGTTTAGTCTTTGACCCAACAATACTTCTACTAGGTCTATACCCAAAGACATCAAAGAAAAAGGATGTGTGTGTGTGTGTGTGTGTGTGTGTGTATACACATATATATGAAAATATTTTTAGAAACTTCTTGTGATGACAAAGAATTATAAGTTGAGGGCATGTCCATCAATTGGGGTATGGCGGATCAAAGTTATGGTATATGATGTGATATAATAATATTGTGCTGTAAGAAATGATGAAGGGAATGGTTTCAGAAGAACCTCAAAGACTTATATGAACTCATGGACAGAGAAGTGAAAATAACTTGGAGAATAATGTGTACAGTAACAGCAATATTGTAAAGACAATCAGCTGTGAAAGACTTAGTGACTGATCAATACCACAACTCTAAATGGATCATGATGAAAAATAATATTTATCTCCAGATAGAAAACGAGTGGACTACAGATTGATGCATATTTTACCTTTAACTTTTTTCCTTTTTTTCCTCCAAAAACATGGCTAATGCAGAAATATGTTTTGTATGACTTCATATAGAAAATAAATACTGCATTCCCTACCTCCTCAATGGGTAGGAGAGGAAGGGAGAAAATTTGGAATTGTAAACAAATACATTTTAAAAATTAAAAGTAAAATGTAAAAGAAGTAAATTGGCTATGAATTATCTGAAGGAGACAAAATTGCCTATACTTCCCTTCATGAATGGTACTCTGAGCTCCTCAGTAAGGTGATTGGTCCTTTTATAATCTTTTTACCATTCTCCAGGATTGCAGCCACTTCCCCATCCCACTCCCAAATTACTCTAAAACACTTCTTACTATATTCCTGTAGATTCTTTCTAAGTCCATCCAATGTGCAAGCGGTCTTTCTCTAATTCTTTAAGTATTAAATCAATACCAGTGAAGCATAGAGAACCTCTTATCTCTCACTTATATAACAGAACAGAGAATGACTATGGACCACTAGCTTCTTCTATCACTGTTTTCTTATGACTAAACTCCCTTCACAGCAAAATAGATTTATTCCATTCCCATCTTGTTAATCTTGGAATTAACTAAACTCATTACTGTGGTTTTGATTCAGATCCTGGCAGCATTTGAGAAATTTTACTATTCTATAATTTATTAGAGGTTATATTTTCTATCAAGATTGCAAAATAGAAAGAAAAGTGTTCAGAATTTCAATGTAGCTAATGCCATTGAATTGAAGGAAAGTTGGAGAGAGGTAGTCACAAAAATTCGCATCAGCTTTACTGTGGCAAGAGTTATTTTATAAAGAAAAAAATGAACTAAGGTATCCTTTCATTCATCTGATAAGCCAAGCCGCAGCTAATTTTCAATAATCACTTCATGAAATAGCCATGCAGATTTTCTGTGGCAAATATTCCCTTTTTATTTTTTGCTTAATTACGTTTTTGGTCAAAAGAAACAGGATCTTTATTCACTTAATTCTTATAGGAGCTAGTGAGAAATGGGGGAGGACAAACTTTTTTTGGTAAGCAAGATTATTAGATAATAGCTCCCCTCAGCCACAAAGGCACAGTCCAAAAACGCAGTAGGCCAGGACTCCTTAGACTCACATGACAGGTGGAAATTAGAAAAGTCAAAATATTAGTAGAATTATTTTTTTAAAAATTGAATGAGAAATGCTCTTTTGACAACTATTTTGTGGTTTTACTGCTACCTTTTTAGAGACACAACTTATATATGTTTCAAAAGAAATGTATAATCTTTGTCTTCAGTTTCCTTATCTTTAAAATGAGGGGAGAGGTGTTAATTGGATAACTCCTGACAGCCCTTCTAACTTTAAGTCTATTCATCCCATGATTTTATGGAAAGCATGATATGATAAACTGACCTCAAATCTACTATTGCTTCCTTACATTTCTTATTTTCAGCATCGATGTTTTCATATTCAATAACCTCCCAAATTTTGTTTTAGAAATGGAAGCAATAACATATATTATCTGAATCCACGTGGTGTGATATTTGGTTGATTTATATGAATTTGGGAGGTGTGCCCTAAGTCATTTACAAATCATTGATTGTTGCTGATGCCCCCACCTAAGTGTGGGGGCATCCTTCAGGATAGGATGCAAAGCTGCCCATAGATCTTTACCCCATTCTCCCAATTTCGATCCCCTGCCTGATTATGTTTTATAGTGGCATGTGTGTTGACTGTGTTTCATCCTTGTGTGGTCAGCAGTCAGCCATTTCTGCAGCTGCTCATTAAATGGAGTACATGTCCTGCTCCAAAGAAGTCACCCTTGGTTCTTTTTTGAATGATCCTCTATGGGAATATTATGTGAGTGTCCCTGAAGTTCACTTGCAGCTGCCTTCTGACTTTGACCGCCCTTCTCAAATACTGGCTTTATAATAATGCTTATACAGATAGCTAATGAATCTTTATCAAACCTTCTGCCAAATATCATCATTTGGCAGAAAGAGTGATCCTTCCCAAGGTGCTTCATTGCACAGTGCAGCCATCTACCAACTACACAGTAATCCCAAGTCATTTCAGTTCTTAGGTCATATTAGTTTCTTCATCAGTAAAATATGACATTTGGACTCCATGAGAATAATACGTCACATTTATATAGCAGCTTAAGATTTCTAAAGTTATGAACTCAGAAGAACTCATAATGCTACGTATCACAGGTATTTATACTTACTCTATAAATGAGGAAACTGAGCCTTAGGGAAGTTAGGTGACATATCCACAAGCTACATAGTTAGTGAATTTCAGAATCAGAATGAAAACTCATATTTTCAGCTCTGAGTCCAGTGACTCTTCCATTAGGCCATGCTGCCTCTGAAGACCAGTAACATTCCTCTCAGATATAAAAATTCCTATATTCTTTAATGGGGGATATTGCTATGAAATTTTATGGATATTCTCTTGGCTTGGGCCAAATATTGCAGCTTAATGAGACCATTTACCTTTTCTTTATATGGTTTTTCTTGAGGTTGGGTTAGAAAGATTAATTAAGTTATGATTAAAGAAAATAAGTTATTTTTCTAAAATGAAATATTACCTAATAGTATCGTTTGAAAATATGTTTCCCTAATGTTAGTGAATTTTTCTACCATTCTGGAACTCATGTTAGAAAAGGTTTATTAATATAAATGGTAAAGAAAACCAGTGGGTTTTTAGTTGGGTCCTTTTGCAGTCTCCTCAAATTATATACTCTGTTTATGAATAAAGCTAATCTTTTTCCTAAAAAAAAAACAAAAACATAAATAGTAAATGTCATTTATCTCTTGTATATGGATATATCACTATAGTGTAGTGGAAGGTACATAGGCAAGAGAACAAGAGACTAGTGAGTTCTATATCCTACTCTGTTCCATTTGAGCTACGGTATTTCATTTAATCTCTCAACCTCTAACTTATTTCCTATGAAATGAATACACAGGAGTTCTTATATGATATTGTGTTTTAAGCTTCTCAGTACACTTTCCTCAAAACAATATTGTGAAATGGGTAACATCAATATTATTTTATCGAAAAGGAAAGTGAGTCTCAGGGGAATAAGAAGCCTTACTCAACATAACTTAGCAGAGACAGAATTCAAATCTAGGATTTACTTCTTATCTAGTTCTTTTTCTTCTCAGGTGCTGTTAACTTGAGGTTTGTGAACTTTTTTACATGCTTTTATAATTATTTCAATAAAACCCATTTCCTTTGTAATTCTATTTCTTTTATTTGAATTTTTTTTTTTAAAGCAATTGGGGTTAAGTAACTTGCTCAAGGTTACACGGCTAGTCATTATTTATGCGTGGGTGCTCATTTTCTGAGGCCGGATCTGATCTCGGGTCATCCCAACTTCGAGGCCGACGCTCTTACTCACTGTGCCACCTAGCCGCCCCTTTAGGGCAATTGGGGTTAAGTAACTTGCCCAAGGTTACACGGCTAGGTTTTTGTTTGTGTGGATTAAGTGTCAGAGGCCGGCTCTGAACTCAGATCCTTCTGATTCCAGGGCCGGCGCTCTATTCACTGCACCACCTAGCCGCCCCTTATTTGAATTTTAAAAACACTATTTTGAAAGAGAGCTAGGGCAGAGCCAAGATGGTAGAGTACAAACAGGACTTCCCCGTGGATCTGGCTTCCAACTCTTCCAATACATGTAAAAAATGACTCTAAACAAATTTTAGAGCTACAGAATCCACAAAGTGACAGAGAGAAACAAATCTTCCAATGAAGGCAGCCCGGCAGGTTGGCAGGACGGGTCTATCTCACTTAGCTGGAGCCCAGGAGTCACTCTTCCCCTCCCCCCCACCATGAGCAGTTTTGGCCCCAGGGCGGCCCTGACCAGCAAGTTCTGGAGCAGACTTCAGGAGAGAAGCACCAGCAGCTGTGGCGGTTTCCAGACTTCTCAACCCATAAACACCAAAGACAAAGTAAAAGGTTAGTGTGGAACTCTGCTGGAACAGGGGTGGAAGGAAGAGAGCAGTGTGGCCCCTGCCCCCAGGGTGAGAAGCAGTGGAGGCACAGCTACTGCGTTACATGGCTGCCTCAGCAGCTTCTGGCCTGCAGACTGTAGGGGGACCAAGCAACCATTCAGAGGGCAATCACTTTTGCTTTGACCTGCTTGGATCTGGATCTCAGTCTTGAGTGGTGGTCCTAGGGTTGTGACCAGGTGCCAGAGTCTGTGGGGGCTGCAGAGAGGGCACCTTCCTAATTGCTCCAGCAGCTGCATAAACTCCAGCAATTTGGGACAAAGCTCTCTCCATTCTGAAAGCAGAGTTCTACTGTGGCAAAGAGTTCTAAAGTCAAGTAATTGACTAGTAACATGAGCAAGCAGACAAAACACAATCCTACCATAGATTACATTTTCGGGGACAAAAAGGATCAAAGCATGGAATGGGAGGAAGACAATGAAGTCAGAACTCCTTCATCAAAAGCCGCCAAGAGAAATATGAATTGGTTACACATCACGGAGGAACTCAAGAAGGATTTTGAAAACCAAGTAAGAGAAGTGGAGGAAAAATTGGGAAGAAAATGAAAATGATGCAAGAAAATCAAGAAATGTGAGTCAACAGCCTGATTGAAGGAAATAACAACTTAAAAAAATATAGACCAACTCAAATGGCAAAAGAGACCCAAAAAGCCAATGAGGAGAAGAATGCCTTAAAAAGCTGAATTTGCCAGATGGAAATAGAATTTCAAAAACTCACTGACAAGAATAATTCCTTCAAAATTAGATTGGAACAAATGGAAGCTAATGACTTTATGAGAACTCAAGATAGTATAAAACAGATCCAAACAAATGAAAGAATAGAAGGTAATGTGAAATATCTCATTGGAAAAACCACTGACCTGGAAAATAGATCCAGGACAGATAATTTTAGACTTATTGGACTACCTGGAAGCCATGATCAAAAAAAAGAGCTGAGACACTACATTTCAAGAAATTATCAAGCAAAATTGCCCTGATATTCTAGAACCAGAGGGAAAAATAAAAATTGAAAGAATTCACCCATCACCTCTTGAAAAAGATCCCCAAAACAGATCTCCTAGGAATATTATAGCCAAATTCCAGAGTTCCCAGGTGAAGGGGAAAATACTGCAAGCAGTCAGGAAGAAACTATTTGATTATTGTGGAAACACAATCAGGATAACACAAGACCTAGCAGCTTCTACATTAAGGGATATAAGGGTTTGGGATATGATATTCCAGAGGTCAAAGGAGCTAGAATTAAAACCCAGAATCACCTACCCAGCAAAACTGAGTATAATGCTTCAGGTGAAAATATGGTCATTTAATGAAATAGAGGATTTTCAAGCATTCTTGATGAAAAAACCAGAGCTGAACAGAAAATTTGACTTTCAAATACAAGAAGCAAGAGAAGCATGAGAAGGTAAATGGAGAAAAGAAATCATAAGGAACGTATTAAAGTTGAACTATTTACATTCCTAGATGGAAAAACAATAATTTTAACTCATAAGACTTTTCTCCATATAAGCACAGTTGAAGGGAGTGTGTGTGTGTGTGTGTGTGTGTGTATACATATATATGTGAATGTGGCATATGTATGTACATGTATACATAGAGGGCACAGGACGAGTGGAATATGAAGGGATGACATCTAAAAAATAAAATTAAGAGGTAAGAGAGGAATTTATTTGGAGGAGAAAGGGAGAGATAGATTAGGGTAAATTATCTCTTATAAAAGAGGCAAGAAAAAACGGTTACAATGGAGGGGAAGAGCAAGAAGGTAAAAGGGAATGGGACTACCTTACTCTCATTGAATTTGGCCTAAAGAGGGAATAGCATATACACTCAATTGGGTACCTTACCCTACAGGAAAGGGGGAAAGGGTTTAAGAGGGGAGATTGTAGAAGGGAGGGCAGATGGGGGACAAGGTAGTTAGAAGCAAACACTTTTGAAAAGGGACAGGGTCAAAGGAGAAAATAGAATAAGTGACAGGGGGGGAATAAGATGGAAGAAAATATAGTTAGTCTTTCACAATATACCTACTATGGAAATGTTTTGCATAACCACACATGTACATCCTATATTGAATTGCTTATCTTCCCAGTAGGGGTTGGTGAAGAGGAAAGAAGGGAAAAAATCTGGAACTCAAAAGTTTTAAAAACAAATGTGTATAAAAAATATTTGGGGTGTGTGTGTGTGTGTGTGTGTGTGTTTACATGTAACTGGGAAATAAGATATACAGGGTATAGAAATCCATCTTGCCTTACTAGAAAGTTGGGGGGGATGAGGGAGGATATTAGAAAGAACAGATTGGGGAAAGGTTTATTCAGGAGGCTTGCTATTTTGGGGTGGGAGTAGGGGAAAGATGGGGAGAAAATTTTGTAGCTCAAAATCTTGTGTAAATGAATGTTGAAAACTAAATATGAATAAACAAATTAGAAAAAAAATACTGATCAACAATGTGACCAATTACATTTTGATAGAACTGATGATCAAGTATTCCAACCACTGTGTGACAGAGAAGGGATGGATTCTGAGGTGCAGAATAAAATGTATATATATATATTTGGACATGGTCAAAAAAAAAAAAGGAAAAAGGGTTAGTCTTCACCAGGCAGCTAGTAGGGCCCACAACACAAAATAAATTACAAGCTCCTACACTATACCATTCTGTCCCTTAATTAGTCATATTAATACCTTTCTCGCTAGAGTTTTTTAAATACTAAGTTATTAGTGGATATTTTAACAATAGTACTTGGTGTTCTAAGATCTAGTGCATACTGGAAGGAGTTGCAACATTTTAAAGAAGCATATTTTTGGAAAAGGCCCAGGAAAGCTTTACTCAAAACTTTGCTAAATAACTTTTTTTGTACCACAAGATTTGTATTATTCTGCCTTTTTTTCTTTATTTAGCCCATGGTCCTATATATTTTCATTTATTTATTTATTTATTTATTTTTAGTTTTTACAAAGGACTATTTCATTCAAAGGTATAGCAAGAATAGACAAACATTGCTCTTTCTCTTCCTCCCCTCTCCCCTTCCCCCCCAAAACACCCCCACAACTATCTGTGGTACTTAATTTCCCTAAGTCAACTCAGTTGCTGTGGAAAGGGAAGGAAATTAGCTTCACAGTTTAAATTTGCTTCCTATATAGACACAGGATGCTCCCCAGAAGTTCAAAGTACAGTGATCCCCTGAGTTTCTCAAGTCAGCTCTGTTTAGTCTAGAATTGTGGCTCCAAAGTCATCATGGCTCCCAAGTCCGGGATTTCACAGCTTGCATGTAGAATTGAAAGAGATAAATAGACCAAAACCGTGTGACCATTTCTTGGAATTACAGGACCTAAAATGGAAGGCAGAAAAGATCCTTCCCCATCCAACTTCTTTGCATGTTGCCCATTCAAAGGGTAAATAAGACCTTCATCTTTGGTACCATCGGAAAGAGCTATCGGGCTGTTTTGTTGTTGTTTTTTTTTTTCACAATGTTTTTATTCTAACCTGGTATATTGTCCTTCAACTGTTTTTTGCTCATTATTCTTTTGTTACCATTTGTCTTTGGAATTCTTCCTAGAAAGCCAGATTTATTTCCCTGTGTTCACATCTTACTGTCCTTTTCAAGTTCTGCACCATGCTTTCAATAAGTATTGCTTAAATATTTCCCTCCTAACAAACAGACATATTTTAAATTGACTTTTCTATTTCATGCACCATCATATCAGCTTATATTTTGTAGTACTAGTTTTGTATGAGGCTTTCTTTTTTTTTCTTTTATCCTTCTTCTAATGATACTGATTCTGTAAATCCAAACCATTTTCTGCATTATTACTGTATTCCCTTTTTATCTCCTCATTTTATTTCAGCAATCATTTGTAGCTTTGGTCTTCAATGCAAGTCGTCAGTCACTAGCAAATTCAATAGTATGGATTTTTTTATACCCACAACTTACTATTTTTTTTTATTTTGCCAAGAGATTTTGTTGCTTCATCATAAACAGTATCTCTGTTTATCCTTTTTAAGTACGTGAACATTGGTTTTGTTAAAGTTGTATTTCATTGACCTGTTTCCTCCTGTGTAACATTAGTGCATTTTCTTTTCTCTTCGAAAAATATTACCCATCTAACCAGAAAACACAAGATTTCATCTTTTCATCTGTCAATTGTTTGGCTTTATCTCTGCAGTTTTTGTTTACTAAACAAATGGAACAGAGAAGAAGAAAGGACAAAGTGCCGTTCATTCATGCTCCCTAAACACACCAGTGTCAAAAATGTAGACGAAATACAACATGGTATCTGTGGCCATGAGATCATATTATATTCTGAAGTTAATCCCACATACACTTTGTAGTGCAGATGGGTAACAGATGGTGTCTTCTAATGGATCAGGAGAACATTGAGATCCTTCATCTCTCTTCCCTGTTGGTTCAGTTTTGTGAATGCCAAAGAATTTCCAGAATAAAATAAAAATACAACAAAACTCCAGCAACCTTGCAGAAACTGGACTCATAATTTTTACACATTGTCATACCCATAAGAAGATTTCAGTAACTATTCTGTTGAGATTCTGTTATCAGTCGTTTTATAAGTCCCATTTAAATTGAATGGTATTCCTGACACTTCAAATATATTTTTAAAAGATGACCCATAGAAAGAATACAATAGGATTTGTCTTTATGTACAATTTAAGATTAATTTAGTTATTCTTTTGGTATCATAGCACACAGAAATAAACAATTCTATATGTTGAAAACGTCAAATACATTAAAAGGTAGAATAAGTCTTAGAAATGTGTAATAGAAACTAGTACTCTTTAATATTGAATGTATTTTTCAGTTAAAGTTAGAGATAAAAGTAAACACATAAATTAGGATTTTTTGTATAACATATTTTGCAGTTGGTATTAACAAAGAAAGCAATTACTAGTATCATACAAAGATTTAGGAAAGTAGTAATTGTCCAATCAGCATTATTTTCAACAGTAGGTTTTAGGGTTTAGTAAACACTCTCAACTTGTAGGGTTTAAATAATGGGTAACAGAAGGTAATTATTGTCTGTTGCTAGTGGTGGTCATTTTTTAAAAAGAATTATTCAAATGGTTTTTATCTATCATCCTTGAAGTTAATTTTTGTTTGCCTTTGCTTCTGATTACTGTATTTAATGTGAAATATTGAGAGTTGGGACAGTTGTGAAAACTTCCAATAGCAATCTTTTTTTTCCCCTGAATTTCTTAGTTTGAAACTCTACCAAAAATTATTTCCCTCCAGGATCCTCAATTTGTGCATGGTTATGCTTCATAACTATGTAGAATTGGAGAGCTGAATCCAACTGGTCAGTTGGAGAGTCAATCCTAGCTGATGACTCTCTCACATGACTGCATAACATTGTGGCTAGAGTATCACATAGAATTTAAGAATCACAGAATCTCAAGAGTTGGTAGGGCCTTCAGAAGTCATCTAACCCAACCCATGCTCAGACCATAATCTTCTCTGCCACATCCTAAACAAATAATCATACTTGCTTTGCTTTTATACTTCTAGTGAGGGGGAAACCACTTGAGATAGCCCATTTTGCATTTAGAAAATCCCAATTACTAGAAACTTTTCCTCATATCAGTCCTAAACTTACCTCTTTATAATTCCCAAGCATTGTTCCAACTTTTTCCTCTGGATCCAAGCAAACCACATATATTCATTTTTGTACATGCCAACCCCTCAAGCTCATGAAAATTGCTCACTAACCTCTGAAAAGTCTCTTTTCCATTCTAAACACCTCCAAATCCTTCAACTGATCCTTGTAAGAGATAATAATGAGGCCCACCACACTCTTGATTGGTCTCCCATCCTTCAAACACTCTTTTAACCAAAGTGATGCTTAAGATTTCACTAGTAGAATTGCACACAATGCTCCCAGAAAGAAGTACAATAGGTCTACCACTTTCCTAATCCTATGCACTATGCCTCCCCTATGTAAAGTCTATGATCACATTAATTATTTTCAATGAGATTTCAAATCATTTGATACATATTAAACAAAGCATCCACTAAAACTCTCAGATCTTTTCAGAAAATTGTTTTTGGACCCTGTCTAATTAATATTTTATTTGTGATGATAATTTTTAAATCTAAGATGTATCATTTCTATTATTAAGTTTTTTAAAATTCATCCTGTTGTTCCAATCTGTCAATATTGTTTTTTATTCCTAACTCTGATATCTGCTGTGTTAGCTGTCTATTCTTCCCAGCTTTATATTCTCCAAACATTTTGGTAAGCATGCCTTTATGTTTTTATATAAGGCACTGGTAAAAGTGTTAATACTGGCCAAGCACTGACCTCTAGAATATTCCATTCAAACCATTAATAACTATTCATTTCATTTCTCCATTCAACTAGTTTCAAATCCAGCTAGCTATAAAGACCTAGCTGATGTATTTTCTTCTTGTCTATAAGAAAGGCAGAGGGGACTTTATCCAATGGTTTTCTAAAATTTAGAAGAACATCTATAGCATTCCTTTGATCTATGGATAATCCTGTTCAAAAGGAAAATGAGCTTCATCTGGTATGAACTACTTTTGATTATTTAATTCTACTGTCTTACAAATAGCTCACCTTCCATTCTCTTCTCTTTTTCAAAAACCAAGGTGATTATGTTTCTCTTCTTCTGAGATTTCTCTACTAATTCTTCATGATATTTCATCTATCATTACTGTAGAACCAGAGTACACCGATCATATGTTTGGGACTTCAACTCATCCAAAACAGCTAGATGCTTTCTTAATAACTCACAGCTTATTTTTGTTTCATCTCTTTTTTATTCGGTACAAAGATCATTTGCTTTAGTAGAGAAAACAAAATGAACAACACAAACTGCCTTTTTCCATCATCTGTTATCAATAGATCATCACACCTTTCTATGTTCTTACCCTCTTTTTACAAATATGCCTTAATTTTTTTTTTTTGTTTCCCTTAGCTTTCTTCTCACCGGTCTCATTCCATTCCAAGTTTTAATGCTCCTCACACTCTTATGAGATAGTACAGACTTTTGTCTGGGAATCCATTACCTGCCCTTGCTTCCATCTTTTTACTTATCTTTTAAGCTCTCTGTGCATCGCATCCACTTAAGTCTCTTTAGAAAAGAAAAATTCATCCTAAGACCTTCCCATCCCTTTTAGACTAACTTCCCCCATGCTGTTATTTTTCTTGGGATCTTGCTTGAATCCTTTGACGTCTTCTTCCCCAAACAAAACAGAACAGAACAAAACAAAACAAAACAAAAATCTAAGATATATGTCAAAACTATGCCTGCCTTTCCTTTCCTTCTGTGACAAATTGTAATTGAATGATAAAAGCTCCAATATTTTTTTTATCCCTGAAACTAGTTCCTCTTTGTTGGTGAAAATAAAATTTAGAATATGTTTCCCTTATTATTCTATCCTGCATTTGATGGATGAAGTTATCATTATGACAAAACAAAAATTATTATCTACTCTATTTGGGAAAATGAGGGAGCTCTAGTATTTATGTAGATAATTGAGGTTTTCCATCACAACTCTACCATGTCCGTGGTTATCGACATGATCTGTTTTCCAAACTCCTCATCTATTTCTCTTTTCTGTCCAAGTAGTTTATAGTATACTTTGTAATAATTCTCATATCAACCTCTATTGTTTTTAATCCAAATAACATTTTTCATTACAAAATTTATGACTTTGAATTTTAAAGTAAACCTTACTATTTTGAAATTCATGCTATGTTACAATGTTATAATATTGTTAGAGCAAAAGAATATCACTCCCATTATAAGCTTTCTCTGATATAGAAATGCCTGTCCTATATCTTTGTGCATGTGAAACAAATATAGCCAAATCTATGTTATCTAGCAAGATTCAACTTAATGGAATTCTGTTATTCACTTTCTTCATCCTTCCCCAGTGCATGTGATTACAGCAGTTTGTTAGCCTTCCCCCAGAGTTCTTGACTCAAACCCAACCCATCCCTGGCCTCCAAGCCTTCTTGTCTACAGATGAACACAGACTCTTTCTGCTTGATGCCAGAGGAGAATTCTTCCTGACTCATTGTCCATTATTTTGTTGTCTATTGTGAATCTCAAAAAGGCATCTGTAACAAATAATTAGGATTTGTGGTAGTTTATTTTCTTTCAAAAGACTTTAAAAACTAATCCAGAGGCCATATCCTGTGAAAAATTCTAAGTGTGAAATATTATAGTCCATTATGTGATCATCTCTGTAACCTTACAGTGGCTTAGTGGAAAAGAGGGGCAGAAGTTCATCTGTATCTTATTATCAGTAACTATGTCAAGATATATCTGTCAGTAATTGTATTAATATGTTCATTTTAAGAACAGTTCAAGCAAAGCTTCATTTCCAGATGGGATGGAAAAATGTAGTGGAAAAGGTGGTTACTTAAAAATTATAGTTAGCTAAGCATTAACTTAATTTCCTCCATATGTGGTCTCCTAGTTAATTGTTCCCCTGCTCTCCCTCCTAAGTTTTTCTAAATAAACAAAATTATTTATTGAGTTTGAGTAAAATAAAGCAGAACTTGTTTATTTGTAAGTTAGAGATTTAACACCTTTTCCCCACTCTGAAAAAAAATGATCAGTAGAAAGTAGGATATGAAAACAACCTTCAAAATCTTATGGTAAAGCCAAATTCATCCCAGCTAGGTATAATTATTTTATTCTTTTAATTTTAATTTTTTGTGCTTTTTGGAAGGGGAAGGCAGGGCAATTGGGGTTAAGTGACTTGCCCAAGGTCACATGGCTAGTAAGTGTTAAGTATCTGAGGCCACATTTTGAACTCAGGTCCTCCTTTCTCCAGGGCTGGTGCTCTATTCACTGTGCCACCTAGGCACTCCCAATTATTTTTATTCTATTTGCCTTTAGATCTGTGTCATCTTTTATCTATGATAATATCATTCACCCAGGCTATGATGGTTTATATCTCATCAGTTTGGAGTTTGCCAGGCACAGTAGTTAGAGTTCTGAACTTAGAGTCTGGAAGACATGGACGATATTTTTTACCCATGTGACTACATTTAACATCTAAATCTCAGTTTACTCAGCTATAAAATGGATATAATAATACCTATCATACTTAGTTGTTGTGAAGATAAAATTAAATGATGTAAAACACTCTGCAATGCTTTAAATGCTATGTAAGTGAAATGTATTAATTGTCAAGTTTTGTTGATTCTAAGTAGGCAGCATCTTCTGCATCCATTCTCTTTTCACTATAGCTTTCCAATACTGTCCTCTCATTACTATCCACCTAGAACATTGAAATCACCACCTAATAACTTACCCTGTCTCTAAGCTGTTCTTCATACCACAAAGGCACTAATCTTTATGCAAAGATCTTGTTCATGTAACTATTTAATTTGAGTATCTTCAGTGATTCCATTTTGCTTACTGAGTAAATTAGTCCATTACAACAAGGATTTATTAAGTGCTTACTGTGTACCAAGTTCATATTTGTTGACTTGACAGCGATTTTCTCTACAATCTCCTGGAAGCCTCGCTTTCCAGACTTATCTAATATGAGTGTCCTCTGCATACACTGATGATCTAGTCTAGAAGGAGGCAAACTGGAAAAGAAGAGCCAAATATGCCTCATGTTTTGTACAGCCTCTGAGCTTTTTAAATGTAATAAAACTTTATTTTAAAATGTAAAAAAAATTGAATTCTAGTGAAAACAGATAACTTGTTGAAAAGATTCTATAGCCCTGCCTCCATTTTTGTTGTCATTCAGTTGTTTTAGACATGTCCAACTCATCATGACCCCATTTGGGGTTTTCTTGGCAAAGATACTGGAGTGGTTTGCCATTTCTTTCTCCAACTCATTTTACAGAAGAAGAAATTGAGATAAACTGGGTGAAGTGACTTGTCCAGGGTCACACAGCTAGTAAGTGTCTGAGACTGGATTGGAACTCAAATCTTCCTGACTCCAGGCCAAGGTTTCTATTTACTGTGATACCTAGCTGCCCCTTCCTGCCCCCATTCCTGTGCTCATTTCATTTTTATCTTATTTTTTATTTTTTTGCTTTTTGGAGGGCAATTGGGATTAAGTGACTTGTTCAAGGTCACACAGCTAGTTTTTTTTGTGTTAAGTGTCTGAGGCCGGATTTGAACTGAGGTCCTCCTGACTCCAGGGCTCGTGCTCTATTCACTGCACAACCTAGCTTCCCTTGTGCTCATTTTATTTATGCCTATAATTAATCCTTCCCCATTTAGTTCCCATCCATGCTTCAAAGATTAGTCTAATGCTACCCACTCTATGAAGCCTCTTTGTAACACCCCTCATATATAAAATACTACCTCTGATATTTAAGAATTCCAGATTAATAGGAAAATCCATTTTAGAATATGAACTGTCTTTTATTCAATCAACAATCAGTCATCAAGTATTTAGTATATGCTCACAATGAGACAGTCATTGTGATAAAAGCTGGAACTATAAAGAAAGAAAAAAATAGCAACCGTAGCAGCAGCAGCAGTGGCAATCGCAACAAAACTCCTTCTACAAAGAAGTTTTTGGTCCCCTTGGGGAGACACCATGTCAGTAACTAGGGATACACAAGATGTGAGCGAATACTCTTAACTTAAGCAGATGTTCTTATCTTGGAGTCTATGAACTCAAAAAAATGTTGTTAAGTGAATTTCAATATGTTATATATGTTCAGTATAAATTGTTACTTCTGTAAACATATTTTATTTTATGTATTTTAAAAACATTATTCTGAGAAGGAACCCAGATGTTTTATTAGACTGCTAATGGGGCCACAAGATGAACAAACTAAGGTTAAAAACTTGTAGAGAAAGGCACCAGAAGCTGGGAAAATTGAGACAGATCACCTGAAGGAGTTAGCATTTGAACTGAGACCTGGAGGAGCTAGAGGGGGGTGGTGGGCAGATGTGAGGAGACAAAGCAGTGCCAATGTGCCTCACCCTGTGTGTTTCTTTCCCCCACCCCATTCTCTTTGCAGATTATGGCACAATTAAGAAGGTCCTGGCCCCAATGAACCTGACTTCCAGCAGCTGTTTGCTTGAGGAGATTGAGCTGTTTCCTGAAAGGCAGAGGGAGCCCATCAGGAGCCTGCAGATTCTGCACAGCCAAAGCATTCTGTTTGTGGGTCTTCAGGAGCATGTGGCCAAGATCCCCCTGAAGAGATGCCCTTTTTATAGCTCACGCAGGTAGGAAAACCACATGCATGTTCATTCTAGAGCTGCCATTCCCAATAAAGGAAGAATCTGCCCTGAGGGAGAGACAATAATCTTTGTAGGATTTCAAATTAACTGCTCCTTAATAACTTAAGGACCTCAAAAGCTGTGTGAGTGCTGCATCCTAGATTAATCTCTGGAGGTTTTTTTAAACACTAAACCAATTTACTGTAATTAGAAGAATCCACAAAGCACTTAGGATGATATATGATTGTTGATATAGCCAAATTAATTAATCCATAGGTAATTATCAGTGTATTACAAACAAAAAAATTCAGGTATTTATATCATTCATTGCCAATATTGATGTCTGGTGCTACAGGCATTCAATTTGGTGACACTGGATGTTTTGGATTTTGTTTTGTTTTTTGAAAGGTTTGGAATGGTAAGTGCTGGTTCTTGCATAGGAACATCCGTGACTTTTTTTTTTTTATAGATTATCAGCTAAAGGAGGAATGACTTTTCTTCACATTCTTTCTGCAAAGGGTAGAGACAGTGGTGTGCTTTCCAAAAAGAAGACAGGTTTTAGGGTCAAAAGCCTTGGATTCAGATTCTGTCTCTGCTGCTTACTCCTGTGTGACCCTGGTCAGCTCACTTTCCCTCTTTTTCCCTTATGTTTTCATATGTGCAGTGAAGATATTGGGCTAGATGAGCCTGAAGGTCTCTTTCAGTTCTAAATCCATAAGCTTATGATGAATCATTTTCAGTCTCTGATTTATCTAGAATTGAGTCACTTTGTCAATTAAGGTTATTGATCACCATCTATATCACTATGTAACTAGACAATATAGTGGGAGGAATATAGAACAGGAACTTGCTAAGTTTACATTTTCCTTCTCTTACCCTTTGTTTTATTTGGTTTTGTTTTATTTATTCCTGAATAACTCACAGTGTTTTTGTTGGCAGGAAATGAGATGCTGCATGTGAGGCACCATGGTGCAGTGTTTGAAAGCATGCTGGATCTGTAGACAGAGGACCTAAGGTCAAACTTGACCTCTGCTTTTTGCTAATTTTATCACCTTGGATCAATCACTTAACCCTCTGGGCCTCACATTCTCATATTTAAAATGGCAAACTTAATTTAGATTGCTTATGTGTTTCTTTCTAGCTCCCAAGTCTCTATTCTTCTAAAACATGCTTTCAAAATAAGAAATATATGTATATGTATAATATTACAAATATTTAGTAGTTTTTCATTCCAGTGAATTTTACATAAGTTTTGACCATTAAAAAGAGACTAAATAATTGCTTAAAGGACCATCTTTAAGACCTAATTAACGTTGAGACTCAAACCTGTGACTCCAATAAAATATAGGAATGCTCTGAGGCTCTTAATCTACATACATGTGGCAGGACAAACATCTACATGGGACAGAGAATCTTGAATATCTTACTGTCACTCAGGGCATGATTTCTAAAAAAAATAATAATAACAAAGACAAAATCAACCACTCCAAAAAAATTGCCTTCTTAGAATTATAGCAGTGGAAATCAATGATATATAAGCATTTTTTGTGATATTTCTGTTACTTATGTTTTAAAGTTTATAAAGCACAGTATATAACTCATTTTAGCATCATCAAAAGCATGTGAGGTTGTCCGCAGTTATTAGTTAGATATTAGATAATGTGTGCTAGATGATACAGACTTTATTACTCCCATCTTACAAATGAGGAAACTGATATTCAGAGAATTTAAGCAGTATGTATTATCTCTTTTCATTACAGTTAGTAACTAGAAAAGGCAGGATTTGTACCCAGGTCTCTCTTACCCCCAAGCCCAGCACTCTTTCCATTTTGGTCATTCAGCTTCTATAATTCACGGGTATAAATCTATAAAATGAGGGAGTTGGAGTAGATAACTCATGGTATCTTTTCTATTCCTAAATCTGTGATTTTGTATTGGAAATGGAAGGTAATTGCATGGAACCAAAATGAAGAAAGGACTCAAGTAGAAGAGAGAGCTGAGCTTTGAAAGAAACTGGGAATCATAAGGGGCCGGGGAGAGTGAGGAGTGCATTTCAGGCTTGAAAGTCTGTGTCAAGGCACAGAAATAGGAGGTAGATGATCATATTCAAGTAAGAGCAAGTAAGCTGTTTTATCTAAAATGTAAAATCTATAAAAGGGATTGAAAATGAGGCAGGGAGACCAATTAAGAGATTATTGAAGTGGTTCAGATAAAGGCCTCATCAAGATGGTACCCATGAGAGAAGGGGATGAGTGTGAAAGACATTGTGGGAGTAAAATTGATAAGTAGACAGAATTGGATATGAGAGGAGTGCTAAAGGAAAGTGAAGAATTAAGGATATCTGAGATTATGAATCTGATTGAATGGAAGAATGGATTAACCTTTATAGAAATAAAGAAGATGGAAAGAGGTCTCAATTTAGGGAAGAAATAATGGGTTTTTTATGGACAAAATGAGGTAAAATGGGGGGCAGTGAGGTGGTTCAGTGGATAGAGTATCAGCCCTGGAGTCAGGAGGACCTAAGTTCAAATCTGGCCTCAGAGACTTACTAATTGTGTGACCCTGGGCAAATCACTTGGTTAAGTTTTGCCAAAAACAAACAAATCAAAAATAAAAATAAAATGAGGTTAAATGCCTTTGAGGCATATATACAATATTTTATTACCCAGGAGTGGTGACCCATGGTGTAACTCAGAAGAAACAATAAATCTGGACATAGAGATCTGGAGATCATTTTTGAATTGAGCAAAATTGAATTCATTGGATTAAATGAGATTATTGAGAAAGGGTATAGAGAGAAGAGAGGCCAAAGAAGAGACTTGGAATATAGTCATCTTTAGAAGGTATGACATGAAGGGTGTACAGGAAGAAAGAGAGATAAAAAATGCCAAATGCTACAAAGAGTACCAGAAAGATAAGGACTAAGAAAAGATAGTGACAATAAAATGGCTACTATTGAGTTTATATAGTATTTAAATTTCCATATGGTAGTCATAGCTTGCTATGATCTATAAAGGAATAATATCTCAGACATGTGTGATCAATAATTGTGGTGTTAGAATATCCAGTTCAAATCTTTCCTCTGATACTACATGTGTGACCTTGGAAAATCATTTAATATTTCCAGACTTAATTTCTCCATATTTGAAATGAGAAAATAATGTTTTTCTCAGCTCCAAATCTAGGATATTATGTAGTTTTATTTTTGGATAATAACAAAGGATTTTCTCAGAACCTAGTGAAATGAGCAGTATAAATGTTACCATCCCCATTGTACAGAAGGGAAAAGAACAGCTTAGCAAAGTCAAATGACTCACCCTTGGTCACAAAGTAAGTTTCCAGTAGAACACAGGTTCAAACTCAAGTTTCCTGAGTCCAGGTTCAATACTTTTTGCTACTATAGCTCATTGGGAAGTATTTTGTATATAGATAAAGGTGTAGTGCATTTTGCTATCACAGAATGTCTTTCAAGGAATTTCTGAATATTTGATCTTCTCTTGAAGCTGAAAGAAACTAGAGATTAATACTAAACAGTTTCCTAGTTTATTCACTCTCAGTCTTTGATTCAGCATAATGTTAATAATTGTGTTAATATTGATAATAAAATTAAGTTATATTTATATGGTGATTATTTCTAAGCCATCCATAAAGTTTAATGGTTAATTGCTTGAAAGCATTATCTAATTTACCTTCTGTAGAGGAGTTCATTAAGGCAGAAATTTCTACTGCTCTATTGATGATTAATTGAAAACTCAAGATTTTGTGTCACATAGCAAGTCAGTAATGCCTATTAAAAAACACCTCCCAGTCTTTTGACTCTAAGCCTATTTCACTTTTAGGATGTTGGACCTCTTCTTCCTGTCCTTTATATGCCCCTCTGGGCAGGCTTTCCTTTCTCCACATCCTGCCAAATTCAGCAGAACTGATCAGCGCCTGGAGCTACCTTTGGAGTCAGTGGTGAGCTCCATGTTCAGAGTAGCTCCTTGGGGCATAACACAGGACAGAATGAAAAATGGTCCCTTTGTCTAGAGCAGAAACCTCTTATAGTCAAAATGCTGTTGTGTTCCCTGAGCAGGATGTTTTCTATGGGTCAGAACTGGAGTTTGAGGATTGCAATCCACTGAGACAATCTGGCCCTTTCGGTTTTCCATGCTTTCATTGAAGCAGGGTTACAATAGACTAACTCTACTATCCTTGCAAGCTAGAAAACTAAATCTGGCATAAGATCAGCTAAGGGAGATGCCTTGCCAAGATTCTCCATTTATGACAACTGTATTTTGAGTCTATCTACAAAATACATAGTGAGCCATTGCCATTGAGGACAGGCAGAAGTAAATATCTCATAGAACTTTCTCTCTCTCTCTCTCTCTCTCTCTCTCTCTCTCTCTCTCTCTCTCATTTAAGGAGAATAGGGTTACTTGTCTGTTTTGATCTGTCTGTCTAGGAGGAGAATAATTTTCACATGACATTCTGAACTGGATCATCCTGCCATTTTCCTGACCATATGAAAAGGAAAGCAATGAGAGGCGATAGCTGCTAAACAGCCTCCCCCCTCCCTTTCTCAGGGAGGAGGTCATGCTCCCTCCAATCTGCTCCTGTTAAAATGTGGTCATTTAACTTTAATTTTTAAATATTGCATTTGGGCAAATAAAAATGAAAAGAAAGTTGATCCAGGACTTTGTCTTGATTTTTATTCATCAAAAACTATTGCCTTGTAGAAATAAAGTAAAACCACAGGAGATGCTGTTGAGACATTGCAGAGAGAGAACACAGATCTGGGAAAACAAGGCATTGGAATTCTAGTTCTGGTTCTAGCACTTAACCTCGGGAGGCCTCAGTTACTTTGTCTATAAAAGGAGAGAATTAAAATAAATACTCTCTAAGGTCCCTTCCTTCTGTGAAATGTTTTCTAACTGTAATTTTAGTCTGGCTGGGGAGCAGGCTACTTTTTCTGAATAATAAAATGCTTGGATGATGGAATAATTTTTTTGAAATACAATTTTAATTTCAAAGAAATACACTGTTTTAGTACTTTCGAGTACAGCACCTGGAATTAGTTTTGTCAGCTTATTTGGCCTAGTAGAGAGAAACCTTGAGAAGAGTGATAGATAATTGATACATCAATTATCTAAATATATTTTTATAATGTATTTTTTAAAGTTATTTCCAGGAGTAGCAAAAATAACACATTTCAAATCTTACTCTTTTTATTTGTTTAGAAAACTTCTTTTATTAATACACAGAACTTTGCTTGGCCCTGATAATTAAAAAATTAGTAGAATCTAAGTTAAATCTTATTTAATTTTTTAAACAAAATTCTACAAATACTGTTTCTCATGTGTTTCCCCCACCTCAGAATTAAGAGGAGGCTGCATTTGTAAGACAGTTCTTGAAGAAATTGTTCAATAAAACAGATTCTACTATATGTCCATTTATCAATAGGAAATGAAGGTTGCTCAAAATTATAGAGCATTAGAACTTTTGGCTCTAACTTCAAATAAGCAGAATAAACATACATGTCCCTTGTCCATGTGGAAACTAGTGCTTTTTTCATTTTCTGCTTTGAAATCATCAAAGCCATGTTCTAAAGGTCTGGTGCATTTTGATGACTTACTTATGTATATACCTTTTAAATGTGGATTATGTAATTTTATCACAGACACAGAAGCTTCATAGCTGTTTGTCTAGTTTCCAAATAACCATGTAAAGTAGTCAGGGAAAGGGCTATTATTCTCATTTTAAAGATGAAACAACTGAGGTAAAGAACAGGGAAGTGATTTGAACAATTCATAACTAATCCTGACATCTGGAAGCCTGACTTCTTTCTGCTGATTCCTCATATGGGACCCTTTCAGCCAGAATATTCTTTTTTTTTCTTTTTGGAGGGGGAAGGCAGGACCATGGGGGTTAAGTGATTTGCCCAAGGTCATACATAAACGTGTCAAGTGTCTGAGGTCAGATTTATAGGGCAGCTATTTATATTTATATATTTGTAGGGCAGCCCCACTCCAGGGCCAGTGCTCTATTCACTGTGCAACCTAGCCACCCCCAAGCCAGGATATTTTGTCTGGATCTTAGTCCATGTGCTTTTCTCCTTCATGGAAAGATAGCATGATGCAGTAGATGATGGAGAGGTAGACTTGGAATCATGAAAATAGGAGTTTGGGGCCTGCCCCTGATTATGCCCTGTAGTTTACATTAGGCATGTCAGTTCACCTGTGGGCACGTGAATACTGTAGTATTCTTTAGTACTCTCTAATACTATAAGTTGTAGAATGGTGCCAACCTATATTGGAATGTTATTTAATGTTTCTTTATAATTCAGGCAAACTAGGGTCTTAATTTTCCTTTGTGTTTTTTTCTGAGGCAATTTTATGATTTCAAAATACTTTAGGGACTTGCTTGATTGGTTCTCCTTGTTCAACTGAAAGCTTAAGCTTTTCTAGCCCTCATATGTATTTTTATTATAACTGGTAGTGAGCAGACATTCCATATTCATTTCAACTAATGGTTGTATTTAAATGTCAGCTAGATATTTTGCTTACAGACCCATTTTTAAAAGAATAAAATTGGAATATAACAGTACTGATCGAAATATTTTTATAATCTAGCCTTTTAATAACATTGATAAATAATAAGAATAATAATCCCTAACATTTATGTAGCACTTTAATGCTTGCATAGTACATGCTATCACATATATTATCTCATTTCAAAGCAGGGAAACAGAAAATGTGTATTAAGTTTTATTTTATTTTTTCAGTAAAACATCATGATCCAACATAGAAACAGTAGGGAATAAGTCAGGGGTGACAAACCTGTGTCCTTGAGGCCCTCTATATTCTCAAGTGCAGCCCTTTGACCAAATCCAAATTTCATAGAATTCCCTTAATAAAAGAATTTGTTCTGTAAAAGTTGAACTCAGTCAAAAAGCCGTGGCACCCAAGTACCTAGAGGGCCACGTGTGACTTTGAGGCCATGCGATCCCTATACACTCAATAAGTATTCAGAAATTTTAAAAAACCTTAATGACCATTTTTATAGTATGTTATATTTCCCAAGTGCTTGATGATGTCCAACATTAGCCACTGTCCATTTGTAATAATGGATACTTACAAGATGGTAGGAGGGAAATGAAAATGCATGTTAGGGGAGTTATAATTCATCTGTTATGAATGTTCAGCTATTCAGCAATGTCCAATGAAGCCCTGACTTTGAGGAAGGAAATGAGGGAATCACAGAATCTCAGTATTGTTGAGGGAATCCTAGAATCTTGGAGGGAAAGGAGGTTATCTAGTACAATCTGTCATGGAACAAGAATTCTACCTATAATACTCCCAGCTAGAGGAAAGGACTACTGTGGGAATTTACTATTACTATTATTTAATCTACTATTCATTTATTAGATCCCTACATGAAGCTAAATTTGCTTCTTTTTAACTTCCATACCTTATCCTTGTTCTTTCCTCTGGGACAAAGAAAAATAAATCTAATGCCTCTTTGCCACGATGCCTCCCCCATTTCCTTAAACTTTGCCTTTATCCCTAGTTCCTTCATCTGTGGCATTATAATTAGGCCCTTCATTTACACCATCTTAAATGTTCATCCCTTGATATTCACTCAATGATAATGTTTATTAAGATGTGACAACTGGAATTGACTCCAGTACTCCAGATATACTGTGATTAAGACAATAACAAATGTAGTGACAATAGTGATGATAAATAATGAGAAAAAGAAGAATAGCTGCCCTATATACAGAACACTTTACAGTTTACAAAGTATTTAACAAAATCTCATTTGATCTTCTCAGCAACGTTGGGGGCTAGGTGTTTATCCCTATTTTGTAGATAAGGAAACTGAGGCAAGCAGTTACTTGCCCAGATACACAACTAGTAAATGCCTGAGACCAGATTTAAATTGAGGTTTTCCTGATTTCATGCCCAGTGTTCTTTCTATTTACAGTACTGAGACAGTAGAAGGAGCACCCTCTGTGTTCTGGACAGCAAGCCTTTCTCAATGTAGCCTGTGACCAAGGCTTTTAAGCCTCACATTGTTGACTTGTATTATTAAGCTTCCATTTCACTAAAATCCCCACCTCTTTTTCAAATAATCTAGCACATAATACACATAAAAACACACTAAATGGCTTTTCATCAATTCAAATAAATTTCTGTCTAGCCATACCTCCAGTTATATGTGTAACTGTGAAACTGATTCTTTGAACCTAATTGTAGGTCTTTACATTTTTCTCTATTAAATTTTATTTCAGCTGTTCTATCATTCTAGCTTTCCTTTATTTTTTTTTTATACTTTGTTCTAGCATTTGATATATTAGCTATTTCTTGCAGGTTAGTGCCATCTGAAAATGTAACAAGCTATTTGTACCTATAAAACTTCCCAGAGACAAGAGCAAATCTTTTGTTAGCTCTACTAGCTACCTTCAACTGTGCTGACATTGAGCTATTAACAAGGACTATGTGGGTCCATTTATTCACTTAGAAATTTTAGCAAAATTTATTAGTAAAAATATATTACCCATAATGTTTTTGACCCCTAAAAGTTCTCAGGATAGGGGGCAGCTAGGTGGCGCAGTGAGTAGAGCACTGGCCCTGGAGTCAGAAGGACCTGAGTTCAGATCCGGCCTCAGACACTTAACGCACACACAAATAAAAACCTAGCCGTGTGACCTTGGGCAAGTTACTTAATCCCAATTGCCCTCCAAAAAGCAAAAAAAAAAAAAACAACAACAACAAAAAACAAAGTTCTCAGGATATAGATACCTGGTCTACACTGCAAGAATAGAGTACCCCATAATGCGAGTTAGAATTAGAAGAGACTACAGATCATCCAAATCTACGCTATTCATTTTTTCAGATATAGAAAATGATACCAAAAGGGGAATAATTGTCTTTTTTTTTTTAAGAAATGCTTTAATAACTTCTGGTTTACATCATTCATTTCCACCAGATTTTGAGTTACAATTTTTCCCCATTTTTCTCCCTACCCACCACCCCAGAATAGGAGTCCCACTAGATATCCCCTCATCCAATCTGCTCTCTCCCATATCTTCTCCCATACCCCCTTCGGCTTTGCCATTAGGGCAAGGTGAATCTCTGAACCCCAATGCCTGAACATCTTATCTCTCATTACATGCAAAATAGTATTAATAATAGTATTTATATATATTTGAAACATTTAATTTTAAGACTTCGAATTTCAGATCCATTCCCTTCTTCCCTTGTCACCCACTCCCTCTGGGAGATAAGCAATTCAGTATGTGTTGTACATGTCTAGCTATGCAAAACATTATCATAGTAGATATATTGTAAAAGACAGCTTATATTTCCCTCCCACCCATCCCACTCCCCACCTGGTCCATTCCCTACTTTGATCCTGTCCCTCTTCGAAAGTGGGGAGTTCCAACCTCCCCTCCCCCTAGAATGCCCTCCCCTCCATCATCCCCCCCTCTCATCCCCGTTCCCCCTACTCACCTGCAGGGTGAGATATCCCATTTAGTATGTATGTTATTCTCTCCCTGAGCCAAATTCAATGAGAATAAGGTTTTGCCTTTTTGCTTTCCCGTTCTTCCCCTCCCCTGCAACTACTTCCCCTTGCCTCTTCTACATGAGGTAGTTTACCCTACCCTGTCTCTCCCCATCTCCTCTTGTCACTTTCCTCTCTCACCTCTTAACTTCACCCCTTAAGTATCATCCCTTCCCACCAAATTCAACCTGTGGCCTCTATCCATGTATACCTGTAAACATATATACACACATTCACATATGTATTCATATGTCCATATACCCTTCTTCAATTATTTTCATAACGAGAAAGGTTTCATCAGACACAGTTATTTTTTTCCATGTAGGAATGTAAATAGTTCAACTTTGATAAGTTCCTTTTGATTTCTTTTCCCTGATTACCTTCTCAAGCTTCTCTTGCTTCTTGTGTCTGAATGTCAAATTTTCTATTCAGCTCTGTTTTTTTTTCCTCAAGGATGCTTGAAAGTCCTCTATTCCATTGAATGACCATATTTTGCCCTGAAATAAGATACTCAGTTTTGCTGGGTAGGTGACCCTTGGCTTCAATCCCAACTCTTTTGCCCTCTGGGATATCATATTCCATGCCCTTCAATCCCTCAGTGTAGAAGCTGCCAGGTCCTGGGCTATTCTGATTGTGTTTCCACAATGTTGGAATTGTTTCTTCCTGACTGCTTGTAGTATTTTCTCCTTGATCTGGGAGTTCTGGAACCTGGCTATAATATTCCTGGGAGTTTTCTTTTTGGGATCCTTTTCAGGAGGTGATCAGTGGATTCTTTCCACCTCTGTTTTGCCCTCTGGGTTTAAAACATCAGGGCAATTTTCCTTGAGAATTTCTTTAAGGATGATTTCTAGGTTCTTTCTTTATCATGACTTTCAGGTAGTCCAATAATTTTTAAATTATCTCCCCTGGATCTATTTTCCAGGACAATGGTTTTTCCCATGAGATATTTCACATTGCCTTCTATTCTTTCATTTGTTTGGATCAGCTTAACAGCATCTTGATTTCTCATAAAGTCCCTAGCTTCCATTTGCTCCAGTCTAACTCTAAAGGAATTATTCTCCTCAGTGAGCTTTTGAGATTCTTTTTCCATCTGGCAAATTGGGCTTTTTAAGGCATTCTTCTCCTCATTGCCTTTCTGAGCCTCTTTTGCCATTTGAGTTAGTCTATTTTTTTTTAAAGCAATTGGGGTTAAGTAACTTGCTCAAGGTTACATGGCTAGTCATTATTTATGTGTGGGTGCTCATTTTCTGAGGCCGGATCTGATCTCAGGTCATCCCAACTCCGAGGCCGGCGCTCTTACTCACTGCGCCACCTAGCCGCCCCTTTAGGGCAATTGGGGTTAAGTAACTTGCCCAAGGTTACACGGCTAGGTTTTTTTGTTTGTGTGGATTAAGTGTCAGAGGCTGGCTCTGAACTCAGGTCCTTCTGATTCCAGGGCCAGCGCTCTATTCACTGTGCCACCTAGCCACCCCTGAGTTAGTCTATTTTTAAGGTGTTATTTTCCTCAGTCAGGCTGTTGACTGTCATTTCATACTTTTCTTGCATCTTTCTCATTTCTCTTGGCAATTTTCCCCCACTTCTCTTATCTGCTTCTTAAGGTCCTCTATGGCCTGTAGCCAGCTTGTATTTTCATTTGGGGCTTTTGGTGCAGGAGTTCTGACCTCACAGTTCTCCTACTGTTCCATGCTTTGATCCTCTTTGCCCCCAAAATAGGAGTCTAAAGTTGCATTTTTCTGTTTATTTTGTTTCCTTTGCCTAGGCATATTGGCACTTAATTACTTGATTTTTGGGCTTGTTGCCACAGTAGGACTCTGTCACCAGACAGGAGAGCTTCCATCCCAACATGGGGTCTTCACAACTTCCGGAGGTTGGGTGGCCTCTGTAAAGCCTCCACCCACTCTGGCAAATTGGATACCTACCCCAGACCTCCTCCCAAAACCACAGTCCAGATCCAAGCAGGTTAAAGCAAGAGCGAGTAACCCCCAAGACTAATTGCTAGATCTGTCTACAGTTCGCAGACCAGGAGCTGGAGCTGCCACTGACGCTGCAAAATGGCCTCTGTGCCACATTTCCTCAGCAGCTTTTCGCCCCCAGGGGAGGAAGCCAACGCCTTCCCCAAATACTGGTCCCAAAGTCCATAGGGTACTAACCTCTCACTTTGTCCTAGGCATACCTGTGCTGATAATTCTGGAATCGCCACAGCTGCTGGTGTTCTTGGGTCCCTCAAGCCGGCTGCTGGCCTGGCCACCCTGGGGCTAAAACCTTGGGCTTGGGCTTGGCTCCCAGAGCACTGCACTGTCAGTTCCCAGCACCCTGTGCTGCCCGCTCTCAGAGCGCTGGGCTAGCTGCTCCCTGCAGGGCTGCTGGGCTGTCCTCAGCAGGAGGTTAGCTTCTCTGTGTCATTTTGTGGGGGCTGGGGCTCCAGAAGTTGTTCAGATTTCCCTTTTACATTGTTTGGAAGTGGTGTGGGGCAGAGCACCTTGGAAGTGCTGTTTCTACTCCGCCATCTTGGCTCTGTCCCTACTCTAAGCAGAATAATTGTCCAAGGTCTTAGAGATATAGAGTAAAGTAAAGATTAAACCACAGTTAATCTGACTTTTAATCTAGTACCCTTTTCACTATATCATATTCAAAGCTCTCCATTGCAAATATTGTTTTTTTTTTAAGACACTTGTTCAATTAATTTCAACAAATTTTATTTAAAGCCTACATGACTTTTGAGTTTATTCTAGGATAAACTTCACTCTTCCTTTCTCCTTCCCTTATTTGAGAATGATAGAGCTTTGAAAGATGGCATACTTAAGACTTAGAAAAGCTAACTTATGTCCCGATGGAGGATGATTTCATTAGTACCACCCTCTAAACAGTTCAATTAACAATCCAAAGAGATAATTGTGAGTATTTATGAAATGGCATAGCAGACTATTCAGGGAAATTAAAAATCAGAAATGTAGATTTTTATATCCTAACTTCATTACATAAAGGAGGAAAGCGAGGTACCAAACCTTTTGTTCAATTTTCTTATATCTGTAAAAATCCTGTCTTACTTTCTACTCACACACCCTCCTATTAAGGAAAAATGGTAGAGTTCCAAATTTCTTCTGTATTTGAATCCCCAATTAAAAACTTGTACAGTCCTGTCTAGGAATTAGGAGCACTTGAGGGTGTGGTTTTGGGAGCAGATTCAATTATGAAGTTTTAAAGTGGTTTTGAAGTTTGAGGCTATGCATGAATAAAGGCTAAATGAATATCCTTTCAATGAATTAATAAATAATAATAATAATTCATGCTTTATTTATCTAAATAATAAATACTAATAATTTTCTGTGCAGTATTTTATGCTTTCCCAGACAGGCTGATTATTTCATTTAATTTCCTTGCTTAGCCTTATAAGTAGGACAGATAGTATTCATTCAAATGTTTCATATATCGCATATATTGGAAGTAAAGTGGGAAGGTCACTGGCTCAGGTGTCAGAGGATTTGAATTCAAATAGTGTTTCTGATGTGATTGCATATGTGATATTTTGTCCTCCCCCTAAACTTCCACCCCACCAGGAAACCACAATGATTTATATTTTATATTTCAGAGTAAAGGCTATTAATAGCCCTGTGAGGATGTCAATCAATGAAATTTTGATTCACAAAACTTGAGAGAAAACATAACCCTCCTACAAAAATGATTTGTCTCCATTTGCATGAGAATGTTTTAGCTGGTCATCCTTAACACTGTTAGCCTCTAATGATTTCATTTAGTCAGTGGAATTAGTACTTCCTTAAGGTAATTAGTATGGAGATTAGGTTATCTCAGGGCATTTCCTGCTTGAGGGGCACAGCTTTCTAAAAGACAGAGTTAA